>VZRW01005693.1:0-127557 GCA_013398125.1 Aegotheles bennettii
ATTCTGTGATTCTGTGAATCCAAGAGATAATGTCAGACTTCAACATTATATATTCAGAAAAAAAATATCATTTAAGTTTAAACCACCTCAAGGAGGGAAGGCTGGTTTCAGTTTTCCACATATACTTCCTGCATATCTTCCACCCAGGTCACTAGAAGTAACATTTTCAAAGGTGACTTAAGAGTCTAAACACCATTTCCCTGCAATTAAATGTAAATATATTACTTATGTTCATTCTGAAAATGAAAAACTTTCATACTTGCCTTTTCTCAGCTTTCCATGTGGTGACACTATCTGACTTCACAGAGGTATTATAAAAGAAAGAGTGTATTAACAGATGTGTTCTGTTTTGGAGTGATCACAATCAGTGAAGAACATGGATAGCTGGATCAAATACTTGAGATGACAGAAATAATTTTCACTGATTCATAAATGACTCAGACTAACATCTCAAACTAAAAAATACCTAGAAATAAACATCTGTGGAAGAGAAATTTTCTTCAATCATAATTGAAAAAAATGAGCAAGAAAAAAATAATCTGCAGTATATAAAATCTCTTCTGTGTTATAGAAAGAAAATTCTCATTAAGAAACAGAGCTAGAAGAAGACAATGGGCAGAATGACTGCATCTGCATACAAGTTCACAATTCCAAGAATGGTTAGTACAATCCATTTAGTTCTGAAAACACTTGAAAAAAATAAGTTAAATTTTATCAGGCAGCTAAATTTCTGTGCCTTTGCAAACTCAGAAATGTCTCAGGCGTTCAAGTGTTAGGAGTCCCATGCATGTTCAACCTCTACACTGCAAAGATAATTAACTGTGCAGCAGACTCAAGCTTCACAGAGATAGAGAGGAAAAGCTAGTGAGTGTCCCTGCATAGTATAGCATTTAGACTAATGTTTGGGTTGTTTGTACATTCTGATCTATGTTTCCAGCCACTTATCCAGATCTTTGCCTATTTATTGCATCAAGAAGGAAAATTGTAGTAATTTTAAATGACATGCCTTACTATAAGGATACTAATTGATTAACTAAGTACAATATTACAGCACCTGTCTGTATTCCATTTCAAAATCTCTGGATTTAAAATTTCATCAAGAAATTATATCTACAAACACCAAGGGTTAATCATAACTAGTATGCAACAAGTTTATATTGAATTAGTATAAACGTAAAATTATGTGTGCATATCTACTATTAGGTGGGATAAGTTATATTTCCAAAATCTACATTGCAGGATATTGAGATATCCAAGGTATCTCTGAGAAACAGCATACTCAGAGTTACAATAAAAAACAAGAAAGCAGGCACCAAATTGGAAATAATATGCCTGAGATTTTGGCTGCTGTTGTCACTCAAAGTATGATTGAATTGTAATGAAACATAAATCCCTTTAAAGCTGCCGTTTCTACCACCCAGATAAGGTAAAAAAGAGAACTTTTCAGAAGGAATGCCTCTGTGACATATAATTATCAGCTACAGCTCTGCTTAAAGGACTGGAAATATAAGACAATGGAAGGTCAGGAAGAAATGTTAAGAAACATTTCAGGTTTGGGCTTTGTAACTACACAGGTGCCTGTGACAAGACTACAGGTCATATGAGTAGATTATGAAAAAAATACAGATCTACAAAAGCTCTTTGAGATGTGCCAAAACTTAAACTGTGTTAGATGGACATAGCTTACTCCAGATAGAGGCAAATGAGTCAAATCAGACTATGGGTGTACCAGCAAACCCTGCTGTGAATTGAGTTATGGAAAATTCCAGTGTCAAATTCTGTCAAAAGAGACAATAGCAGTTAAATGATGTACACATTTGGAAAAATACCAGCAAATGCCTAAGATCAAACTGACTTCTTTTTTTCTCTTAAAGTAATGGAGTCTTGGATATCAGAGGATAACACTGAAAAAAGAGTCCAGCTTCACCATGAGAACATTGGTCTTTCAGCATAAGCACGAATACACTAGACATTTCTACTCTCTGTCACAAAAGTATTTCCTTTATTAATGTTTTCAGTTTCAGATTTGCAATTTTCATTATAGTGTACAAATGGGAATACTGAGGCAAATATTTATAAGACATAGTTGATCTCCTTGGGTAACAGGTAACATATCTGAGCCCATAGTCATTTTTATCATTTAGGGTGAAAAGCATATGACTAAAAATTGATGAAGTCATAGAAACATAAAATAGTTTGGGTTGGAAGCTATCTTTAAAGGTCATCTATTCCAACTCTTAGATTTAGTTGTCTAGATTTCCTCTAAATTCCTCCTAGGATTACTTCCAGAAAGTGGTTTGCCTCATCATTAAGTGAAGGTCTGATAATACATTTATTATCAGAATAACAACCATGCCTTTCTCTGCACTGACTGTAAGGGAAGTTAACAATTTCAGATGTTCACATCTGAAACTAGGTGAGGTGAGTCCTCTCTACACTCTATAGAATCCTCTACTAAACTGGTGCCTACAATGAAAAATATTAAGACAACCAGCCAAGCTCTTGAAAACTGTATCATGAGTATTGCAGTACAGTATGGGAAAAAAGACATCATCAAAATGAAAACAAAAAATCCTGAGTGCTGTCAGCTGCTACTGAAACACAGCCAAGAGAAACTGCAGACCCCTGGCAGTATCTAGAAAGAGTACCTAAAGACCTAGAAGAATTTTAATGAGGGGAAGGGAGAAAGAAGGAGATGCAACTCTTCTTATTATCAAACATCTTCCTAGTGCTCCAAGTACTGAAGAAGCAGTACATTAACATAGTTCTGCCCAGACTAATATATCCTGCTTCCCATTGTGAGTCACAGCAGTTTTAACTTGTATGAGAGGGCTATCGTGGCACACAGAGATTAAATCTTTTCACACTGAACTCTCCCAGTAATAAGCAACCCCAGATCACTGCTGCAAATGTGTTTTGGATGAGGTTATGAGTAATTCTGAGAGAACAAAAGTAACCGATTTAAGTCTCACTGTTGCTGAGTATATGTACTGAGTACATTTCAGAGTCCTTCACATACAAAATTCTCTCACTGCCCACATCCAGCCAGACCTGTTTTTACTATTTTGCATTTAATTTCTATAACCAGGTAAAAACATGTCATTATCTGAAGTAGTCTGAAATAATACGTAGGCAATGCTTTATGTATTAGGTAATATTCTCTAAGATTTCAAGACACATCCCAGATTTTAAGAGATCACAGCTCATCATTAAAACTAAAGATTTTGAAATGTTTCATAGGTATTAATTATTTAAGCCTCACAACACCTTTGTGACCAAGTAAATGAGCATTATCAAGGCAATTTCCACTGTTGTCACACAGTTTTAGAGTTGTGATGAAAAGCTTCTCAGGGGTCCAGGCATTAGAAACCCCAGATGAAAAGAACTGCAATTACATTTGTGTAGAGAGCCAAAAAGTACAGAAATTGACCTAGAAGGTAGCTTAATTGTTTTCTATCAACATTTAAACTGAATGGCTTTATACATGCTTTTTCCCTGAAAATGAACAAGCCACATTTGTAGAGAAAGGTCCCTTCGTCAAAAGGTATTTTTCAATTTAGACAGAAAGATTTAACAAGGGAACAACTACAGAAAGGAGGTCTATTCCTCACCATCTTTGTCGGTAGGGAAGAGGATCACAGATACAAAGGTGGATACTGGCACAGACCGAAAATAAGGATCTCAAATCCCCAGCTTTTTGTGCCTCTCCTTACCTCCAGTTAACATGGGGGTAAGTTTTCATAGAATCACAGAATGTTTTGGGTCGCAAGGGACCTTAAAGATTATCTAGGCACAACCCCCCTGACATGGACAGGGACACCTCCCACTAGACCAGGTTGCTCCAAGCCCGATCCAACCTGATCTTGAACACTGTCAGGGAGGGGCCATTCACAGCTTTTCTGGGCAACCCGTTCCCGTGTCTCACCACCCTTACAGGAAAGAACTTCTACCTAATATCCAATCTAAATCTACCTTTCTTTAGTTTCAACCCTTTGTTATGCCCTTGCAAAAAATTCCTTCTCCAGCTTTCCTGTAGGCCCCTTCAGGTACTGGAAGGCTTCTAGAAAGTCTCCCCAGAGCCTTCTCTTCTCCAGGCTGATCAACCCCCACTCTCTCACCTTGTTTTTGTAGGATAGGTGCTGCAGCCCCCTGATCATCTTCATGGTCCTCCTCTGGACTCACTCCAACAGCTCTATGTCCTTCTTATGTTGGGGAGTCCAGAACTGGACACAATACTGGACACAACTGGACACAAAAAGGGTGGGATCTCATGAGAGAAAAGTAGAGGGAGGAATCATATGCCCTGACTTGTTGGTCATGCTTCTTTTGATATAGCTCAGGATACAGTTGGCTTTTTGAGCTACAAGCGCACACTGCTGACTCATGAGCTTCTCATCAATCAACACTCCCAAGTCTTTCTCCTCAGGGCTGTTCTTAAGCCATTCTTCTCTTAGCCTGTATTTGTGCATGAGATTGTCCCAACCCATGTGCAGGACCTTGCAGGTCTTGTTGAATTTCAAGCAGTTTGCACGGGCCCACCTCTAAGCCTGTCATGGTCCCTCTGGATGACATTGCTTCCCTCCAGCATGTCGCCCATACTGCACAGCTTGGTGTCATCAGAAAACTTGCTGAGGGTGTACCCGATCCCCCCGTTCATGTCACCAACAAAGATGTTAAAGAGAACCAGTCCCAATACCAATCCCTGAGAAACACCACTCGTCACCAATTTCCACTTGGATATCAAGCCATTGACCACAAGCCTTTGAGTGGAACCACCCGGCCAATTTCTTATCCACCCAGTGGTCCATCCATTAAATCCATGTCTCTCTAATTTAGAGACAAGGCTGTCATGTGGGATGTTATCAAATACTTCGCACGGGTTCAGGTAGATGACATCAGTTGCTCTGCCCTTATCCATCAGCTGTGAAACCCCTTCATAGAAGGCCACCAAATTTGTCAGGCATGATTTGCCTCTGGTGAAACCATGTTGGTTGTCACCAATCACCTTGTTTTCTGTGTGCCTTAGCATAGTTTCCAGGAGGATCTGCTCCATGATCTTACCAGGCACAGAGGTGAGATTGACTGACCTGTAGTTCCCCAGGTCTTCTTTTTTTTCTGTTTTAAAAATTGGGATTATGTTTCCCCTTTTCCAGTTGGTGGGAACTTCACCAGACCACCATGACTTCTCAAAATGATGGATATTGGCTTCACAACTTCATTTGCCAGTTCCCTCAGAACTCGAGGATGTATCTTGTCAGGTCCCATGGACCTGGGTACATTCAGCTTCCCTAGATGGTCTCAGACCTGACCTATTCCAACCATGGGTGGTTCTTCATTTCCCCACTCTCCACCTGTGACTTGGGCGGTGTGATTAGAGTTCTTGCTGGAGAAGGCTGAGGCAAAAAAGTCATTGAGAACCTTAGCCTTCTCTATATCCTAGGTGACCAAATCTCCCATTTTCTTCCAGGGAGGGCCCACATTTTTCCTAGTCTTCTTTTTATCACTGATATATCTATAAAAGCTCTTCTTATTGCCCTTGATGTCCCTGGACAGATTTAATTCTATCCGGGGTTTAGCTTTACTAACCTGGTCCTTGACTGCTCAGAAAATTTCTTTATATTCCTTCAAGCTACCTGTCCTTGCTTCCACCCTCTGTAGGCTTGCTTTTTGTGTTTGAGGTTGCCTAGGAACTTCTTGTTCTTCATGTAAGCTTCCTGTCTGGTAGACAGCTAGCTGAACATGAATCAGCAGTGTGCTCAGGTAGCTAAGAAGGCCAACAGTATCCTGGCCTGTATCAGAAATAGTGCGGTCAGCAGGACTAAGGAAGTGATTGTCTCCCTCTACTCAGCACTGGTGAGGCTGCATTTGGAATCCTGCGGTCAGTTTTGGGCCCCTCACTAAAAAAAAAGACATTGAGGTACTGGAGTGGGTCCAGAGAAGAGCAACTACACTGGTAAAGGGGCTGGATCACAGGTTTTATGAGGAGCAGCTGAGGGCGCTGAGGCTGTTTAGTCTGGAGAAAAGTAGGCTCAGGGAAGAGTTTATCACTGTCTACAACTACCTGAAAGGAGGTTGGAACAAGGGGGTGGCAGGTCTCTTCTCCCAAGTGACGAATGAAAGGACAAGAAGGAATGGCCTCAAGTTGCACCAGGGGAAACTCAGGCTGGATATTAGGAAATATTTTTTTTACAGAAAGGATGGTTGGGCATTGGAACAGGTTGCCCAGGGAAGTGGTAGAGTCACTGTCCCTGGAGTTGTTCAAAAAATGTTTGGATTTGACCTTTGGGAACATGGTTTAGTGGTGGACTTGGCAGTCCTGGGTTGATGGTTGGATTCAATGATCTTGAAGTTCTTTTCCAACCGAAGAGATTCTATGGTTCTATAAGCTCTCAGTCAGCTACTCGACCATCCCCAGGTGGAACTCCATGCACTCCAGCTGGTCACTGACATAGAGGGCAACACCTCCTCCTTGTCTCCCCTTCCTAAAGAACCTGTAACCTGCCATTCTAACACTCCAGTCATAAGAGTCATCCCACCAGGTCTCTGTGATGCCAATAAGATCATAACCCTGCAGACATGCACACATCTCTAGCTCCTCCTGTTTATTCCCCATGCTCTGTGGGTTTGCATGAAGGCGTTTGAGTTGGGCCTTCAGTAAAGCTGACTTAGTGGCTCAAGTATCTGGAATTCTTTTGAGGCCCTTGTTCTCACCCCATCCCTCTAAGCTTGGCATGTCCTCCCCCAGCTTTTCACAGGTAAGTCGGGTATTATTCCCATCCCCTTTCAAATCTAGTTTAAAGCTCTGCCAATGAGCCCTGCAAGCTCCTGTGCAAACACCCTCTTCTCCCTTTGAGAAAAGCAAGTGCCATCCGATGTCAACAAGCCTGGTGTCATGTAATCCATTCCATTATCAAAAAAAACAAAGTTGTGGTGGTGACACCAGGCACTGAGCCATGTGTTAACAGACTGGATGCATCTGTTTCTTCTAGTGTCACTGCCCACAACTGGAAGGATAGAAGAAAAAATAACCAGTGAACTCTCTTAACCAACCACCCCAAGGACCTAAAGTCCGTTTTGGTTTCCTTGGATCTACACGTTGCAACTTCATTGCCACCTACATGAAGAAGCAGTATTGGATAATGGTCTGAAGGCTGCACTAGGCTAGGAAGTTTCCTGTTAAACACAGTTTCTTGTGTTTAACCCAGGCCCCAGGGAGACAACAGACTTCCCTGACAGGAGGGTCCCTCCAACATACTTGACCCTCTGTTCCTTTCAGAAGGCAGTCACCCAGTCACCTACCACTATGATCTTTCTTTTCTTCCTAGTCAAGGGATTAGGCCCTACTGCCTGTAATGATGCCTTTGATGCAGGTGGGCCATCATCCCCATCATCCCTCAACTAGGATTCCTCACCAAGAACCCCATACCTGTTATGCAGAGACACTTGGGGAGGCGAGGTGGGCAAGGCAGGCAAGTTGGGGGCTCGCCTATGGCCCTGAGCAATGGCTTGTCTCCATTTACTACTTACGTTTAAGTTGTTTCTACCTGGTTGGTGGGGGGAGGGTACAGGGACCCCTTGATTTTGTGTTGGTTTTGCTGGCTGTTTTAAAATAGGTTATATGGTATAGATGGCATGTATAACTACATCAACCATCTATGTGTGAGGAAAGGTGTACACTAGAGGAAAGGTGTAGACATCAGCCACTAAGAACCTTATGCACTCGTGTGTTGTACTTATATCTGTTTTACTTATTCTTGTGATAAAAGGGAAAAAATAGATTAAAGCAAGGGTTATCCCTCAAAAAAAATCTAGTTAAAAATGTTTAACTGCAAGTTTTTTTGTGGTCCTCACTGCTGATATAGTCCAAAAAGGTATACTCTGCTTGCAATTAAAGCTGGTAAAGAGGACTAGCCCCTTGAGAAGTCACAGGGAACACTTCACAGATAAAATACAAGGTGAGAATATAGATGGCTTATAAATTACCAGCACAATTACCATCATGCAGCATTAATTTTCCATGGCTTCAGTCCTAATGAGCTAATCAAAGAAGATATCACACATTATCTACTTTCTCAGACAAGTTGTTAAAATAAAAAAAGTAACAAAACTCTGCAGTTGAATCACAGAATCCAAACTCCTGAGAGTACTTTTACATATGCCACTTCTATGTTCTTTTTATCCAAGACAAGTATCTTGTGCCCTGTGAGCTTTTATTTAGAAATGCTTCATCAACAAGAAGTTACAATTCTAATCCTCAAAATGTAACTTGGTTTGTTTGGTTAGGATCCATAATTATCAAGAAAAACAAGTTAATATTGAGTATAGGAAAGTACAGTATTTGCTCATCAGTTACTGTATTTCTTGCTATTCTTCATGAACCATGTGAAAATAGTGGTTTTATTTCACAAGGAAACTGTAGATTTTCGGGAGAAATTATTATCTCTCCGGTTTACTTAACCGAAACCTTCTTGGAACCACTAAGCATACAATGAAAAATCTGTGCCTGCAATAGATTGTAATGACAAATGACAACAACCATACTGTTATTCAGTATCAACAATAAATAATTAAACAGTGGATGAACCTGACAGAAGACCTTTAGCAATTTGCCAAACTCTGTATGAATAAACTGAATGTTTACAACACATCTAATGGTTTCATCGGTCTTAATTTTAACTGTGGCTGAGTGAAAAGTTAACGTACTCTAGAAGTAATGAAGAATGTGTCAGGTGTTTGAACAGAAACAACTAACTTCTGCCCAAATATTTACTGTTTTGCAAATAATCAGAAACTGGGGGAAATTATGGTAGTCACAAGAGAAAATCTGTTGTCTGTACACCCAGAAGAAATTTCCTTACACAACAACTTTGAGAAGTAAACTCTTTGAGTACGTTTAATATCAAGAGCTTCCTTCCTCCCCTCCACTGCAGAAATATTTACAAAATAGCTTGCATTTTAAATAGAAAAAGAATTGCTCAATATTGACAAGCTCACATGGCATATGCTGTTACTTCTGACATGTAAACAATATATTCAGTTTTTAAGGTCAGGTTGGATGGGGCTTGGAGCAACCTGATCTAGGGAAAAATGTTCCTCCCCAAGACAGAGGATTGGACTAGACAATATTTATAGGTCTCTTCTGACTCAAACCATCATATGATTCTATTGGTTGTACTCTTGATTCGTCTTATAAAATAAGATTATTCCCTATGGATTAAAAGGAAGCAACACAGAGATGAATCATGTAGCTGTTGAAGACATAATTTAACAAAAAGTATGTATCTTCAAAAACTCTGTAAGCAAATCTGTATTTATCAGTTTCTCTGCATTCCACTTCGGGAAGACAAAGCAAACATAGAATATGTAAATGATGGACTACTATTATTAACTATAAGAGCAAACCCAGCAAGGAACACACATGAACACACATACACACAGAAAGGTGGAAGCATATAAAAAAAAAATATGATTTGTTGTAGTTTGATTACAAAAGTTTTGTATCAAGTTGAATTACTGAGCTTCAATGGTTAGGTTATTCACCTTCACTGAATCTGATTTTAATACTTCAGACAGGACACCTGAACAGAAGAAAAACCTCTATGGAAGGTGTCCATGCCTATGGCAGGACAATTGGAACTAGATGATCTTTCAGGTCCCTTCCAACACAAACCATTCTATGATTCTATGATTCTATGGTTAAGGTTTAGTTCATTGTGTACAATGAAGAACAAACTGAAATTCATGACAGAGTAGAGAACAAACTGCAAGATATCCAAGGAAGAAGAAAAGCTTCAGACATGAAGAGAAGTTTCTGTTGGAAAACTGAATGTCTCTCATTCAAAATCCAGTTCAGAAATCCAGGCTGAAGAGCAGGATGAACAGGGACTTTGGACTTCATGAAAACCTAAAGTCTTTATGAAAAGCACTCACAGAAATATTCTGAACTATTCTTTGCAATTGGGAAGTAAACAGTTACAATGTAATCAGGAGATAATCCTCTGTATTGGATGGCTCATGACTTCACATACCAGAAAAAGGATTGAGGCAGGGTTCAATTTTAGGTTTAATGTTTAAAGAAAAATGGACATTTTTTAACATTTATTTTAAAAATTCTTTAAATATTAAAATTTTCACCTTGCTAAATAGATTCTGAATGGTAATTTTAGAGGAGGATCAGATTAGGGAACATATAAACAAACTGGACATACACAAGCCCATTGGACCTGACGGATTGCAATCACAAGTACTGAGGGAGTTGATCAGTATCAGTGTGAGGGCTCTATTACCTCTGAAAGGTCATGGTGACCAAGGGAGGTTGCAGAGGGATGGAAGAAAGAAAATTTCACTTCTACTTACAAGAAGGACAGAAGAAGGAGCCAGGGAACTACACATTGATCTGCCTAATCTTGAAGACTGGGAAGGTGGTGGAGAAAATACTCTGGAAATAGTTTCCAAACATGTTAAGGATAAAAGAAAGTGTAACCATAGAGGTCAATACAGTGGCCAGTACTATTTAATATTTTCATTAATGACCTGGATGACGGGACAGAGCGCACTCTCAGCAGTTCTGCAGATAATACAAGACTGGGAGAAATGGTTGATACACCAATTTTGCTGTCAT
This sequence comes from Aegotheles bennettii, assembly GCA_013398125.1. Classification (NCBI taxonomy): domain Eukaryota; kingdom Metazoa; phylum Chordata; class Aves; order Caprimulgiformes; family Aegothelidae; genus Aegotheles; species Aegotheles bennettii. The sequence continues at coordinate 10,622 of VZRW01005693.1, forward strand.
TCAGAGCGACCTATACAGACTGTAGAAATGGGTTGACTAACATCTCAGGAAGTTTTACAAAGGGAATTGCAATATTCTGCACCTAGGAAGGAACAGCCTCATGCACCTGTATATGTTGGGCATAGAAGACTCAAAAGCAGCTTGACAGAGAAGGATCTGGGGTCCTGGTGGACACCAAGTTGAACATGAGCCACAAATATGCCCTTGCAGCTAAGAAGGCCAACAGCTGCCTGGGCTGTATTAGGAAGAACATAATCAAAAAATCAGAGGTGATCCTTCCCCTTTGCTCAGCCTGGGTGAGACACACTTGCAGTACTGTGTGAACTAGAACACATGAAGTTCCATCTAAACCTGAAGAAAAACTTCTTTACTTTGAGGGTGACAGAGCACTGGAACAAGCTGCCCAGAGAGATTGTGGAGCCTCCTCTAGAGACATTCAGAATCCACCTGAATGGGATCCTGTGCCACCTGCTCTAGGTGAACCTGCTTTTGCAGGGGGTTGGACTAGATGATCTCCAGAGATCCCTTCCAACCCCTACCATTTTGTGATTCTGTGATTCAGTGATTCTGTGTCCAGTACTGAGCTTCCAGTCCAAGAGAGACAGGGACATACTGGGGCAAATCCAGCAAAGGGCCATGAAGATGATTAAAGGATTGGAGAATCTGCCATACAAGGGAAGGCTGAGGGAGCTGGGGTTCACCAACCTCAAGCTCAAAAGGTTTAGGGAGATTTGATCAATGTTTATATTCATACATAAAGCAGGTGTATTGGGTTTATGTGGCAAGGTTTTGGTAGTGAGGGAGAGGGGGCTGCAAGGATGGTTTCTGTGAGAAGATTCCAGAAGCTGCCCCACATTGGACAGAACCAGTTCCGGCCAGCTCCAAGACAGACTCACTGTTGGCCAAAGCTGAGCCAATCAGTGATGTTGGTAGCACCTCTGTGATAAAGTATTTAACAAAAGATAAAAAAACGCTGTGCAACAGCATTTGGGAGAGTGTACTGAGGATATGTAAGAGAGAAAACTACACAAACATCAAGGTCAGTAAATAAGGAGGGGAAGGAGGTACTACAGATGCCAGAGCAGAGATTCCCCTGCAGCCTGTGGAGAAGACCATGGTTTTGTAGGTTGTTCCTGAAGGATTGCACCTTGTGGAAAGGACCCATGCTGTATCAGTTTGTGAAGAACTGCAGCCCATAGGAAGGGCTCACATCAGAGAAGTTCAAAAAGGCCTGTATCCTGTGTAAGGGATCCCACACTGAAACTAGGGAAGAGAGTAAGGAGGAGGAAGTAGCAGTGACAGTGTTATGGACTTCCTGCAACATTCATTTCCCACCTCCTGCGTCACTTGGAGGAGGTGGAGAAGTCGGGAGTGAAGATGGGTCAAGGAAGAAGGGCGAGGTGGGGGAAAGCTGTTTTTAGATTTGTTCTTATCTCTCATTATCCTGATTTGATTTGCAATAAATTAAATTCATTTACCCAAATCTGTTTTGCTTGTGATGATAATTGCTGAGTGATCTCCCTGTCCTTATCTTGACACACAGTTTTTTCATCTTATTTTCTGCCCCTGTCCTATTGAGGAGGGAACAGACAGAGTGACTTTGTAGGCACCTGACAACCAGCCAAGGTCAACCCACCATAGCAGGCAGTAAAGAAGATGGAGCCAGACTCTTCTCGGTGGTATCCAGCGCAAGAACAAAAGGCAATAGGCACAAACTGAAATACAGGAAATTCTGTTAAAACATGAGAAAAAACCCATTTATTGTGAGGGTGGTTGAACACTGAAACACGTTGCACAGAGAGATTGTGAAGTCTCCATCCATGGAGCTATTCAAAACTGAACTGGACACGATCTGAACCAACCTGCTTTAGTTAACTCTATTTTGTAAAAGGGAATTGGATTAGATGGTCTCTAGAGGTCCCTTCCAGCCTCAACTATTCTGTGATTCTGTGAAATGTTAAGCTTTCTGAAGTCGAGTTTAAATAGGATTTGTGTTGCATAAGAATCACATTAGCTCCCTGAAGAAAGGCAAATTTCACTCCTCAGTGTTCAGCTATGCACATGAGCCTTTAGGTTGAGAATATAATTTTAAGATCTTTAAACACAGTTTAGGGGTAGAAAAGTTAGGAAAAATAAATGACCATTCTTCTATAACTGAGAATGGTGTATTATAAATATTTATATAGCAACATACCCATATATGTTTACTTTACAACAATACAGTAAATTCAGTTAAAATCTCATAGAAAAGTGTCTTATGCTGTTAATATTCAGCAGTTCTTAGTAAGTTCAAGACCATGTCTTGGCTTGATTTATTTATTTTTAAATAAAAAATATTTTCTTAGCCTTGAGAACATTGCTTCAAAGAACAAAATATTTCTACAGGCAAATATCATGCAAATTAAACTCTGGCTTGTATATACAAATGAGGAAATACTAATACCTTAAAATAACCAAAGCATATGGTAATGACTCACATGAAGAGCAAACAGGAGAATAATAATAAGACTGTAGAATAAATGCACGCAACCAGCAGATATCTCTAGAGTACTCTTAAATTTCTGATCACAATGAATTATGAATATTTACTGGTTTTGTTCTTTTCCCTATGATAGACTGATCACTGACCTGACTAGCAGACGCTGGATGCACTTGCCCAAGGACAATCTAATCACAGAAAATACGGAGGCAGCATGTCTTAAATCCTAATGCTAATCAAGGCTAAAGGGGAAAGGCCACAATTTCTACCATATCTGAAAAAATTTAAAGCACTTATCAGCCCTCTGCAGTAGCGGACTCTGTTGGCTCTGCATTTGAAAGAGAATAATCATGTGGGTTTCAGCACTCCTGGTTTGGACTGTGATCATTTTTAAAAGTGAAAGTAAAAGGCTACAAGCAAACATAAAAGTCCATATTAGAGGCAAATCACATTAAGTAAACTACTCAAGATGTACTCTGGGGTAAGGACTTGTAGCCTATATTCATCTAATGTACGAAATAGCATAACAAATACAGGCATTGCAGATCAAATTGTGGTTTTCTAAGATGAGCTAGTTTTTAAAAACAGATAGACATCTGAGAGAATGAACACTAAACAGATGCTGAGAAGGCTTTTACTACTAGCCATAATGCCTAAAACTTTCCCACGTGTGTCCTGTGAAAGACTTCCAGTTTCCCATTTTAAAAAGTAGTTGTAACTACTTCTGATTGCACACCCTAAGGAAAGTAGAAAAGACAGCTTTAAACAAGCCTTTTTTTCTTCAGATTCTTACTTGATGTGGGACCACAGACATCTTTCAGGGTACCAGGTGTCCTGACCTGAGGACACAAAGCTTTTTCAGAAATTATTCAGAACTGGTAATTCAAGTTGAGGGGCAGCTGTCAGTTCCAGCAGCAGGAGGCTGCTGTCTGCAGTTGTCTGCACAAGTAAACTCGCTTCAAAATCTTCACAACCTCTCTCCTGTGGTCTGGGTTCCTTCTACAGCATTTGAGAGGACAAGGGGATGGTAACTTCTGACAGTGACATATAAATGCTGAAGCTGGAGGCACATTCCCTCCAACATGTGTGAATCTGCTTTAATATATGGGCAGTTAATTAGCTTATTTGTATGGGAAGGAGTTTTTGATATCAAAATGAGCACAGTTGAACAGGATTGTGATGGGCAAAGTTATGTGTGAGCTGCATATATTCATTCCTTTATTAAAAAATTCTAAAGAAAAAACATCACAACTGTTTACAAATAAAAAGATTCCTCGTGTCTTTACTTTAAACAGTATGTGTTATTGTCAGGCTGTTTGATGGTGGGGTAAGTGGAACAGAGATAGTAAAGCAGAACAGCAAAATATTTTTCCTTCTCTGAACTCCTGAACAAATAAATTATGTCATGGCCCACTGTACACCTAAATGTGACCACATATGAAAGGATTAGAAAGGACAGGAAGCAGGGTTGCATACAGACACTCTAAAAGTAGTTTACAGTATGATGCGTAGGCTAGAACATTAAGCACTCTTATTTGTCTCCCTTCTTACATCTTACTGAAATACTCACTTGGTGTATAAATGCAGGGCATTTTCATAGCAGTATAGAATCAAATATATCTTGTGTTTTTTCTCATTGGCATACTCTCACCAACATTATCAATACTAACTGTTCAAAGCATTCTAAAACCATGACTGAAGGTGTTGAAGTATTGTAGGAATAACACATTTAGTGTTACTTTATTAGCATTCTGGGTTTGGATCATAGGGAGTAAAGTAGGTCAACCTATCTTTCTTTCTAGAATAATATTTTAGCTTTCTCCTTGAAGTTATAGGCTATTCTGAAATAGGAATGGTATCTTTATCAAGTAACTTATCACTGCACAGCAACAAACCAGTATACTTTGAGCCTGAAGGAAAGCAAGCAGGAAGGGCATACACACAGCTCAGTGACATGGGTATTGACCTGGCAATTAGGAGTCCAGCATTCTAGTCCTTCTCTAAAGAATAATTATTTTGTCTGTAGTGGAAATGAACACCAGAGCTAACAATCCCCTCTCCTGAGTCAGTACCCTGAATGTTGTGCTCAAGAAAAAAATAATGTTCCGCATCTTTTGAGGAGCTGTGTGGGCTGTGTGCTCTGCAGGAAACCAAAGAGGAAAATGATGAATATCCAGTCAGGAATAGAATGATAAACTACTCAGATGGGTCACAGAGGAGACCATTCTGAACACACACAGGGGCTGAGCTGCATGTTCCCAAGGCACTTACCAGACTCAAGTCTGGTATCTCTAGGCCTTATATGTTTTTGAAATGAAAGAAGAAAATCTTTAAATTCAGTCTGTCCCATACTAACCTGAATCTCAGAATAAAACATGTAAATAATCAGCTCATACTGTGATTTCAAGAGCCTCAAACTCCTGTTCACAAAATCCAAAAGACATTTCAGTGCTATGGAGACTCTGAAATGACCTCAGGATTTTCTTAAAGTAAGAAAGTAAAAAATGGCATTTAACAACAGCATTCACAGCACAGCAACAAAACACTTGTATGGATTAAAAAAGGTTTTAGAAGAACAAGAGGCCTTTTTCTTTTCTTCTTCTTCAATAAGATTGCTTAATCTTCCAATCCTTGTTTAAGAACAGTCATGAATTTTTGTTTTTAATATTTCTCAGAAATCTTAAATATTTTAAGGGACAATGAATGTACATTCTGAGAACAACTGTTATGAAATGGAAGTGAGTTCAAGGAGTCTTTTTTTCTAGTGTTTCTTAGTGCTAGGTCTCAATATACATATAATCTTGGAGTTTTCCATTCTTCCTTCCCCAGATTATGCCAGTTTTTAGATAAATCATAGATTTTAGCTTCCTAATTGTATTTAAAAGTGTATTTTATTTTACAAAGATTTAAAACACAAAAGAATTTTTCACTTGGATATAAAGACTACTTATTCTGAAAATTTTAATAAAATCTAATTTGGACACTATTGCATGAAATGTATCCTTGGCACATATTTTCCAGCTTAATTTAATCTGAAACTAATCCAATTTGTGGTCTCTGATGCCCCTCCATGATAAAAACTCTATGTGAGAATGGAAACATTAGGGAGAATTGCTTGAAAAATATTCTGTGGTCCAAAGTAAAAAGCTAATGTAGATGAATCCACTGGCTAACAAAATCAGAATCTACCAATTTTTGAGAGGAAGGTTGCATATAAATGTTTATATATATACGTTTTAAAAATATTTCTATAGCAATAAAGATGTTTTAAAATGTCTGTTCACATGTAACAAGGGAGAATATAAGGATCAGTCTATTAACACCTTTGGCTTAAGGCCGTAATAGAAGATATACAAGGTCCTGTGATGTTTCAAAGTTGAAACAAATTTTGTGGAAAGTCCTTCACCCTTTAATGTTCCAGAATGGTAGTTTTTATTCTTACTCTATTAGAGGGTCAATCTCAAAAATATACATAAAATACAATTTCCATAATTCTTTTTTATGTACTTTCATAATATAGATATAACTGTAGACATAAGTTAGGGCTAAGAGGGGACAGCAGGAGGGCAATTCGTGGTGGATTTCAAGATTTTTAGATACATTTTTCTTTAAAAAATTAACTCTTCACAAAATTAATTTCTATGAAAAACAGTTTTGCATCTACACATTCGTTCTCTATTTCTACATTTCTTCACTTCATATAATAGATAATGCAAAATAAATACATGAAACAATAGGTAATTTCAAAAGGAACTATTAATGTTTTTCATTTATAAAATATAAAAATAGTGTATTTCAACATTTTCAGGATTTTCTTCTTCCCCTTCTTCCCCCTGCTTTCAAAGGTAATACTGACAAAATCAAAATCAATTTTATGAGCTTTTTGATCTTGACAGAATTGCACTGTTCTGTGGAAAAAGGCCTGACTCAATTTTTGTTTAAACTCTTCTAGTTACGTTAACCTTGCATCATCAGCCACAAATTGGAAACCATTTCTGATGAGTCTTTAGAAAAGGTGTAACAGATTTAATCTGAAGATTAAAGCAGATTCTTGCTGCCCAGAGACCCATGCCAACTGTTTCATAAAAATGGTTACTGAATCTCTATAATCTATTTAAATATAATGTTAAAAGATAAAATATAATTTTAACAAAGCAATTAAATTACTATAATCCTAGCAAGGACAAAGTTGATGAAATGCAAAAGTGTCCTATACAGGAAAGTACATACAAATAGACACTTATAGAGAGGTCTGGCTAAAATGGTAGGGGATTTTAGGATTTTATCAGCATCATCAAGGCCCCACAATTTTACATCTATTATTCCCTAAATTTACCTCAGTTACTATTCAGATAACATCTGAACTGCTTGAAATCTGATGTGGGGAAGAAGAAAGAGAAAACAAAGGTTGATAACCCTCCCAGGAAGACAAACAGAGCACTTTGAAAAGAATCCTTTGTAAGTTCATAAAAATTTTAATTTCTGCAGCGAAACAAATTATATTGCATGTCATAGCCATATGCTACAGGCTAAAATGGGGATACATTAAAGTTAGATTCAATGCTGAAACACTGTTTTGGAAACAGTTCTTTCCAGAAGTAGACCCAAACATTCTGAACTTCAGAAATGTCCCTTTTCTGTTACTCAATCTTCTTTTTCCATCTGTTACTTTAAAACTTAAAAGGGTAGGGATACTGTGGGCATACCACTAGACTTGCCTGTGCTAGCACCAGTCCCACGAGACAAGCCTTCCAAAAAATCTGCCTTTAGTGGTCTTTAAATTCATTAAGAGCTAAGAGCACTCATCTTTCTGCCTCTACCTGAGATGTTCGCAAGTGCATTGATGATGATCATAGCTAATCAGCAATGTTCTCTTTCATAGGTGTGCATCCCAGGCAGGCACTGCACACCTATTTCATATTCTGAGCTGTACAGATGTAAAATGTATAGGCTTTGTCTTGCTGATTTTGTACTCTGTTGTTCTGCTAGTCTGCAGTTTTATTTTAACTTCTTCATAATTTATTAATACCACTTTTCTCTAATCCTCCTTCAACACACTCAGCAGGGTAGCCTTCATTCAAGCAAAAGTCACAGTAGTCCAGGATTTCCATTAAACTCTGCACCTACACAAAAATACGCTTTTAAAAACTCAGGTTAGAATTAGATTTAGACTTGGGGGTTTGGGGCTCATTATTCAATACTATTGAGGCAGAAGTATGATTTTAAATCAAAATGAACTCTGGGAATCTAATAATTACCTTACTTCTGGCACGACGGTGGAAAGCTATTATATACCAGCCTATTATACTTCTTTGTTACACCACTCTACACTTACTGAAAGTCATATACTTTTTTGTGCGGGGAAAAACTCTTAAGCAGATGCACTGAAAAAGAACAGATGTGTTCACAGAACAAATTTTCTATGCTCCATTTTCCACTATGTACATTTGTTTGTTTATGGAAGTAGGAGGCATAATCCAGGCAACGGATGGTAAAGGATCTGACTATCCATATAAATCATATCTGTTTAAACATTGACTGGAGAGGACAATTCATTTTTAAAGGATTTTCTGGGTTCTGTTTCTGTGCCTAGAATGTCTATAGCCTTCTTCAAAAACTAACAGGTTTTACACCCTCCAGTCACCTTTATAGGATGAAACTTGCAGTATTCCTGTGCACCTGTTACTACCAAAGGGCAAGCGAAAACCTTCCCTAGGGGTGCTGTCTAGGGAAAGCTTTCATTTAGAGAGAGGAGCCTAAGTGAACCTATCTTATTAATTAATGCTTTTGTTACCCTAAAAATGAATTAGTGAAATTAAACATTTTTTTAAATATTCACAAAAAGTCAATAAATAAACTCCAAAGTTTTTGAGTGAAACTTTTGAAAATCAGCTTTCTTCAAAACCGTTTCACCAGAGACTAGTATTTTTTCACAGGAAAATAAAAGATATATTGTTTTCTTTATTTTTAATGGATATGTCATGTCTTTTGTAGAGAAAGTGTGTAATAAGAATATCTGTCAGAAACTTCAAAGAAAGCTTTCCATATTGCCATTTATTGAGAAATTCTATCTTTTGCATTACTTTTAGAATATCATTAGTTAAAAAGATTAAGTTTAGTTTAATATCCCTTGGTTTCCTGCAGTCACATTACCCTCTGGAATGTTTTGTGATTGATGCTATAAGGCACAATAGACTGGATTAATCAAGAAGATAACAAGTAGATTTTCATTTCTTGATTATTAATGAATAACTGGAACCTATTCATTGACATTCAAAAAACAGATAAAGAACCAGCAGGAAATCTGTATTAAAGGACAGCTGGCACCCAATTTCAGCCTTTAAATTAAAACTGGCAAGAAACATCTCTAGATAACAGCAGAGTTAAATATTTATGAAATACAGGGTTTTTAATAACAATCTATATCAGTAATATATTAAAACAGCAATTATCAATACAATTATTTACTTGTTTTCATAATTTAATAACTGGAAATATCATTTATTCAACAGTATCCAGTTTGCAGCTGATAATTACTGCCACATTATGATGCTTCCTAGAACTTCCGCATTGACAGAGAAGCAGGCACAGCTTTATCTCTTTCTCAAGCAACAGGTTAGAAAGTAGAATCATAGAATGGCTTGGGCTGAAAGGGACCATAAAGATCATCTAGTTCCAACCCCCTTGCCATGGGCAGGGAAACCTGCCACTAGACTAGGTTCCTTCAAGCCCCATCCAACCTGGCCTTGAACACTTCCAGGGGGGTAGCATCCACAACTCCTCTGGGCAGCCTGTTCCCATATCTCACCACCCTCACAGGAAAGAACTTCTACCTAATATTCAATGTATATCTACCCTCTTTCAGCCTCAAACTGTTCCCCCTTGTCCTATCACTACATGCCCTTGCAAAAAATCCCTCTCCATCTTTCATGTAGGCCCCCTTCAGGTACAGGAAAGCTGCAAGAAGGTCTCCCCAGAGCCTTCTCTTCTCCAGGCTGAATGAACCCAACTCTCTCAGCCTCATAGGAGAGATGCTCCAACCCTCTGATCATCTTTGTGGCCCTCCTCTAGATTTGCTCCAACATCTCTATATCCTTCTTATGCTGGGGACTTCAGAACTGCACACAGTACTGCAGGTGGGGTCTCATGACAGCAGAGTAGAGAGGGAGAATTTCCTCCCTTGACCTGCTGGTCATGCTTCTTTTGATGCAGCACAGGGCACCGTTGGATTTCCAGGCTGCAAGCACATATTACCACTCACGTCCAGCTCATGTCCACAAGGAAATGTGATAGGTAAAGAGAACATACTGATGACCAAGAGGTGATGAAAAAAATTTTTGCAATTTTTGAAGTTCAAAAAAGTTTTTTCAAAGAGATAATCATGTGGTAAATATTTTTTAAGTCTATTCTTAAAAATTCAAGTATCCATTCTACGTCAGTTTTCCAAAACTTACATATAATATCTGAATTTTCTTTTACTCTTCAATGAGTTCTGACTTGTCCAGGGAATCATCTCCTGTTTTAATTATACATGCCTACCATTAGTAGGCTTAATATTTTTAAGAAATTCTACGTGAAGAATATTGAAAAGAAACCTTTCACTTTAACTGGGATCAAAATACTTAATATTTAACAGAAAGCAGTTGCTGCTACATCTATAATTTTACTTTGTTGTTGTAGAATTTCCGTGGAAGATTATGTTTCATAGACATGCTATCACCATTTCCCACTGACTAATGCTTCAAAATTTTTAGTGTAATACTCTTGCATCCTTCAGATTTAATGAGTGTCAATTCTACAAACAATTTGAAAACTATAATGAGTACATAGAACTAAACTATTTGACCTCATTTATTTTGGAAATTGAATGTGATTATCATAAGAATGTTAATGACTCTTAGTTACTTCACAGTAAAGAAAGATACCTTCTAACTAAACCAGAATTCTTAAGTTCATAATGACTATGTTATGATCCTTTGTAGTTGTTTAAAAATTGAGCCTTTGTTTCCATCTGAAAGATGTTTATCATCAAGACCATTTTTCTTTGAGAAATCTAAAACTTTGTATAGTGTTTCACTAGAAAATAAAATAAATGTCATGTACTTAAAGCATCCAAATTATAAAAATCTGACAGTACTATCAATAAATGGCAACTTCTCTGGGATAATAAGCTTTTTGTCATATTTCTTGATGAAAGAATATGAAAAATGTGCTGTTAATAAATTAACATCTCATATCCTTTCACTTTTTTAATTTTAGAAAATGCTATTGGCAGAATGTATAAATCTACAGGAACATTTTGGGGCAGCAACCTTACAAAGTGGTCCAAAAATCAAACTTGAAGTAAATGGGCATGTCTCTTTTGGCATAAAAGGAACATATTTATTCTTACAAGTGCATAATTTTATCTTACGTCTTCATAGCACCAAAGGTTACCCTTAAGGAATGATATATTATTTTTTCACCTGTCATGAATATTTACTGAAGGTACAGTGACATGATATGATTCCATAAATCATTATTTCCAATGGATCCATTTTCAGTTGCACTACTGGTAAACAAAAGCAGTTTTTGTGAGAAAAACTAAGACAGTAGAGGAGATTGAAATAGTCTTTTACAGTTAACACATTTACTTAAATCCAATCCAGGATATTAGCACTCTTAAAGTTTATTAACTCTAAAAAAACCTCAAATAGTCTCTCAGTCTCTCATCCTTCACATGTATTCCCAGGAAAACAGTCAACAAGCAACCCTTTATGGCTAATGTCATAATTACGTTCTGCAGCTGAAATTCTTGATATTAAAAGAGAAACAAAAGACTTTAGGAGTGGGAGGTCTCAATTTTCTTCGAGGCTGATGATCAGAAATTCTAGAAGAAAAATATCTAGAAGAAAAAATAGAGAAGAAAAATCACGTGGAGTGGAGCTCCACAACAGAACAAATAAATAACCTCTTAAAGAAAGATATGACATACTTAGAGGGAACCAACAAGAAAATAAAGCAGAATCCAAACTGGTCATCAAAGAAATTCCTACAGTCCTTTTGTTAAAGGTTAACCACATTTTTTAAAACAGAAAAAAATAAGACCCAGGGAACTACAGGCCAGACAGTCTCACCTCTGTGCCTGGTAAGATCATGGACCAGATTCACCTGGAAACTGTCCTAAGGCACATGGAAAATAAGGAGGTGATTGGTGACAACCAACAGGGTTTTGCTAGGGGCAAATCGTGCCTGACCAGTTTAGTGGCCTTCTATGATGGAGTTACAATTTTGGTAGAGAAGGGAAGAGCAAATGATGCCATTTACCTGGACTTGTGCAAAGCATCTGATAACATCCCACAAGACATCCTTGACTCTAGAGGCATGGATTTGATGGATGCTCCCTCCCTGGAAGTGTTCAAGGCCAGGTTGGATGGGGCTTTGAGCAACCTGGTCTAGTCGGAAGCGTCCCTGCTTCCCTGCTCACGGCAGGGAGTTTGGAACTAGGTGATTTTTAAGGTCCTTTCCAACCCAAACCATTCTATGATTCTATGATCCTATAACCTGAGACTGTGCAAAATAAGACTGAGGCAGAAATAATGATGGAAACCAAGGCAAATGTCAAGAGTTTTTCTCTTTCATCAAGAAAGGGGATGTAAATAAAGAAGAAAAATTGTGAGATAGAGGAAAAAAATCTAGATATGGCTCAATATTTTTATTTTTTATTTCTTTCTCCTCACTTATATCTATTGTGTTTCAACTTGGAACAGTCACCAAGATATCAATTTTTTCAAGGAAGACTCTATTTTTCTTGAAGGATAAGGAGAAGAGATAGGGAGCTATTTTTTAATAGCTGTTGAATCATATGACTACTAATGATTGGTCCAAAACCTCCATTCAGAAATAAGTGGAATGTAAAGATGAAATAAAATGCATCAATGTGAGGTGCAAGCATACTTAAGAATTCATTTGGCAAAGTCAAAGCTCAAAAGTTCTTATAGGCAGGTCTTCAAAATACCAAAAGTTTAATTGGAGTGCCCAGAAAACATGACTCTTCAGTGACTAATTTTCCTGGTTGTGGTTGATCAAAGAGAAGAAACTAAGTTCAAGGATGAGTGACCATGGGCAAAGGAATGCGTGCAGGAAGATACGTTCTCAGTAAAGAAGGACTTTTTAATGTTGCTATATAGCCACTTGCTCTTCTAAGTGATGGATACAAAAGGAGGAGTTTTGAAGTTAAACATCATACAGGCATGTTTTGAAACATCCATGTTCAGAAGTGGAAGGGAAAAGGTTGGAACAACAGTTCATTTCTCTCTGAAGAGGAAAGAAGTGACAAAAAGATATTTTTTTTAGCTTGCTGATTGGGAAAGTAAGATAATTCTTTCATCTGACATCCTTAGTGGTAGACTATTTTCATTATGGATTATCGAGATTTAAATTTTGGGCTTAGTGCAAAAAGAACTTCAGATTAAAACATTTTTTTCCTCAGGAAAATAATTTATATTAGACATATAGGGACATGTTTTAGTGGTGGACTTGGTAGTGTGCTAGGTTAATGCTTGGATTTGATGATCTTAAAGGTCTTTTCCAACCAAAATGTTCTATGATTTCATAGGATAGAAGTGCAAGAGACCAATAAACATAAGAGTCAATGTATTTGCATCTCCTCCTGAAAGCCACCCATATGTATGTTTCAGGAATGCAATGCAATGACTATATTATTTTGGTGTAAATGTATGGGTCAATAAATTTTTTCTGACCAGTTTATAGTTAGAGGAACACACATGACCTATGTCACTTGTTCAATGCCGTGAAAGTTCCCTCTTGAAGTAAAACACAGTAAATGAGGCTTCTCTGTGTGTGTAGAAGTGGGGTAGGTCTGCTTATGTGGGACACAGACATGGTTCACACAGAACTTGTCCACAAGCTGCTGCTATTTAAGGAGAGGTCCTTGGCACTCAACATGGAGCAGTAAATGTTGCAACTGAACTTTAATTTTGGTAGAATATATGAAATTGTTTTAAGTGAAATCAGGCAGGGTACAATTAAGGCAATCGCATTCCCAGCAGTGCCTGTCTGCAGTCAGTGCGACTGATGTGCCAGCATCTCTGCCAGCTGGTAATGGTGCTCCCAGAATTCACACTCACAGCTCAACTCTGACTTGCTTCCTACTTCGACATGATAACCACTCAGAAATGAAATGTGTGTCTGTCTCTCTCCTATTTTTTTTATCTCTCTCTCATTTAACTCAGTTTTAAGAGTCAATAATGAGATCAATTAAGCAGTGATGCCCTTTCATTTTTCCTCATTAGGGGTGCTGGCTATTTCAGCCTTACCCCTGCTGAAGAATTACTTCAGGGATGCAGCCATCTTGCAATTCCTCTTCATTAAACTGAATGAAGTAAAAGTCTGTAAATATCACATTGTCCCTGTTGTATCAGCAGTCTGGATGAAGAATTTAATGGTTATAAATGGGCTTTCTCTTATAAAAATATCTCATATGTACAAAGGTAAATATAACTTTTTAACATTGTTTTGGTTTTTTTAATGCTAGGATGCTGTCTAAAACTTTAGGGTTTGTCCAGACTTTCTGCGACTCATGAAAACTTACTTGTTTTCTCAATTTTAAAATACAAACAGGGGTTATGCTTATTCAGCACAAGGAAGAATTAGAAACTCAAAACATATCTCTACATTCCTCACATTTGAATTCCATTTCAGCCTCTAGCATGCTTTTTCCATAGACAGCACAAGAACAGCCATCTGACTCAAACCTAACTCTGCTACGTTGCTGTTGACACTACAAATAGACTTCAGTATTGAAGGTGGAGTATTTTCCTGTTACAAATACAGTGTTTCATCTAAATAGATATTTTGGAAATAATGTCTGGTTGGAGAACATTTTTATACAAGCCATTTGAAAAGTAATATTTCGGTATTTCAAAACAAGGTTTTCAAATTCAAACCAGTGGTTTCATTCAATATTTCTTATATTATTTTGAGTGTTTTGCAATAGAAAGTTTGAAATTATTAAAAGTTAGAATATGTTATTATAAGCAAATGGCATGAAAACAAATTTTTTACAGTTGTTCAGTTTTGGTGCTCTGGAGATTCCTATGGAAATTCTAGCCCACTTTCATTAATAAAAATTATTTTAAAATAGCTGGAACAAAGGATTTTCTGAGAAAACTTTAAACTTCAGTAGCTTCTTACCACAATCAGAAGTAGTGCAGTCACGTATCACAATCCACTGGGAAAAAACATATCTGATTTTTAATATGAGCTTTAAACCACAGCATCTTATCCAACTGCCAACATGAAAAGAAAATTTATGTCTTATATTCTTGTTCATACAAAATTATTTTGTTGTTGCTGTTCTAACACAATGAGAAAGGAATAATTTCTGCAACTCTACTAATTCTGAAGTCTTTAAATAGAAGTACAAAATGAGGGAAAAAATAATATAATCTAACATCTATCATAATTAACCCAATTGAGTGACATTAGATTTATTTGTGTTTAAAGTATCTTTGTGTTTCCTCCTGCATTTTTGCAAACAAAAATAAAGCCAGGGAGGGGGTTGGGGGGAAGAGATAAAAATCAAAACTAATAAAAGGCCCTTCCTCAGCCCATAGAGGTACCCCGATTTACTCACTGTATGAGTTGTAACAGTAGCTAAGTTACAGACCTAACACTGAGAATTGCTTTAGTTTGCAATGCCAATTGGAAGGTGGAGTCATGGTTATCTTGAAGAGGAGACATTTTCTTATTTTAAGACTCCCTACCTCCTTTGTTCTTCAATAACTCTTATCTGTGATAATAAGCGGAAACAACCATTCACAGCCTAATAGGTCATGGTATAAACCTTTATTGTTCCATGCAGAGAACAGACTTTTCTGTTCATTAGTGTCACTTAGGGGAAGACAACAAGACATTCCTGCTGCTATTATTGGGGAAGGGCTGAGTAATGTTGCAGTCCTGCACCCAAATGGATGCTTGAGTTCCATGAAGTTTATGCCACTAAACCCCACCATATTCACCTAAACATGAGTCAGAGACACAGTCTAGAAGTGAATGCAGGAAAATAATTACACTTTCCTGAGAAACAGTGTTGTGGCTACACACCCTGGCATTTTCGGGAGTTACTGCTGACTCCGTCTTCACCCTCCACAATGCCTAATAGAAGTCACTTAAAGGTACTTTATTTTAAAATAAAGTGGTTTTGAAATACTGTTAATTTTCATTACTTTAGTTTTTGTAAAGCAATCCTACCTTCCACTATCTAAAAGAAAGATTAGAAAAGTCGTTTCATTACAAAGGAAGAAAAATAAATCCAACTATTATTACTTTTCATTAATCTATAACTTCATTATAAATTACAGGATTGTTAAATACAGTGTATCACTATAATCTGTTATTTCATACCAAACATTATTTACATATTTTGATTTCTCATTTATAACCACCTATGTTCATTCTTCACATTTATTTGAAGTGTAATTCATTTAATCATCTATAAATAACATGGATAAGAATCTAGCTTGAAATATAGGCATACTTAAGCTTTATAAATTGGGACTAGAACAGTAAAAAGAAACATACAGCATTTTATTCTTTTTGGAGATAGACCCTGAAAACATGCAAAGAATCCATATACTTTATTGCAATAAGCATAATTATTTTTTCTGAAACTAAACTACTGAAATGGCATTATAAGGCCAAGTAATGTTGACAAACATTGTACAATCACAGAATCACACAGAATCACAGAATTCTAGGGTTGGAAGGGACCTTGAAGGATCATCTAGTCCAACCCCCCTGCCAGAGCAGGGTCACCTAGAGTACATCACACAGGAACGCATCCAGGCGGGTTTTGAATGTCTCCAGTGAAGGAGACTCCACAACCTCTCTGGGCAGCCTGTTCCAGTGCTCTGTCACTCTCACAGTGAAAAAGTTTTTCCTTTTTTAAGGTTTCTTTGTTTATGGTACTAAATCTAAGTGGAAATACTAGTCACTAGCATTTATCACAATCGTAAAGAAACATAGACATAAAATTTCCTGAGCCTAAATTGAGATAACTAAATGCGAACTCTGTCTCTTCAGAGTTAAAATGCAGCAGCTGTTACAGCTAGGATGCATAAAGATTCCTCAGGCATCTGTGTTTCCATCAGTTAAAAATAAAATAAATAAAATAATAATAATAGAAAAGACACACACAACAACCCCCACTTAAACTTCAATAGTTATTATCAATGACAACTACGTGACTCCTGACAATGCTGGGTTACTCATTCTCTAAAACATAGTTAAATGTGTGAAGAACTTACTTCCTTATTTTGCCTACAAAACCACCTTCAGCTCACAATCTTCAAGATAAGGACTGCACAAAACACAGTAGAGGTGGGTAGCACTCTTACACCTTATATCTCAGGTGGTTGTTCCATAGTGTGTTACAGGTGATCACTTACTCACTTCTTCTGCTAGATTTGAGCAGAAGATATAAACCTGATGCATTTTACCAGGAAGGTTCTTCTCAAGTCCAGGTTTCTAGCCAACTTTAAGAAAAAGGTGCCAAAATTCTTACATTCTCAGCTTACTTTGAGATCATTGATTCCACATCTGTCCTCTCCCACTTTGACCCTTTTTGCAGAAGAGTAACTGTTGGCCAGAAGTGGTTTCAATTCTCTTGTCATCAATTGAGATTAACTTAATTTCAGTCAATGCAGAAGTCTATAGCAAGCTTTTTAGGTCTCTTATTACTTTGTAGTAACTCTATTCATAGTAAATAGGAAGAAATAGATACCAGCTGAGGATATTTCACCTTGTTCAAAGACAGGATCAAAACCAGATGAAATAAATTACTTTGCTATTCTCTTTGATTATAGACGAAATCTGGCTGACTATCTCAGTTCAAGATTATTCCATTTTAGGTGACTTAAACAGGTAAAAAAAAAGGACCCAATGATAGTTTGATTGGGGACTTCTGCTGGGCATTGCAATGCTTCATTACCTGGCAGCACTTTGAAATGTATATGATCAAAGCAAGTACAAGCTGCATTTCAAAACACTAGGCTGCACCTATCCTGGTGAGTATATGCCTACTTTAGCTGTGTTTAACATTCACTGTTTCTGAGCATCCTTGCAGAAACCTCCCTGTGGGTGAAAACCCTCACACATGTTCCCACGGTTGCCTTTTCTTGTTAACACTGCTTGTTGTCACCTTCACAGTAGCAAGGAAATTGTATGGCAAAATACACGTAGAGGATATTTCACAGATATTTAAAGTTCTCATTTGGATGTTCAGCTATTTCTACGCTGTTAAAACTCCTTTCTGAAAGGTCTGCAAAGGACTGGAGTAGGTTTTCTACTTTGCCTTTCATTGCAGAATTCAGGTCCACCATACAGAAAGTTTAGCCACTGGTGTTTTAATGTGTCCTGTCAGAAAACATAGGATAGAAGGGTGTTTGAACACAGCCAATAAAAACTTCTGAAAGGGTTTTTATGTATGATAAAAACATACCTCACATCCAGTTTAAAGTTATTATGATTTAATATTGGATATAAAATTTGGAGTGCAGTGCTAGCCAAGAGGAACAATCCATTAAAAGAACTGGCTTTGCAAATTAAAATTCTATTTTAAAAGACTGCAGGTTGCTGATGGAAGTAAAAAGTAAAAGAGCTTCACTCACATGTTCAGAAGATTATAGCATGTTTATTTAATTTCTTGACCAGGTGCTGTGCTGATGCTTTCACCGGTTGTCTTTCTTCAGGAAAAGCACCTGCTTAGGAAATGAAATAAATGCATAACATCAGCAGCACAGGAGAGGCAAGCCTTTGCTTTACTGGACTTTAACTAACATGAATAGAAAATACTTAAAATGTAAAGGGTCCTTACCACTTTGCACATGTTTTTTGACACCACAATAAAGTCCCTCCATCCCACAACCCTCCATGTCCATATAGGAAATGATGTATTCAGGTTTCCTCTGGACAGGTGGTAACAAATTTAGGGTCAAGTCCCAGAAGCAGTGAGCACACTGCTGATGCTTAGGGTAGGAAACAATCGTTCCCTGAAAAAGAAGGCCCAGGTTTCTGAGGCCAGATCATGCTAAACATTTCTCCTTCGAGGCATCACAGCCAGTTTGCCTGATACAGTGAAAATAAAGAGAGGGGACATTCCAGTAAACCCAGAATTGTTTTGTTTAGGAAAACGTTGACACGTAGAATTTCCCTCCTTCTTCTCCACTAAGGAAATGCTGTGTACCATCATGGAAAGTCTCTCAAGGATTACCTTGAGTAAAATCTGCTCCACACTGAGCCAAAATTTCTGCCTGTCTGCCCTTTCTTAATCTGTTCAGAGCCAAAGTGGCAGCTTGGACCATAACACACTGTAGAAGCACTTAGAATCATAAAATTATCTTGGTTGGAAAAGACCTTTAATATCATCAAGTCCAACCAGGCCAGCACATTGTCAAGTCCACCACTAAACCACGTCCCTAAGCACTACATCTACACGTCTTTTAAATACCTCCAGGGATAGTGACTCAATCACTTCCCCAGGCAGCCTGTTCCATCGCCTGACAACCCTTTCAGTAGAGAAATTTTTCCCAATATCCAATCTAAACCTCCCCTGGCACAACTTGAGACCATTTCCTCTTGTTCTGTCACTTGTTACTTTGGAGAAGAGACCAACACCTACCTCTCTATAACCTCCTTTCAAGCAGTTGTAGAGAGCAATAAGGTCTTCCCTGAGCCTCCTTTTCTCCAGATGCTTGAGGTACTCCAAACCATTCTCCAGGCCTACCATCAGTTCAGCATGGGAAAAAACGCACCAACACGGTAAAACTCTCCTCTCCTCCTAGGTAATAGTCTCTAGGCTGCTTTATTCCCTTGTATGAATATAACCAACATAATGTGAAGATTATAGCCATCAAAAGAAAGAGGAATTTAATGTGTCCAAATTCTGATAAAGCACCCTGTGAAACTTCTACAATAATTTCTAAAGATCAGAAGAAAGTAGGTACTGCATCAGGCACAACCGGCAGGGTTTAAGTCAGGCAGGTTTCCGGGGTGTTCTGTGTCAGAGGTGTTCATGACTACTGGTTTTGTTGGTATTTTTCAGTCTTAAGTTAGATCCAGTAGGTCATAAGGTTTTTAAAAAGTTGTGTGTCATAGTTCAAAATGTCAAAGCTGACTATAAAATTTTATCCACTTAAACAGTTTGTAAAACAAGAAAAAGAATTATGATACAATATCCCAGACAAAGTATATCTAAAAATACTTCAAATGAAAAATTATCACAGTATTTATGCAAAGAGCTAAAATTGTAAATTACCTATTAATCTACCTGGTCCTAAACATGACATGGGAATTAAAACCATTTTGTAATGCCCCCATTCTGTCTGGTTTAGACACAGTTAAACTAAAGGCATGCAGTGAACAGCTGGTATAAACACCAACTATTCTTCTTACTAAACAATACAAAGCAAGGAAGCAACTTTTCAGATTGTTTTCAGAACCATAATAGTTCTGCTGATGTTGACAAATTCAGAAGCAAACAGAACCTAATCACATTCAAATAATGTTTCCAAGATACAAATGTCAAACATTTCTTTATGAAGTATACTTCAGCTAGCAACTGCATATGTCTGTTCACATATGTTTTGACTAGAATGCAATGGGAGGAAAAACAGCAGCTCTCTACACAATTTTTCCCCATTAGATGAACAATTCAGAAATATATTAATTTTCTTATGATATCATTTAGTATACTATCATTCAGTCTTTGACACTCAGTGTTCAGTATAAGCACTATTAAAAGTAAATGGCATTAATTGTGTAAATGTAATTATCAATGGCCCTTGAAATGACAGAAATTAAGCATTTTACCAAGATTCTGGAGAGTCAGGATCCGGATCCATTTATTTAAATTCATTGTTATATAGTTAACATAAACCAGACCAGACCTTAAGTGGAGTCTCTGGGTATTGACTTAACATAACTATTAATACTAATTTAATAAAATTCTCAGTCATACATAAAGTACAATTACTATGATTTAAATTTAATATAGTATGACAAGAGTTTTACAATTACCTTTGTCAGGAAAAGAGATGGAAACGTAAACCAAGGTGGATGGGTGAATTATATGTATATTATTTCTGGACCACAGTAGTTTTTCAAAGTTTTTTGTGAATCACTATGCACATTTATGGTTAAAATTTTCAAGTAATAATTTAAAAAGTGACACAGATCTACAGACCAAATTATAAACCACTTGTCATGATCTTGTTAACTGTAACAAGTAGGTCCCCCTACTACTTTAAACTATGTAGCATGTCCTCAAATGTCGAGTGGTGTTCATTTCTCATTCACAGCAGTAAGTATACTGAAACTGTGTAAAAAGGTGAAAGGTAATCTCTTTACATAATAATTATAAATGTTTGAAGCAATAGACTGTAGCAATTCTCTTTGGAATTCAATCTTCATACTTAATGTACTTAATATTTAAGCCAAAGCACAAAATTCTGTTTGAATTCTATAGTTACAGTACTTGTACTGTGTACTTCAGCACTGAGGTGCAGACAAACTAGAAATAAAGTATATGATTAAAAGAGCCATTAATGCTTATAATTTATGCTATATTCAGAAAAAAAAAAGTGCTTCACCCTTGTCAATAAATGCAATGACCACCAGACACTGCTTATATGAGGACAGCAGCAATCCACACATTTAGCAACATTCATAAGTCAATGTTATTAAAACATTAAAGATGTTAAAAGTATTTATCTTATTCATTGAGCTGAGAGTAAGCAACTTGCATATGCATTTTTTTTGTTTCTAAATCTATCTGAAAGCCATGACTGCTAGAGAAATGAAGGGCATAGTATCCAAGATATATGTACACATCATAGGAATATTTACTTGTAGTTTCTCCATGAACAGGATAATAATCACAGCTTTTATATCTTGTGCAGTGTACTACATTAATAAAGTATTCACGGAGTTCTCTGAAATGGTACCATTAGGAAATAAAGCACAAGGCAAAAGGCAGTCTTGATGTTTAAGTCAAAAAGGAAAAAGAAATGCATATAAAGAGATATTGGCCTTCTGAGTATGCACTGGTGGATTCTGGATATTACCATCTTCTTAATATATCACTACAGGGAAATAATAACAATGATTTTGCAGTTGACAATAAAAAACACTAAGAATTTGGAAATTTAGATGGGTAATACTAGATGAGCTGAACCTGGCATCAGATAAATACACAAATGTAAGACAGGGAACAACTGTTTAGACTAATATGAACAGCTTAGTTAGGGTGACAGAAAATGACAATCTGATAATTAGCTAACGATATATTATGGTTGCAACATCATCTATGAGACTCGACAGTAGTCTTCAACACATGCAATTCCTGAGATAGAAAACTGGATAAGTTTCCAAAATATTTAACAGAGATGTAAAACAGCTGGAGAGACACCAGCATGTAGCAGCAAATATAATCTTGGAAGTTCTGCCCATTAGGAATGTTTGCAAGAGTGCTGTTTAATTTAGAGAAGGAAAGACTGAAGGAAGGTGTGGTTATAATAGATAGATAGATAGATAGATAGATAGATAGATAGATAGATAGATAGATAGATAGATAATAAACCTAAGATTAGGAAAAAATTTGTAAGAGTTTGGATGGTAAAATACTGCAACATGTAGCCCAGAAATCGTGTAAAGTCATTACAAAGATTTCACAGTTAAATAGACAACTGTAAGGTATGACATAGATGATCTTCCCTAAAGTAGATAACCTGTTGAAGCCCTTTTCATTTCAGTTTCTGTTTTTTGAAAGTTTAACAGTGTTTCATAAGCTAAATTCTTGGTAATATTTTTCTTTTAGAGAAGATATTGTATAAAAATTGTAATATTCTTAAACTGTAGATCACCTGATTTCTATCTGACCTTCTATCTGCCTCTGTCCTAGTAAATAAAATTAGTTAGGCAACTAATTTGGAGGCTCTGAGGACAAATTGTGTGTGTCCGTCCTGGTTTGAGAACACCAGGATTAAATTTTTCTATACTAACCTCAGACCACCCAAGACACTCTCAGCTCCTACAGCCTGTTCATGTGGCAATTACAGTGGGGGGGTGGGGTGGGGGTGGTAGGGCAGCTATGCTTATGGGGAGGAGAAGATGGGTCAGGTGACCCAAATCACAGTATTCCTTTCCATGGTGCTCAATAAAAGTGGCTCCTAAGGAAGCCCTTTGCTGACTGTTGTGGCTGCTGTGGATGGATGGATGGATGGATGGCAGGATCAGGATCAGAATCAGAATCAGGATCACAATCAGAATTGGAATCACTTCTTGTGCTTGTCATTGCTGCCTATGTTGCTGTTGTTCCTACATTCTGTTTTCTTGATGGAGGACAACATCATGCACAGAGACAGATCACCTTCTCCTGCCTCCTCAAGTAGGACCAGCAAAGCTGCTCTGAGGGTTTTCTGGACTGTTATTTGAAACACTGGCTGCAGGTACACCCATGCCCTGCTGAGTTTTGAGACTTTTCTGGTCTGGACATAATTACTGCCTGGGAAATGTAGGCTTCATATTTGCATTTTCATTCATATATCTGGATATATTTACATCTTTGTATATAATTCACCATCTTTATTATTATTGTTATTATTTTCTGTTTTATAAAAATTATTCTAGTTTTTTTCCAACCTAAAAGTCTCTCCCCCTTATTCCTCTGTTATCTTCCCCTGGGAGGGTGGCAGGAGGATAACAGAGAGCATCTGCCACCTGGTTGTTGGCCAAACCTGTGACAGTGTGATCAGCAAGTATTTGTACAGCTAAATTCTCTGACTTACCCAAAAAAGGTCTCTGCACACACAAAGGCCGCTGGCCCTCAAGACCCTCTAACCATGTGCTTCTGGAGAAAGGTCTAGCCAGTGCTGGTCAGCACTTTGTCAGGGACATGCCAACAGTCAGTACATAGAACAACAATGTTGTACATAGACAATGTTCAAGCAACAGTAGGGCCCTGGTTTGAATATTCGAAAAAATCTAAGTCCACCTAGCTTAAAACTTGAAACTTGGCAAATGGTTCAAGTTATTGGAGATGCCCTTCTATGAGGAGGAAATCTCAAATGCTATGCCTAGTGAATCAAGTGCAGAACCACAAAAAGTCCCCACAAGCTACATAATACAGCTTTGACTATATTACATTACATGTTAGGATGAGAAATAGGCTAATCTTCAGCAGTTTAAAAGACTGAAGAAATTCAAAAGATTGTTTAAAGCTACATTTTTCTCTCCCCTCCCCTCTCAGACAGTCTTTCCCGGCTGAAGCTGCAGCTTGTAGGAGCTGAACTGACATACAGAGTTTCTGTTTTTCATTATTATATTTGTGCATCATGCACACACCATATGGTGTTACAATAATAAAGGATGCAATGGTTTCTGAAGTTTGTTTCTATTTATTCAAAGGATCCTGTCCCAATTTTTCCAAAGCTCATACAAACTTTTAAAAAATAATCTAAAATTCATCATCCTTTTTTTTTTATCTCAAAGCGACATCCCTGTACAGTGAGTGCCATAGATAAAGTTTCTTCATACATTCAAATTATTCAGTTAGATGTTCACTGATACATTAATTTTTATATTTAAAAAACTCTAAGGTTTTAATGACTCAAGATGTCTGAATTTAGGAAAGCAGACTTCCAGCTCTTCAACGAATTAGTCAATAGGACTGCCTGGGAAACTGCCCTCAGGGACAAGGGGGCATAACAGAACTGGCAGACCTTTAAGGATGCTTTCCATAGAGCACCCCCAGGTGCAAGAAATCAGGCAAGGCGGACAAGAGACTGGCATGGTTGGGTCAAGACTTGCTGGTCAGACTAAGGGGCAAGAAGGAAACGCACAGGTAGTGGAAGCAGGGACAGGTAACTTGGGAGGAGTACAGGAATGCTACTCAGCTGTGTAGGAATTACATTAGGGAGGCCAAGGCGTGGGTGGAACTGAACCTGGCAAGGAAAGTAAAGAATGTGAGATATGACTACATGGATGACCTGTTCAGCATGGTGGCTGAGGTATGAAATAGAGAGATTAAGAAGTATCAGGGACTTCAAGGAGGAGATAGACTGGTGGAGTCATACTCTCCCAACCCTAAGGCAGATGCATCAGGCAGCTGCAATGCAAGAAAGAAAGGGTCCTCTACCCTTCTGTCACCAGGCTAATGAAGACAAAGAGACAAGGGAGGATGAAAACAGGTTCCTTCTCAGGGTCGTAAGGCACACCCCTTCCAATCCTACACCACCCCCTCGGGTGCACTTATGCACTTATGCAATACCTATGAGACTCTGGAAGTAGAGGGGCAAGCTAATGACAGTATGGATGATAGTCTGTCCAGGTTGGAGAAGCGGCCCAAGGTAAGTCATTCTACTCTTATCACAACCTTGTCTGTTAAGAAAAAGAGAAGAATAGTTGTCATTGGTGACTCCTTTCTTAGAGGAATGGAGGGCCCAATGGACCTGATCCATAGGGAAGTATGCTGCCTCCCAGGGGCCCAGGTAAGAGACATTAAAAAGAAAGTCTCCAGCCTGGTATGTCCCTCTGATTATTATCCATTGCTGTTTTTTTCAAGTGGGTGGCAAGGAAATCTCAACAAAAAGTCTGAGAGGAATCAAGAAAGACTTAAGGGCCTTGGGGAGTCTAATCCAGGAGCCAGGAGTACAAGTAGTCTTCTATTCCATCCTGCTAGCTGCAAGAAATGATGAAGAAAGAAAATGGAGAATCACACAGATTAATGCATGGCGCCAGGACTGGTGTAACCAACAGAACTTTGGGTTCTTTGACCTTGAGTAGATATCCACAACACTGAGCCTATTGGGAAGAGATAAGGTGCACTTATCTCAGTGGGGGAAAAGGATCTTTTTGCAGGAGTTTGCAGCCATCATTGAGAGGGCTTTAAACTAGAATTGAAGGGGGAGGGGGACCAAGCAATAAAGAACAAAATTAATGTAAAAATTCTATGTTTAAAGTGTATACAAATTTATTTCAAGAAGATGGACATTAAAACCCATGTTACTTTAAGAGCCTAGATCAACTACATTTTCATTAATTTAACACAAAATTTTGAGGTTTATATACTTCTTTTCTGTCAACATTCTTCTGTTTTCATCAATGAAACTTCTTGGATATTGTTTGTCACTGAAAGCCCCTTCCATCAGTATTCTGCAAAAAGTTTAGGACTAAGAAACCCTGAAAAGATCTGTTAATGTGGAAACGAAAGTTATTAAACTGAAGGTTCAGTTTATCAGTCACATTATTATTCTTATAATCATATAAGACTTTATATTTTAAATTGAAGTGTCATTCATTAGAGGCTGAAACAGCATGCTGACCTGATAACAAAATAATATAAAATGTAATTATTCCAGTTCTGCTTAAGTAAAATCTTTTCTTTTCCAAACAAATTACACTGTTGGTCTCCATATTCTTTCATTTTTGCTATGGAATACATTTTCAATTAAAGACTGCTAAAGCCATTAATTTACCCTTTGTGATGAAACTAGGCCAGCAGGCACAACTGAAACAGGATTTTTATTTTTTTTTTAATAATAAGATCTGAGTTAAGACAGTAAGTTCCTGTCATTGTGGAACTAACAATTGTTATTTGCTGCCCTGAACAGGCATACATGTCAAAAAAAAATGGTATCAACAGAAAAGCTGTAAAATGTTTTCCTACAGCCTCAGAAACAATTTTGGGATGAGTTTCTACTTGAAAATCAAAATAAGGCAAATGTTTGCAGACAGAGAATTAATGGAATTATAATTGTTTTGCAAGCTCTCTGTTTCATGGGCTAAACTAGACTCACATTCTCAATGACATTTGGAGATGTCCCACCAATTCACCAGGAGGAGGAGCTGAACATCATTAGAAAAAAACACTCTGTTATTAAAATAAGGATTTATTTATGTGTGGAATTCCTTAACCAACTTCCTATGAGTCTTATTCTACATAAAACAGCTGACAATGTTTGATTACTTAGCTATGTTAGAGCAGGTACCAAGCATTGTGGTTACAGCAGGACCTGAGACCACTCTTATCAGGAGGACAATTTTGGATTTTAGAAGCTCCAGACTCAAACTAGCTGAAATCACCTGGCAGCATAATTCATTTGAAAGTAAACTGCTTTCAAGCATCTGCTAACTGTATTGATGTCAACAGTCTGCCTCTGACTAAATAGACAATAAAATAATTTGCACAATATTCACGAAAATACGTAGTGAATTAACTGTTAGAATTTATATTATTCAAGGAGTTAACAAAGAAGAAAACCACATAGTATTAAATCTGTGAATACAAAGATAAGCAGATTAATACAAACTCTTCAACTGATTAAAGGTTTGATAAACAGTAAAATGAAAGATTTTTCACACAATATTTTAAAAGAAAAAGAAAATGTTCGATTTACTGGTGTTTTTGAAACTTAAAATGTAACAGTCCATTTATATTGGAACAATCTTCCAATACAGGCCCTCTGCTTCTGATGACTGGTAAACAAATGGGGAGATATCCAGGTATCCACAGAAAAATTTTGAATTTATGGACATGAAGTAGTAAGATGACAAGCATCTTTCATTTTTCCAAACAGTTAACATCATACACTCATTTCTATTTGGTAGCCACTTAGCAAAGTGTAAGCAAAAAAATCAGCAAAGGAAGGTCAGCAGGAAGCTTGCTTAGAAACTCAGTACTTCATAGAAACAAACCTTAGGGCTTTTTGCCATTAACCTGTTTCTGGGACCACAGTAAAATGTTTGTTTTGGTTTTCAACAGGGAGCTTTAAACAGAAATAAATAGAAGCATAGAAGTTCTTTAAATCAGTTTAATGTTATAATTGGGGATTTGAGTGTTGGAAGATAAATGCTTAATAATTCAGAGAAAAAGAATCAGTGAAAGAATGAGTGTATAGCAAATCATAGTATGTGCAAATAGGAAACAATTTATCGGTTCAAGGAGAGAAGTAAATTAGTGTTCCAATTATTATGTTTGCAGAATTCCTTGGTGAGTAGTTCTTCTCATTGTTAGACACGCCAAAATAATTCAGTTTTACAGAGTAAGTTTTCCAAGTAACTTGTGAGAATTTAACCATAGGACTCAGTAAGGCTTGTGGGAGCCTTATAACTGATCTCTTTTCACCTATGTGCTTACCTCTGAGATAGTTTTTGAAGGTATTTGGATCTTCCCTTCAGAGTGATTAGACTCCAACATAAAGAGTATTTGCCCATGGTAGAGAATGGTGATTTGTTTGTCCAAGTGTTGTTTCTCAGTTTCAATCAAGGGGAAAGTCCACCTTAATTTATTCAGATAACAAACATTTTTCTATTGCACTTCCAGTTTTACCAAAAATTTTAAAAAGTGAATGACTCTTTTTATAAACATATATTGTGACTTAGATAAAGAACTTCAGAAGATTGGAACTTCCCAAAATAGTCTTCATAATGTCTGCAATGGTAACAAAACCATTATCAGAAGTGTTTTTAATACAAAAAAATAGAACAATTCTCCCATAGATGCACAGCTCCCAGACTGATTTATTCTTCAGTATAAAAACACTTTAGCAGTAAATGCTTTGTTCCCCTTTAAAACATCTTTAAGACATTTACCATCAGGAAATGTTATATCTCCCATGCTAAAAAAAACGCAGAAATCACGTTCATTTTAGAGAAAACAAAAGCACACCAGAACCCCTCAAGCTTAGAAGAAATAAGATTATATGTTTCCCATACATTTTCAATATTTAAAAATACAGAGATATAAAGCAGGCAACTTCACAAAGTCCTCATTCTTCAGCAGCGTATGCAGCCTTGAAAATAAAGGGATGTCATCAGTTTCTATTGTTGCACATTAAGGTCATCCTTCTTATCCTCTTTCACTAAAGTGACTCTAAGCTTGTCTCCCAGGTTATATCAACCACATTGTTCAGATAAGATATAGAGAGGAAGTCAACATACATCCTACAACAGTTCAGAAGCAAACAAAAAACAAACAAAAATAATAATAAAAAACCACCCAAAGACTAAATAATGCAATAGTAACGCCAACAAGCAAAACACAAATATTTGTATCACTGACTTTCCTACTTTTCACATGACTTTGCTTGTATCTGCACTGAATATCTGTGCTTGCAAAACAAGCCTCAGGGCAAGCTGCACTTTAGGTTCTGTATGTCCATCCCGAATGCACCCCTCAAGTAACATGCCTTGCTGCCTTTCTTCACCTTTTTCCAGTAGGACCATGTTGTTCCCCCTCTGAGGGGCACCTGTAAATCCGCTTTCTCCCTGAGAACATATCCAAACCGAGCCCTTTCCAAGCAGACTTGTCAAAAATGATATGTCACACAGAGCTAAAGGAACCTGCAACAGAGGCCCTTCCTTATACCTTACTCTTTGACAGTTTTTGGCAGTTACATCCAGCTCAGTTGAACCTGGGCTTGTTGGAAGAGACAAGTCGTGCTGTGTTGATTTCTATAAATGGATCTCTCCCTCTAATAGAGAGCTCATAATCCATTCACCCCTAACCATTCATCCATAGCTAGCATTTTTTATATATATATATACTGTCAGAAGCTAGTATGGCTGAAAAAAAAAAAAAAAGAATTTTTTTTCTTTCTACAGCTATCTTTGGAAGAATAAATCTTGATAGGGTATTGAGATTACACGAATATTATATTTCTATGCAAGCATAGAAATATATGGTTTATTTTTCTTTTATTCCTGTAAAACTCTTGACAATTCTCTGGTACCACTATTACAGTCCATTTATGCCTTCTTCTTCTGTTCTCTTTCTTGCACAATACATACACATAGATCCTGGTTTGTATTAACTCTGCATTGAAGGAAAAGGTAAACAGAGGAGAAAGCATATGATGCTTGTAACTAAACAGAAAACATATAACTTGCATATTTTCCTCAATAATGAATGTTCGCAACAACCCAAGGATAGCAGTTTCACCAACAATATAAAATGCTAATGTTTCTTCTTGTGGTGTAATATATTTGAATTATAAAATTGATGATGTGTTTTCAACAATGATTTTTAGAGCGACTGAGATTCATGTTTATAGCCAACACTGTTACAGAGGACTCCTGACTGAATGGAATAAGGTGATAGCATGTGTCTTTTACCCACCAAATCATTTATCTTTCACCATATTTGTGCATTTCTACCCTACGAAAAGACTAATCAAGAAGTATTATTATTCCTATCACAGGGAAAAGCAGAAAGGACGAGGGGTAGAGTAGGCACAAATCCATACTCCTACAGGCAAATAATTGTTGCAGAGGTGCCCATTGTATTAATGAAGAGTGAATATTGATTTAGTTAATAACAGTATTCCAGTAAACTTTCGTAAGCATCAGTGACCCTGTTTTGTGAACTCTTCCATGAAGGCAGATGTCCTTATCTGTACAGATTCCTGTTCCTTTATAGAGGGCTTCTTCCATGAAAAGTAGTTTAAAGGACTAAGACTGACTAACAGCAAAGCAGTTTTTCATAGTTAAAATGTAAACTTAAGGTCATTAAGGCAAATATGTTTTATTTCTTCCCATAGTTCCTAGGAATCTACAAATCTCAACCTACTCAAAGTCCAGTCCTGAATTTGCAAAGATACACAGGTAAACAAATAGACATTTCAGATATTTCTCTGAGAAGTCTTTGGAAGCTGGTTGCTTTTTCTGTTTGCATGTTCATAGTTCATAAGCTTGGGTGCGACTTCACTGTTTCAAGACAAGCTGTATTCTATTTCACACATCATTTGAATTCATGAAAAAATAAATTAAACTAGAAATAGTGGGGCTTTGGGTTTTGTTGCCCCCCCCCCCCCCCCTCCAATGAAACTGAAGAGTAGAAGTCCCTGAAACATTTCTTCAAGTATATTGAGAGAGAAAAGAAAGACTGCAGTATTAACATCATTACGAATACTGGTAAAACACAATTGCTACTACTTCTTTGTTAGAATAAATATTGTCCATGAAGTCTTTTAAAAAAAATTTGTGGTATGCAAGTGTATTAAATACAGATTTCAACACTATAGCCCAACTATATTTTCAAGAAGGCCTGTTACACTTCTGATTTTTAAAAATTAGGAAAAAAAAGAAAAAAACCCTTTAATTCCAGTTGACTTTACGTAATATAAAGTTTTTACAGTATAAATGCATAAGCATATTTAATGGTCTGGATCTTTTTAAAATCTTGCTGTAGTATCAATCCCACTCTTTCTTTCCAAGTTTTTACTTCTAATCAGAAAAAGGTATGCCTTTGCTTCTATTCAGGCAGGCCAGGTGAACTGAAGATTAAGTTTGCCCTAGCTGTCGATCAACAAAATGGCTACCAACACACTAATGTTGCTCTTAATTACTTACACGTAAATATTTTCATTTTTATCCAGTAAAAAAGAATTGGATTCAGCATTCAGTTAAAGTGCCTACAGGTGAGATAGGTGTCTAAACTTTCATTATAATAAAGGGCAATCTGGTCAATATAATAATGGTGAGTGATTCAGCAGACCAGACACTTGGGCAAAATTGCATTACTTAATTATAAGCAATAGCATGTCATTGTATCTGAGACGCTTCAGGGTATACAAGACATAGGAATCAGCAAATAAGACACAGGACCAAAGGGAGGCCTGGGCCCCCAGGTCTGGATTAGCAGCAACCAGGATACTGCAAGGGATCTATCTCCAGTGTCACCAGAAAACTCTGATTAGGCAAATGAATCAATGTCCCTTGTCTCTTGAGTCTAGAGGGGTAGATCACTCTCCACGTGCTATTTATTAAATCACTATGCATTGGCTTAATTGATATAATACTTCAGAACTCTAACTCTCTACAGTGAATCTTAAAATTTTTTGAATGTACATGATCTAGACTTGCTTCCTGCATAGTCACTGGTGGATAGTCAAAAGGCCAGACCACAGTTAGTACTCCCCCTGTTTCAGCTGAAGACAGCACAGCACTTGACGGGTTCACACTCTGGGACACGAAGAAGTTCTCCTGAAGCAAAGTGCTGTCAGAAGGGGCACAGCACTCTTATTCTCCCAGGAAGTAATGAAATTCCCTCCATTTTGCTACAGGGTTACTGAAGGGAAACTCGGAGGGGAAGTGATGCTCCGTAGAAAGGAGTGCTGGATATGTAGGAAGAAAGTCTAACCCTACTCTTGAATCCAGATAAATCTTGGATCCCTCTGTAATTCATCTGGAAGTGACAAGTACTTTAAAAAAATACACCCAAAATACGCTAAATTTAAGATGTGATTCAGTCTCTAAAATATGGCTATCTTTCTTCAGTGACTCCAAAGCCATTTTAGGAGACCTGGGTCCACATTTATTGTCTTTGGCTAGGTAGGATAAATTTAGCTCTTCTGGCTAGAAGATAGTAAAAAATAATACAGGGTAATTATGTTTTCTTATTTTTCCCTCTGCCAAGCCTGCTAGAATTTTATTTTAGAGGTTCCCAGTATCATACTTTCATGGAGACTAAGTTTCAACAGACACCTGTCTAGTTTTGAGATAGCCTTCTCATCTTTGTAGTTCAATGAAAGCCAAATAGTCTGCCACAGAATAGCTGGTTAGTCTCTTGACAAAGTACATTTTGCCTATAAGCCTCAAAAGACATTTGTGGTGTTTCTTGAAATATTTCAGTTCTACAGCAAATAAATATTTTTTCTCATAAAAATTATAATTGCTTTGGGTTTTTTTTCCTTTCTCAGGAAAAATCCTCAAATCAAACATGCCATTTTTATTTATCTTCTTCAAATTAAGTCATTTTACTCATAGTTTCTTTATAATATCACAATATTTACATATATATATATACTCTGACTGCAAAAATGGAAGTTTCTACAATTCTTTTTCAGATGCTAGTCTATAGTCTAACAAAGCTTATCCAGATGATGGATACTAGTCTGTATATAAATACAGGAAAGTAGGTATTAAACTGTTCTTTATAAGGTACCCCAAAGCTGTTTGTAAAAAACAGCATTTTGGAAGGTAATTATATGAAGTGTTGTACTTCTAATGCATCATGCAGCTGGTTTTATTTTTCCTTCCGAAAAGATATTCAGGGGTAGGTCTATTAATACATATCCAATCTCATTCTTTCTGTTTATACTATGGAATTTAGTGTAATTGTATCAGCAATAAGTTGGTCTATTTTTGTTATATTTGGTGAATTTAATTAGAAAGTGAACAGGGAAACTGGTGAGATTTTTCTTTACTCTTGAAATGTTCTGTAATTAGCAGTTGAGTAACTGTGCATATCCTTGAAATTTCTATATTTTTTTTGTGAAATAAGTTTATTGTTTCACATTTCACTTTCATGTTCTTATTATAATTAAGAAAAATACTATCCAATTCACTGATTTTATAAATATTAGGGAAATATTACTCTGACTAATTTAATGTTATTTATAAAACATAATTTTATACCAAGCAAGTATAGATGTGTCATTTTTTATTTACTTTAATACACTTTTGCAAATCTAAGTACTGTCATCACAAAGGGATTGTATTCTCCAACCAAAACACAGATTAGTATAGCAGTATCTTACTTTGTTGTCATTAAGAAAAGTACGTACATTAGTGCACATGACTCTTAAATATTTTAAAGAATTTTATTATAATATATCAATTTTATTAAAGAAAAAATAATAAGGAAAATGCTGAGTACCCTGGAGAAAAATTAACAGGACCATCATCTTTTTGGAAGTAAGAAAATAAATTCTAAAAGTATTGTAATTTCACATAATGATTTAGCAAGTCTATTGGCTGCCAGTGAGATATATTATTTAAGATACTAAAGAAAATTTTTACATATATCAAACTCAAGAAAGCACAAATGTTTCTAACAACATTGTACTAACTAAACTAGTTAAAAAGCCAGAATTTTATCAAGTTTGGAATACTCTACTCCTCAAGTTAGTCCTAAAATTAGTCTTCTCTGCTTGTAAGAACACTATTTAAGAGGCCTAAAGGTATTCCAGCAGGAAAAACAATGGACCAAGCAGATAACACAAGGGAGACTCTGTGAGACTAGAACTAAACCATAATTTCCTGTCATCAGTACAGAATGAGGAACAGCAGGAAGATTCTGCAGGCATTAAAATGTACTCCCACTCCTGTGCATATGTCACTTTTGAGCTTCCCATCTATACCTTGCTACAGTACTAGTAACGGGAAATAGAAGTAGCTCCAGCACAACACATGAAGTTATTCTTTCAGAGGAAGAAATCGATCATACCTTCCCCAAGAACATGTATACTTGTGCATTTAGTAAAGTCATTAATTTGCATTATGTATTTGATGTTCAGTGACCAAACTACTGTAGTCTTTTAAAGTGTGTAATTTTTAGGAACTATTGAAGGAGCCTTATAAGCATTTCTAATAGTCAACCATACTTATTACCCATAAGCCAGACAGGAGTGAGAGCTTACCTTACTGAACACTAAACACAGTACACACTTCTCACTTCAGGTAGTTGATAATCTAAAAAACACATGACAGAAAGGTGAAAGAAGTACAGTACACAAGCTGTGCAATATCCACAACAATTAGGTTAGCTCCTTGCTTATTAGTATCAGAGAAAGTATCTCGATCAAGGAGGAAGAAGTAGGGTTGGCATAAACAGATAGTAAAAATATAGAAAAATCTTTTCTATAGCATCAAATGTCCCTGCTTCAGCTGTTTCTGTTCCTCCATTCCTCCCAGACAGGTTTTCTGACAAACCTGCATATGGGTGTCCTCTAATAACTCTACTGTGAATAGAAGGGAAATGGCCCCAAATATGTCCTTTTCTTCAACCTTTAGCATACCAGGCTCCATTTAACTTATTTTTGCTTCTTTTCAGTGTATTTCCTTGTTGCATGAATCATACCTGAATACATGATATCTCATGAATTTTGATTAGAACTATCATTACAAGCATGATTGAACACTTGCTGCCAAGTAGATTTGCCTAGACTTGCAAATTCTTTTTATAGGAAGGAAAGAAAAAAAAATCCAAACCCAGGACTACTTACAATTTAGGAAATAACAGAAATAAGCAAGCCTGATTCTGCTGTGTGGTTTTATTTAACATGGCCTTCTTTTTACTTAGCAGAGGCTGATCCATTGTTGTTCCAAAAAATGTCCCTGGCTCCCAACACATTTATTATTGAGGGATTTAATGAATTACAGTTCTGCGTTCACTATATCCATTCTTCATAATTTTCAGGAAAATAAAAAAGTTTTATGCCTACTGAATGTCCTTTCTCCCCATGCTTAGAGACACTTCCACAGAACTCCTGCAGGTCAGTGTGATGGGATTTCTGCTTCCAGAAGCTGGGTTGGGCAACTGTTTCCAGTAGACTGCCCTTACTCTCTTCTGCACCATGGATGCTAACATGTTACCAGGGAAGGAATTCAATCTGCAAATAGTTTCACCTGGGAAAAAGAATGGATGAAAGTTAATTGGGATCACTCATGCTTAACAAATTTAATTTACAAATATGCAAAGCTGGTCAGTTAAAGTTGCTATGGAAATTGTTTATGAAAGACAGTGGTAATTATAGACAGATATGCTGGACTAGACCAAAAAGAAAGTTTCCTTATTTTTTCCACCAACCATGTTTCAATCATATCTAAAAAATGAAATAAATCATAGAAACATAGAATGGTTTGGGTTGGAAGGAACCTTAAAGATTATCAAGTTTCAACACCCCTGCCATAGGCAGGGACACCTCCCACTAGACCAGGTTGCTCCAAGACCCATCTAACCTGGCCTTGAACACTTTCAGGGAGGGGGCAGTCACAACCCTTCTGGGCAACCCGTTTCCCTGTCTCACCACCCTCACAGGAAAGAATTTCTTCTTAATATCCAATCTAAATGTACCCTCTTTCAGCTTAAAACTGTTCCCCTTGTCCTGTTATTACATGCCCTTGCAAAAAAGGTATCCCTCTCCAAAAATGATGCAGACATTATCAAATTTCCTTAGTCCTGTTTAAAATGAAAACTAACAAAATAACCCTAGAGAAAAATAAATAAATAAATAATTATATATTCCTTTAAAACACGTTGTTAGAGACCTTCATTTATACTTATACCAGAGGACAATTGGCCCTAAAGAAGCTTTATTATCATGGCAACTATGACTGCTATCTCTTAAAATCCATTATGACAACATTAGCTTATTATTATTGTAATTTTTAGAGATGAACTAACAACAAAAAAAAATCAAATAAAAAAAGAGTCAAAAAATAGAAAATTATTCAGATAACTTTACCTATCTACAAGTGCCAACTAAATGCAATGAAACTCATTTCTTTCTCTTATATGCTTTCCTTAATATTTCTCCTTTTTTAACAACTGTCTGGGTTAGACATCCAAAACTGTGTGTTTGCCAGCACTGGTGTGAGATTGTGATGAGAGAGGCAGCTGAAAACGACATGTTTAACAGGCTCATGCTGAGTTTGATCTTACCAGCATGGCGAAGAACGGGATGTGAGATTGTGAATCTGCAGCAGGAAAGATGCAAGTATCATTTGACACCAGGAAGACAGAAGCATAATTTTCTACATTTACTTTTTTTCACCCTCTGTTTTGTGTACCTTCATATGGATGTCTTTAAGAAAGAAAGACTCCAGCAAGAACAGCAACAGTAACACATTCAGTCTACTGCAACTTTTTCTTTTTAATAGAAAAGGGAAAAAACAGTCTCTGTCTACAATAATACCTCAAAGACTCCCATAATAGGTTTCCCTGATAAACAATATTGCCACGTAAAGAGCCAGCAAGGATAAATCAATGAAATCAGGAATGCTGTTGAAAGGACAGACTTATTTTACATGCTACAGTTCAAAGTAGATTTAAATATGGAACTAAACATAATTTGTGAATGGAATGAATAGAGGAAGTTGGACCTACTGAGTTAGATGAGATACCACAACCTGGGCTAACTGTTTAATGACAGTTTTAGCAAAAGAGATATACTAGCAACATTAACATTCTCTGTATTTCAATTCTATTGACAGTAATGTAGTGAAGTCCATTTCAGCTGCATCTGTAGGCATTATAACTCATAGATTCATCACCATCTTTCAGTACCTAATCAGAAAGAATGCTGTGGCTGGAAACTACAAAAATTATTAACATTGCTCATCTGGAATTTCCACTGGGACAAATTCACCTCCAGCAATCATTTGAAATACACAGTTCAACTTTGATCTAAAGCTACCTAAACAGTCTATAAATGTTGCTTATTCTTGGCTGCATCCTGAGGAACAGTGTGATTTTACAGCCTTTTTTTCTTACTCAAGTTTAAACACAGTGCCATGTCTAATGAATGTTATCTCTGGAGCAGCTACCTTTACATGGTAACTTTTCATCAGTTTCTTTCAGATAAGCCCCATACAGCTCAAATTTACACTCACCGATTTTTGTAGACCATTAAGATCTTTGGTCATTAACTTGTTGCCTCAAGAGATCCTGTTGAACTGTTTTTCAAGTGCTGGAACTTACCCTCTAGGCCTGTAAAACTAGAAGTCCCCACTGAGGATACAATACTGTCAGACAATGAAGGTTTCAGCTGTTAATTTACTGCTTCAGCAGACAGTGTTTGCCACTAGGCATTCTGATTAGGTCAAGCAAGCAAAAAATTGTAGCAAAATAAGAATGAATCTTTTTTTCTTTTTTTCCCGCAGTGAAGTTGTATCTGAATGGTCAGTCTGAGCCCTGTGATAATAGGGTCCCTCAGTTATTTTTGGCTGGTACCTGCCCTTTTTGTTAATGAATGCTTACTCTTCAGCATGAAAGGATTTGTGGGAAGAATAAATAACTTCTTCTGGGACATTGAACACAGAAGGAAACAAAAAGGCAATCTTTGGACTCAAGAGTGCCTAGGTGTTCATCAGATCTGTAAAGTGACAAAAAACAGGGTAGCAAGAAGATAGATACAGCTGCTCTGAGTAAAATGAAATTATGTTAATCAATTAGATGGCTTGAGAGAAAAGGTTAGTTAGCATCCACTGAGCAAAAACAGAAAGGTGAGAAGCTGTTAGCCCGTGTGGAGTAGAGGCAGAAAAGGGCTTTTAGCATCAATATTAAAAGAACAGATTAGCTGGAAAACTGTATGGACCATTAAACCAATGTCTTTATTGAGCCTTTTATTTTTAGTAGAATGTAGTTATGAATTTTGGTCTGCAGGTTCATTGTTTGAAGACACTCTATAGAACTTAGAGGATCACGACTAAGCAGTCAGAAACAGTGAAAAATATTCTCCTACTGTTAAGTGACTGTTCCAACCCTTTACAAATCACTCGAAATAGCGTATTGAAATAGCTCATTATAGCACATAGTACTCATTTAATTACACCCATGTCATGTTCCCAAAAGCATTTGGTCCACCAAATGAAGCACACCACAGATTGGGTTGAACATGTGTAGAACCTATAGATTTTAATGGTTTTGTTTTGGAGCATGTTATTTGTAGCAACTGCAGAGAGAGTTGGCATTGCTCTGGCACAGTCTAGTTCCATTTGACTTTGGTTGATAGGTGTGAATTTATTTCTGAATATACAACTGGTAAGGCAGGGGATGGTTTACAAATTATGAAAGGAGTCATTATCAGAATCTATGTAAGGCAGAATATGCAAACAGCATTTTCAGCTTTTTACTGAATTGCTCTGTAGATTTCAGTCTGGAGTGGGAAATTGTACTCACAGGTACATAGTTAATAGGGGTTTCTTACACTTATGATTATAAAACTCACTTTGACAAACAAATGCCTTGTACTTTATGCATCTTTTAAAGTCAAATTAAAAGATATTACTTTAGATTTATAAATTATTTACTCACAGTAGATTATTATCCTGAGTAACTTAGGAAATTAAAAAAAAAATATTTTGAGAAACACTGGTAAGGAATTTTAAGAACAATGAAACCTTTTTTCTTGGTGATTTAAATTGAAACTCTTGTTTGTAGGAAGATTCTATGGAAAACACTATGTACCTATTCAGCTTACTTTCTACTAGTTTCTACTAGAAGAGAAGCCTGGTTTCTACTTGCCAATTAACAAGTTAATGAGAAACTATTCCAGAGTTTGTGCTCCTTATCAGATTATAATAGGTTCCCAAATGTTCTTCATGCATTGATATTTAATAGGAAGAAACAACTTGATATTAATGGAAAGTAAACCTAATAATTACAGAAGGATTCTTTCAAATGATCATGGCAATCTGGGGGCATTGAAAATAAATTGTTACTGATCTTAATGCAGGCTGAGTTAATTGTGAGTAAGAATCGAAATTTGAAAGATATAAAATAATTACTAAATCTGCCTTAGTCGGTTTTATGATATGATATGATATGATATGATATGATATGATATGATATAAATGTGTATAAAAATAATTACAGACAGGTTCTAAAAGTACTTGGTTTTATGTCATGGAACTTAGATATTCAACAAATTCTACCTTACAAAAAAAAAAACCAACAACAACCAATAAACCCCAAAAGCAAAAAAAAACCCTACAATAAAAAAATCGGAGACTTTGATTCATGTACGGACTCATATATATCAGATCCATCTGGAACTTCACCAAATCAGAAGACAAATAATTTATTTGTCTTTGCATGGTCCACATAGGAAAAAGTTAAAGAAAAGACATTCCTACGGTATGACATCAGAAAACTGTTCTATCACAGGGGCACTAATCATACCAACCTGCACTAGTTTGGGGTGGCATAGAATTGCATTTCTTTACAGTAGTTTGTATGATGTTAGGTTTTGGATTTGTGATGGAAACACACAAGGGCGTTTTAGATATTGTTTGTAACACAACGGTGTTTTATATATTGCTGAGCATTGGTTACACAGCATCAAGGCCTTTTCTGCCTCTCACCCCACCCCACCTGTGAGTAGGCTGGGGGTGCACAAAGAGCTAGAAGGGGACACAGCTGGGACAGCTGACCCCAGTTGGCAAAAAGGATATCCCAGACCATATGACATCATGCCCAGGAATAAAAGCTGGGGAAAGAAGAAGGAAGGGAGTGATATTTGAAGTTACAGTATTTTTCTTCCCAAGTAACCATTAGGAGTGACGGAGCCCTGCTTTCCTGGAGATGTGTAAACATCTGCCTACCGATGGGAAGTAGTGAATAAATTCCTTATTTTTCTTCTGTGTGAAGCTTTTGCTTTACCTATTCAATAGTCTTTGTGTCAACCCATGAGTTTTCTCACTTTCACGCTTCTGATTCCATCCCCAATCATGCTGGAGGAGGGTGTGCGCAACAAATGGCTGCATGGGGCTGAGCTGCTTACCTGGGTTAGCCCACAATAGAACCATGTCAGAGAATGACAAAAAAGATCTCTTGCAGTGGTTAGCAAACACATTCAGATGACAGGGTACTGGAAACAATGACGCAAACCCTCAAACTGCATATTTAGGTTATATAGACAATGTAAAGAGAGACAGACAGAAAGAGAAGACACACTCTGAACTCTGCTTATCATAGTTTTCCAGGTCTACCCTAGGAGGCATTGTATCCTCAAATCTTCCCCATGATAACATGACAAATTCTGACGTGTACTTGATTTGTCTCTAGTCTCATTCTATAAACTACTACTATTGTGAGCAGTACAGCCCTTACAATGTTTCAGGCATTTACAGATAAAAAATATCATATAAAAAACAACACATAAAATTAGCTATATCTTCAGGACATGGGGGATATGATATGGGGCCATAAGAGAAACAAGACCATGTAGTGTTTTACCTGGTGTGAGTACAGGTAACAGGGTCCACAAGGGGTGTGCACACACTAATCAGTGTGGATGCAAGCCACTGGACATCATCTGGACCTGGAACATCTCTAGAACCAGTGCCTTTAGTAACATACAGGCATCTATCATGACCCATAGGTGATCAAAGTCAAAATTGTACATTTATTTTAAGTCATTTAGCCTCTGTTTTCTTATGTTAGCACTATATATTTATCAAGGGGATAACAAGACTTCTAAATCTGCACCAAAAAATTTAAAGCTTTAATATATGATAAACCACTAGGATAGTAATCTAATCTTACTAAAATCTTGAGAATGAGGGTTTCCTTATTTTATAAGTCCTGTGGTGTTACTGATTGTGTTATAGGAAAAAAAAGTTTGCCTTACCCAAAATCATTCTTTTCATACAGGAGGTGGTGTTACATGTGAAATTTCGAGGATGGTAGTCCTATTTCAGGGTGGAAAAAATGCCTCAAAACATGTGACTTTGTAGCTATAGTTTTTATTCAATTGTGTAACTGATCTGATGTAAGTGGAAGCTTTTCCATCACTTCCACAGGAAGGATATTGACAGTTTTATGTTAGATTTCTCTCTCACACCAGTTGCTTTTGCATCTTCTTATGACTCAAGCATAACAAGAAACAAGATTTTCAGTTTATGGTATCTTCCAATCAGTTATTTCTAGCCCCACCTGGAACTGAGCTATTCCTTTTTGAAAATGGCTAGAAAGTATGAAGGTTAAAACCAGACCAGATCTCTGCCAGTAACTCCATGGGCCAGTGGCATGGTATGACTTACAATATACACAGGGAAAATTTCCCTGCCAAAACAGGTAACTACATCCCACCTATTGTTTATCCCAAGCTCCCTGTTGAGAGTGGTCCATGGTTCCTGCTAATTCCTGAATTACATTTGCATATTATCTTAGGTGTTACTAGTTGGCGTGGATAAAAAACAGCCATTACATATTATGGATAGAGACTGCACAACAATAAAGTCCTTGGCCTAGACA
This sequence comes from Aegotheles bennettii, assembly GCA_013398125.1. NCBI lineage: Eukaryota > Metazoa > Chordata > Aves > Caprimulgiformes > Aegothelidae > Aegotheles > Aegotheles bennettii. The sequence goes on from VZRW01005693.1 coordinate 51,919, forward strand.
GCTTAGTTTACTAGTATAAATATAGCCTTGGATATCAGATGACTCAGGGCTACAGCATATAGGGAAGTGCATATGCTTTGTAACCTCAGTATCCATTTTGTACAAGAGAAGGATTTAGTAGGGTGAATTTTTCTTTGCTTGTTTTTGTTTGAACATGAATACAAAGGGGATAAGATGTACTCTATTAGTCTTTCTATTAATGACCTGAAAGAAAATAAGCAGTACTTTTATAAGTCTAGAGGAGGACCCCAGGCTAGAAAGAGTTGCTTCAGCCAGCAAGCACATTAGAAGATGGTTATTAGAATTCAAAATGATGTTGACAAATTGGAGAAGTGGCCTAAAAATGTAAGAGGCAACCTAACAAAGACAAGTCCTAGATTTTACTGTTAAGAAGAAATAATCAATTACACAAATGTTGTGTTGAGAATGACTGAAAAAAAAATAAAGCAATAACAGCTTTTCAGAAAACTAAGCCTTATAATAAATGTGTCACATGCTGAGCATAAATCAACAGTGTCATGCTGTAGTGAAAAAGGTAAATGACAAACAGAGATGCAAAGAGAATCATCACTTAGAAAAAAATGAGCTTAATTCTTCTGCTGTAATAAGTGCATCATTAAGGCTCCAGCTGAATATTGTGTCCACTTGTGGACATCAGACTTCAAAAATAATATTGAACAACAAGAGAATTTGTTCTGTGAGCAATGAAAATTATCATAGGTATAGAAATATGATCTTTGAGGATGCATTGAAAGCACTAGTTATTATTAATTTAGTTCAGAGAAAAAAATACTACGATGAGCATGGCAACAGTCAGAAATCATTCAGAAAATATTCAGAAAATCTTGATCTTAGCAAAAAGTAAGGTTTCCCATGTGCACTGCAAACAAGACATACAAAAATGAGCTTAAAAGTATTTAGGTGGGACATAAATAAGATCTTTCTGAATCTAGGGCTCTTCAAGACATGGAGCAGGTTGTTGCCTGAGCAGGTTTGTAATCTACATTGGTAGAGGTTCAACAGACACCAGTTGGGGATGGTTTAGGTCCATCAGATTCTGTTTTAAGGCATCAACATCTGATGGAAAGATCATGGTGGCCTGAATGACTTCTTGATGTCCCTTCTATTCACTTTTCAGTGAGTCTATGATTAGAACAGCAACGTCTTTGGCTCACACTCCAACATTTTTTTTACTGTCCTTTTGAGAATTTATATAAAAAAATAGACTGAAGCATAGAAGAGGAATGTGAGGTGAGCAAGAGATGAGAATGAAGAGGAAAAGCAACCACTAATGGCAGAGAAAAAAAAATGATAATGAAAGGAGAACCTCTCATTGGGCCTCAGCTTATTAACGAATGTTGAGTCTTCAGCTTTATACAAGCATATTACAAATTAACTTGTTCTGGGACATGTCCAGGCCTGACTGGATAAAACCCTGGGCAGCCTGATCTGAATTTACTAATGGCCTTGCTTTAAGGAGGAGGTTGGACTAGATTGTCTCCTGAGGTCCTTTCCCACTTAAATTATCATATGTTCCTACTATTGCTACCCCACTTTGGTTCTGTACTTATGATGATCTTTGCAAAGGCAATTCTTATTGTTTTAGATGCATAAACATAATTTAGACTGTGATCCCTCTTGCAAAATAATTTCTGATTAGAAAAATATAAAATGAAGACTACTCTTTCTAAAAAACTTAAATAAAAACTTGTAGATCTTAAGTTCCCAGAAATTAATATATAAATGCCTTTAAAAAAACTCTGATTTGTGGTTGTATAAAGCTGGGGAATTTGTATCATTAATTATCGGTAGCTGACAAGCTACTGTAGTCCTAGATAAAATGTAATTTTTTCCAGTATTTCAGATTTCAAAGTAGATTTAAAGCTCCCTGACTCAAACATTTAACATGATTTATGGGTTGTGCTCTGAGAGTACTAAGGCTAAGCCTCACTAAGATCACTTTAAATGACTTTTAAAATTAAGTAAAGAGCAAAATGTAACTACTAATCTAAACATACTGTGAAATATTAATTATGCATTTTAAGTGAAAGGAATAAACAAGAAATAATTTAATCTGAGACATGTAATAAATCCCAAAATATATCCTTGCTGAAGGCATTTTCTAAATGAACACTTGTTTCTAAGCCACAAAGGAACTGAAGTTGAAACCATTAGTTACTGAGTCAAAAACTGTTTATTAAAATATTTTTTCAGTCACCTCTTAAAAAACATAAATGTTTCTAAAGGGTGAATACATTGAGATAAAAGTAAAGTAGCCTAACATTAAAGTGAAGGAAAGATCTTTGTGTTATGCTTGGCAATGTTGATTAATGAGATAGAAGCGATTTAGATCAATCTCAACAACTGAGACAATATAAAATATATTTTAAGTTCACACAGAATTGTAATATTTCAATGTATTACACAACTGCAAAAATTGAGACCTAAACAAAAAATTATACTTCCTTAGAGAAATTGCTCCTGAGCCCTTATGTACATATTCCGCATGTTGTTTTCATGCAGAAAGTCCCCTGTGTAAAGCAAGCTCTGCATATTGCAGAACCTAAATATCGTACATACATTCTAAATGAAATATGCAAAGAAAGGGCCTGACCTTCTTTTCACTGGACAATCTCATCAGTACTAGAATAAGATAGGTTGGGAAAACCTTCTTGGAATGTAAATATTACTCCTTCTTCAGGAAGTACTTGACCCCTCCATTCTTTCTTCTATACAATTTGAGCACTACAGGGCCATGTACCAGTTTACTACTGAAGAGATAATACCTTTTTTTTTTTAGTGAGCTATGCAGATATCAGATACCTAGAGTCCACAGAGACACTATTTAACTTAGAAGAATTGTAAGTGAAATCCTAGTACCCTCTGAAATACATGAAGAAAGTAACAGGAAAATAGAACAAAAACATTGACCTGTGGAGTTTTCCCCTCAAGACCTTTCTTTAATCTGAGTAACAATGTTATCTCACAGAACACTCACCTGGGGGATCTGGAGATGTGCATGTGCAGATGTGAATATTTAATAAAAGAGACATTGGTAACAGTCAGAATGAGAATAGTACAAACACCGTCTAGGTGTCATGAGAAAGGAGAAGGTAAAAGCCTCTGTGAGGCGGCTGGGGAAAGCCCTCCCGTTGAGTCATCAGGTTCATACTAGACCCCTTTGATTTCTGAACTCCTTCTCAGAGAGGAGTCTAGTTATGGCTGGATCTGATCCCAGTCCCAGATTTGGTCAGCAGTTTACATCTAAAGGATTACGTGTGTGTGCAGCCACCTGTCAGAGTCAATGTTTGCCTGTTTCAGTCTCACAAAAGACTTGCACTGAAACAGATTCAAAGAGACAACTTTGTCTCTCTCATAGCCACACCAAGGACTTGCACTGAAACAGATTCAAAGAGACAACTTTGTCTCTCTCATAGCCACACCAAGGACTTGCACTGAAACAGATGCACAAAGTTGTAAAGAGATAGAGTTTATTAAGGTGACAGATATAACAAGTTCAGAATTGCCATTGATAAATGCACTGATTGCACAATTGCTACTAATTGATGTCAATATTGCTAGCAACAACAGTAATAATATAACCAGGGGATACTTACACCTAAAAGGCGAAAGGCTTACTTTCGCTTACACAGAGGGGTGTCCCTGCCTGGGCAGGGAGGAAGAGAACACAGCCCATCAACTGGTCCATCTGTCTTTAGGTTTTTATCGTTTCACAGATTCTTCTCTCTCTCCCTAATGATCCTTTTCTCTCTCTTTTATGCTCTAAACTACAAGGTTCCCACCCTCCAGTGACATATAGTATGATTTAGGTGGAGAGATGAGTGCTATGGTCATACATGTATAACATGTTCTCTATAATCTTCATTAGCATATGCAGGCATGTCAACTTTAATATGCATTTCACGGGTAATGAGGAAAAGGTCACCTTCGGACAGCTGAGCCCCTTGAAGGAACAAAGAACTACACAAGTTTTCTGTTATCTTGCTCACCAGAACAAGGGTCCCTGCTTCCACAAAGGTCCTCACTGAGATGTATCCCATGATAAAGGAGCAAGCTTGTTGCTCCCCCGGGTCACATAAGATTTAGAGCAAGGTCATCCTTTAAGAGTTCTTTGTATACAGGGCTATCCTGATTTTCCTCAAATTCCACACTACTGTTGTTCACATTGTCTTTTTCCTTGGCAGAGCAACTTTAGGCAAGGGCAAGAAGACAACTGCACTGAAGTCTTGACTCGGAGGACCTTTTCTCCCACTCAAAGTTACTACCTTCCATCTTTCCCACACGATCCTGTTGCCCTTCTGTTTTGATCCAGATAGGCCAGCAGTTAGAGATATGTGTCTGGATTGGTGAATTGTCATTTCAAGCTCTCAGTACCAAAATTTTCCCAGGACACTGTGCCATGGACCTTCAGACAGTCCCAACAGAGTAAGAGAAGAGACCCTGGCCAAACAGCAGCCCAGCTTCTTTTGCTGAGCACTCTGTATCTCCCTAGCAGCCCTTCATTTCTTCTTCTAACTTACCATCTCAATAAACACACACAAACACCTCTGCTGTTGAAAATGTGCCCTGTCCCTAATAGGACTTCCTACCTTTTTTTCTGAGTGTGTTGATGGTGTACAATCTCCTTTTCGATAATCACACCCCACAACATTGATTGCCATGTAAATATGTTTGTTCTACTTATCTCTACAGATAACTTTTTCTCAGTTTCAGAACTTTTCAAAATATTATTAATCTGGTCAAAATATTATTAATCTGGTCATACCCTTAAGGCTAGCTATTACACAAGTATGCTTTACTTACAGCCTCATTTCAAACATGACAAGTGAATGTTTTCAGAACTTCCTTCTTGGTTTGAAAGTAGGGAGAAGTGACTCTTAGTGAGTTCAGAGGTTATATTTTCACACTCATATAAACATTCTAATTTTTCTGACTCAGCTTCAATGTGTGCTTACACTGGCCTTATGTTATTAGTCAGGGCTGACTATTATCACTTGCCGCTTAAGCCATTAGCCATTGAAATCCCTGAAAATCTCAAGTGTAAAATACATGAGCTTAAGAACAAATGGACTCAGTCTCTACAGTGTTTTAACAAGAGTGTCACATCAGCAGAAGCAGGATGGTTCTTGTGTATGCATATATTCTTCCGTATACCATACTGTGCACTGTACTGAAGTACTCCAGAAACAGATTATATCTAGTCATAGGGTCCCTTGAAGATGAGACATGCTACAGAAGTACACTGTAAAATCCTTACGGTATGACCTTTTTTCCTGTGGACAAAGGCAAGGCAGTGGATGTGGAATTTTTTGTTTGTTTGTTTTAGCAAAGCTTTTGGTACTGTCTGTCACAGTATCCTTGGGCGGGAGAGGGGGGAATGCTGGTGGAGGGTGGTGGTTAATGGTAAGCTCAATATGAGTCAACAATGGACTCTGTCAGTCAGAAGGGCCAACTGTATCCTGGGGTGCATTAAGCACAGTATAGCTAACCAGTCAAAAAAGTGATTGTCCTATTATACTCAGTACTGGTGCGGCCTCACCTCAAATACTGTGTGCAGTTTCAGGCTCCACAATATAAGAAGGACATAAAAATATGTGTCCAAAGGAGGGCAACAAAGATGGCGAAAGGACTAGAGAGCATGACTTACGAGAAGCAGCTGTGGATTCTAGGTCTGTTTTCTATACCTTCTTCATAAGGAAAAACAGAGAGGTGTTGATCCTTTCTCTCTGGTATCTGATGAGCGGATGCGAGGGAATGGCTTAAAGCTGTATTAGGGGAAGCTCAGATTGGATATTATGAAAAAGTTCTTCACTGAGAGGGTGGTCAAGCACTGGAACAAGCTCCCCAGGAAAGTGGTCATGGACCTAAACCTGTCAGTGTGGAAGGAAGATTTGGACAACATTCTTAGATACATGGCCAAACTTTTAAGTTGCCCTGTGTGGAGTCAGGAGTTGGACTCAAAGAACCACGTGGGTCCCTTTGAACTCATGATATTCTATGATTCTATGATCTTCTCCTCCTCAGGCAATCATTGATACAGGTTTAATAAAGAGAGGTTAAAGTTATTTGCTGTCATTACTATCTGTCCTCACTCAAAGTGTGGCAACACAAGGAATGAAAGAGCCTCCTTCCCTCTTGTGGAGAGCTGAACAGGAATCTGGTTTAGTGTTCACACACCCAGACACAAGTTATAATTGCTGGAACCAATAAATAAAACAAGACCTTTCATAGGGAGGGATGACAACACTGTGTTCTTAAGCAATAGATGCAATTTGAAATATTGTATCAAAACATCACCATCTGTTCAGCTTCAATAGTGTAGATACTCATGATAGGAATCGAGAATTTTAGAGGAATAACAGAGATTCTTCTACTGGTAGCAGAGAGATGATACTGGTGCTCCCCTAACCTTGGCATATCAACAGGGGATGACTTTTCTGCATTTATAGTGCTTGAATAAATGTACCTTGGAAGCTACAGACATACAGTGGCAATGCCCATTGAACTGGAGACTCTTTACCTTTCTGAAATGGCCGTATCTTCTTCGCCCAAGTGTTTCTAGCCTTTAGTGGTGATACCACTTAACCCCCAGTCAAAAGACAACAAAGAGAAAGATAAATAATACTGTAATTTAACAGTCATTAGCTGAGACATGTGCCTCCTTATAGCCCCCAAACTATGCTCATGTATGACAAGACTTAGACCAGAAACCAATCCATGAACCGTAATGAGCCACACAGCAACCAGGCATTCAGTACAGTCTAGGTTTTTACACTTAGCAACAATTCTGAATGTTTAAAAATACAAATACACAAACATGCATATATATTTATATATATATATATATATAAAATACAGAATTATAGAATGGTTTGGGTTGGAAGGGACCTTAAAGATCATCTACTTCCACCCCCCCTGACACAGGCAAGGACACCTCCCATCAGACCAGGTTGCTCAAAGCCCCATCCAACCTGGCCTTCAACATTTCGGGGGGGGAGCATTCACAACCTCCCTGGGTAACCAGTTCCTGTTTCTCATCACCTGCACAGTAAAGAACTTCTTCCTAAAATCCAGTCTGAATCTACTTTCCTTTAGTTTGAAACTATTCCCCCTTGTCTTATCACTACATGCCCTTGCAAAAAGTCCCTCTCCAGCTTTCCGTAGGCCCCCTTTAGGTACTGGAAGGCTGCTATAATATATGTATATATTTATATTTAAATTATACAATGTATGATATATGACAATAATAATAAAAAACTATTCCAAACATCCAGCAATTAAATTTAATCAGCAAAGTCATGCATAAGACCGTATCTGTATCCTATGTTGTAGCCTGAGGCATTTTAACCAGTTTGTGAACATGTACCCTATCAAGTTATAAGCAGACAAACATTCAAATAAGGAGATGGAGTTATTTAGATTTTTATAAAAACCTTTGTTCACTGAGTTACTATCACACTGTATGGTGATGAATACCATCTACATTTCCTGAAACAAAAGAAAAATCCTGACAATTGAAAGAATGGACTTGGGTCAATTCACAACAGGCACCCTGAAGTCTAAAGGATCGAAAATCCTTCTGGGCATTCATTTGCCTTTAAAAATGTTTGCAATTTGTTTTTAAGTGGTGTCAAGTGATGCATAGATGAAAGAGCAAAACATCCCTTTCATGTTCAGTGATACATAGGAAGATATACACATTCCATGAAAGATACTGCACATCTGTGCACTTGAGGCTTGGCTTTCCAACCCTCCTAGGACACAAACTTGCCTTCAGAGAACAGAGGGGAAAAAAGTCACTTGAATTGTTTTATTCTTCTCTGGTGCCTATAAAATGTTTCTCTGCAGAACTGCAGCTGGCCACCGTTACAAAGATTAAGGACACAATCTCCAAGAAATAAAAGCATTAAATTGAATGCTTCTGAAGTTTAATCCATGCCCAGTTGGCAACACTCAAGTCTTCTATCACACAATATACACACCTACAGCCACACACATCCATCAGCAATGGATAAACCTTTCAAACAGCCCATGCTACAGCACAATCACTGAGAAAATGATCCCATGTATTCAGAAGCACAGTAGGATTCTCACTCGGAGCTGGTTGACCTTTGCCCAGGTTTCAGTGATATGTTTTTGATCATGTGATTTTTAAAGGTTAATTTGTCGTTGTAAGGAAGACCATGATGCTGACAGTAAATTTATGAGCTTAGAAATACCGTTCTGTTTATGCTTGAATCCTTTGCAAGCAGCTTGTATTAAGCATTTCAGTTCTTTTGCTATCATATATTAAGTTGGATTATTATTCTCTATCAGAAGGACATGCTACTAGTGAAATTAAACAGCTGCTTACAGTGAAAAATAGCTCATAATCCATATAAAGTAATCTGCTTCTTCCATCTGACTTTCCTTTTAGTTCTTGCTTTCAAACGTAGGCTGATCTATATGCATCATCAAAGATTCAAAATCACGTTTACTGTCTGTTGTGGACTTAAAATTTCATGCATAAGGTTGTACTAAAATGGCGTTTTGAGGTTTGTTTGGGTTTTTTTTATCACAATCCCAGGACAATTCAGTAAGCAGCACAACCCAACCAGCTGCATTATTGTGTACAAAATGCTAGCATGCATTTGATTGCTTATTTTGAAGAATAGTAAATTGCAATATTTCGAGGATCTCCATTAAAAATGTTGTGTTGTCATAATATGGCACCTGTCAGCTGGCCCAAGGTCATGAAGTGGTATTTTGCATATGGCTGCATAAAGCTATGGCACAACTTTTCAAAAGAATATGTGAAAACAGACGCAGGAATGTAGAAAAAATACAGCCAAAAACTTAATGAACAGTTTGGTTGAAACTGTACTAACTGGCAATATCATCCCTTATCATCTCCATAGTGAATCCAACCCTGTGCAGATGGGTAACTCCCTGGATATTTTATTTTCACAGCTAAAGAAGAGATTGCATTGTTTCTCAGAGACTTTTGCTGTTTTCTTTATTGAAGAGCTTGATGCACCTCTTTATGCATATTTCTTAAGTAGCAGTTTTCTGATTTCTAAGGAGGTTAAATGGCCTGACAGACTGAGCACGAGGCCAAAAGCCAAGAACTCCCAAGCTGTAATGTTGGTTCTGACATGGACTCATTGTCTGGTTTGGATTTAGCAGATGACTTTTTTCCCTAAATGAGGGCAGTATTATTTAAGAACCACACAGAGAGCAGCAAGGAATAATTATTATTTTACTGTGTTTTAAAAACACAAAGCAGAAAATCTATTCACCGAGCTAGGCATGTGTTGCTGAGGTTTTCAGAGTTTTCCTCAGTAGTGATGTGAGGAGACAGATTTCGCTGGAGACCGTGCCATCAGCAGAAGGAAAACCAGTTGCTAAGGGAAGATGTATGTGGGATGAAGCCCAGACTGAGGAAAGCTGCTTTATTTTCTAATGAGTGTGGAGACAAACAGTAATTGCAGCAGTCTGATGGGAGAGCTGCCAGCCTGCTCAACCTACCAAGGAGTCTGTGCCTGGCCCCCACCTTGCTCAGCACCCATCTCCAGCTGGCAGCTGAGAGCTACCCAGGGAGAGCAAGCGGACCTGGCCCCAGCAGGAAGGCCAGGCCTGGAGCAGGAGCCAGGAGGGAGCCAGTACAAGCGGGAGGCTGCAGCTGGGTGACCCCTACTGAAGCGCAGAGTATCCAACACAAAGGATGCCATAGGGCAGCCTGGCATCAGTCTGGCCAGGAGCAGCTCAAGGCAGCTATGCCAGCTGCTTCATGGACATCTGGTCCTCACTCCCACTAGTGCCGGGAAAGCACTGGTCCGTATGAAGAGCTAGTTAGGCAGCCCAAAGTCTGCAGATTGTTTTGGACCTGCATCAGGGCTGGGAGCGAGTCAGCAGCCAGCAGCTCTCAGGCCAAATCTGAGCCCAGCCACTTGGTTTACTCCTGTCTTCTCACCCAAACACTCAGCACCAGCAATCTTTCCTTTTACTGGATAAATACATGAGCCCTGCACCGTTTTTAAGATCCCAAGTGTGATGTGTAATATTAACACTTTCTCCAGGGTGGGATGTGGCCGCGTAGGAGCAGAGCACCCGGGTGAACTATAATTAACCGCACGGTCCTCAGGCCTCTGCTGTGTGGCCAGGTGGGCAGGTGTTTCAGGGCAGGCAGGATAGTCTTTCAGTCTCAAGTATAGCTTTAAATTTATAAAGACTGAAGGTGGCTTGCAAAGATTTCATAAATTAGTGAAAAGTAGCAACAGTAAAAGCAGACTTTTCCGGACACAGTCATAACTGCTGTGTCCTCTGAGCCCACTAACAAGATCCTAGGGCTTAGTCCCTAGTCCCCGGGACTGCTGGCTTATGCTAGACAGTTTGGTGGGAAAGCTTTCTCTTGGCATTTGCAATTAAAAGCAATGAAAAAACAATATTGGGTGTTTCTTTCCCTCCCCACCATGTTTTCTAATCAGAAACACTCAAACTATTTCACTATCTGGATGTGTGTTAGGAAGCCAATACAGAAAATCACCAATCAAATGCACTGAAAAATAACAGCAGGATACAGCGTTAACATTAAAAGCTATTAGAAATCAATCAGGACTTCAGCAGGGCCCGAGGGACAGACTGATGTAATGGAAGGCAGTCAATTAAATATAAAAATCAATTATGCAACAATTCAGAGCTCCTGTCTTCCACCACAGAAAAGCAAAAGAAGCTATGCCAGCTTGGGCCCTCATCTGTCACAGGCTCACAACCTGAGTGGTTGTCACTAAAACTGTGGTCCCATTAATAGATCCAAGTAAAGGACAATCAGGTAGGCGTTTGTAGAAACCTAAGTTCAGAAAATAGTGAAGGTAGCTGCCATCAGATCAGCCATTCTGGTCTGGTGTTTGGGGACAATCCCACAGTGCTAAAAACTTTATAATGCCTCACTTTAAAAACTCCTTTAAATTTCAATGCCACTAATGATGTAAAAATTACCAATGTCAAAGGAAAACTCAGAGAAAAAGTACATCTCAAGCACTGTAAATATTACCTGTGTATTCCCCTCTCAGGGAGTTCACTTCTCATTGACACTTAATAATGTTCTACACATATATAAGGTCATAATGATTTGTTTCCTAAATCTCTACACTCATGTAAAAAGAACTGGCAGCTGATGGGAAAAAAAATTGTTCCTCCATCCTGAGTCTGTCAGAAAAAGCTTAATTCCAGCAGCTAGCTTAGGCAGAAAAAGATCCATATGACAAGAGGTGGAGGTCAAAGGAATAAAGGGGTTGTTTCTACTTGCCGTCCCATGTTAGTACTACAAAACTTTGAGAAAGCTGGGATAGGTGAACCTCTTAGTTCTGGAAATGTCAGTTAATTGAAGCCACAATTAAAACCACATGAAGTGGTGCTTGGTTGTCTTACAAATTATAAGGCAAATATGTTTTAATTAGGATACTATGTCACAATTTTAAGCAAGAAACATAAATGTTGCCCTCTTATATTTTCCTGAGATATTTTTCTTACTCAACTCTTTTTGCCTTTTCTGCCACTTGTATTGAATTCCTGCAATCAGAAACAAGGTATAACATTTGCACATACTAGCCCTTGGTCTCTGTAGAGGAGGGTTTAAACTGGCCTTAAAAGGATTCCAAAGAAAAATATATAAACCCATATACTTGTTTACTCTTGTTTGGTATTACCAATTCTGGCAAGAGCCACTACTCAAAAGAGCAGACTGAGTGCAGAAACAGAGAAAGGAGCTGTAGCACTGTAGTAAAACTTGAATGTTGGGTTAGTTCAAACTAATCAGTGACTAACCTTCTGGAATAATGAAAGTCACCAACTTAATCTAGAAGTTAGAAATACACTAAATTCTGAGATCGGTGGAAGAAGCACATCACTACTTTTGGTCCTGTTGTGCAAAAGATTTTATGCTAGGAGGACTGCCTATAGTTAGGGGAGAAGAGGAGCCTAAATTGCCTAAAAGGCACTGTAATGTAAATGCGAAAGCTAAGCTGGAAAATATTTATAGCTCACTATTGCCCTCTAGTGTATGCAGTACAAGCATTTGTGGTAGCTTTAAGTGATGAAGGGGAAGAATTTTGAAGTACACCTCTTTATTTTAACCGAAAATCATTCCTTTCCAGAGAACTGGAGTTTTACATAATTTCAAATTAACCTTGACAAAATCTGGAGTAGGGAGAAAGAGGAGGGGAGTTTGGAAATGTGATGATAATACACCATACCTTCTGTCCCCTAATTTTTAGGAGAATAGACCTTTTCCATGGAAAACATTTGCTTCACAGCCCCTCTGTCTTCTAATTTAGTTGCATCGTATGACAACAAATAAATTGTTTTCTGATTGTTATAAGGCAAGGCAGCAGAAGACATTAATTCCAGAATGAGACAGAGAGTAAGGGAAGGGGGGTTATTTAAAGAAAAAACCCTTGCCCGTGTTCATTTGTTATATATATATATGGGTTTTTTTTTTCACTTAAGAATATCTAGAAGGATTTAAAGAGGGTTCTTTAGATACCAAGATAAGTAAAACACAAGGATGATAAATCTGATTGAATATTCCCAAGAAAAATGCTCCCAGAATGTTTTATGCACAGGGAAACAATACTGCTGTAAGTTAAATAAATGGAATTTTTAGCATAGAAAAATATATCTAAAGATATAAGAAAATTATTTATGCAATTTCCTTCACAGAATCTTATGATTACTACAGTTTAAGATGAGAGACTGAGAAAGAATGGAAATAATTAGTACATCTAAGATAGGATGGAAGAATATACTCAGAAAATAACATTTCCCTTGTTAATCACTTGATTGGACCAGTTTTCATGAATATTATCTATCATGTGGTTGTGACAATAAAGGAGACCTTTAGATCAATTTCTATGAATTGCTGCTTGTTCCATCAGCAGCAAAGCTGTCTGCTTTCCCTGCCAACAGTAATAGTTCTATTTTTCTGCTCACTCCCTGTTCGGTTGTCCCGAGTGGGGAGTGGGATTCAGCTGTTCATTCACAGGCACACGCAACATGGACAAAAACATTTTTGTTTGCCGTCAGTGGTCTGTGTTGTCAGTGAAAACACATAAGTACTAGAAAGTGTAACTCACCTAACTTTCTTTAAAGAAAGCAGAGAAGAATCGAACCCTGATTTGGACCTGATAGAAGAATCAGCCCATGCTGAGCCTAAGATGATGAGCCCACATGTAGTAATCTACATGGAAGACCTCTGAAGTCTGGAATATCTGGAATCTATTTAATCAGTCATTTAGCCACTGTGATGATACTAAACTTTCATTCTTTCAAGTATTCTGTTCTTAGCATAAATCAAGAGCAAAAGAACATTTGAAACCCTCAGGACTTCATATTGAATGTCAGACCTCTGTGATTTGATGAACTGGGATGAAAAAAGATCCCTCAAATGCTGAAGTTTATCATGGAGCAACTGACAAACTCTTATCTTAAGCACTGCTGGCATGGCATTATCATACTGACATCAACTGCCACAGCAGATAAAGTATGTGAGTTTGACAAGCTCATTCTTTCAGAGAATCTGATTTGATAATTATTATTATTTTACAAGGACTAACCTGTAGATGAGATTAAAAATTAAGCAGACATGCTCTGCTCTCTCATGCTCATCAGAGAGTACCCCAATGTACATTCAAGGATCATAGTGAATAGCATATACTGACATTAATTTATTCATTACTTGAATCCAGGAAAAACAGTTTTTTTCTGGATTTTGATCTTGTTTGCCTGTCCTCCGAAAGTGTGAGGTGATTATATTTATAAAGCAGCTGTTTGCATAGAACTGCACTTCCACTTTCCACATATTTCCATTGTCTATGGAAAGATGAGTTATGTTGGTGCTGAATGAAACAATAGAAAGCCAGACTCAGCAGCTATGAAACCACAGTTAAGGTACTTTCTGACTTGAAGTAGTTACCAGAAAAAAAAGTTACCTTGTCTGAACTACACTGTGAAAAAAAAAATCACAAGAAAACAATAAATCCTATATTTGAAAGAATCCCTAAACAATAAGGAGTGAACTTTACCTCTACTAAGGAAGCAACCATATACACTGTACCTGGATTTAAAGGTTAGTTTTCAGCACTACCCTTTTGCAATCCAATAGAAACACTCAAGGCCCCAGATGAGATGAAAGGTGTACAAAGTTACTTTCCTAAAAAAAAAAAAAACAAACCTTATCTGAATAGCTCTAGTCTAAATAGGATGGAAAAAAAAGTGTTTCTCCAAATACTCTGTCCAAAAGCCTTCCTCTCGTTAGCAAACTCTCTGCCTCCAGAAGTAGGTGACCACATCCAAATTGTGATGGAAAAATCTCTCCTAGGTCATTCTCACATTTGAGTCTCACCCAGGGACTGTCTGTGAAGTACTGGTTGGCATGTACTAAAGTCACTACAAGAAATCTGCTAGAAGTTTACAGACATGGAACACAGAGTGTCAGCACTGAGAAATAGTCTGCACACACACCTTGTGATAAAGCATTGATAGAAACTTCCCAGATGACCCATTTTTGCCATATTGACACGTGACTGTTCCCAGGGAAATTGGGTTCCTTTTCTTCAGAGTTCAGATTCAGGTTGGATAGGGAATGGTGCTGTGGAACTTAACTTGAAGCAAAAACAAAATAAACAGATACATTTATTTCTAACCTTACTATTTTCCACAAGCAAGAAAATTTGAAAACTACACATTTTATTTGCTTTCTTAGTGGGGTGAGAGGGAGGATTGCTCTCTGCAGTAAAACTAATTTTAGAATTTCCAAATGCATCACAAATCAGAAATTCTGGCTTTCAACTGACTCTACTTACAACCAAAGAAAAAATGTTGAGCAGTGAAATAACTGCAGCAGGGAACTCATTCAAAGGCAAACAAGATGCAGTTACCTGACCCAAGAACAGAATAGTGCTCTGATTCTTGATGAAAATAAGAAGCCAAGAGAAAGATGGAAATTTCAAGGTGATTCAGAGTCAAACATGGTTTATATTCAATTAAATTTCAAAGCTAAAATCCCAGCCAATTTGTTTTCCATCTACTGTGTGGTTTATGCCATGGTGCCATATGCTACAGTTTGGAGTACTGTCTCCCTCAGTTGTCTTTTAATTGGCTTGACCTATGGGAAAGATGGCAGGAAACCAAGCTAATTATATCAATTCACCTCATGCTCTATAAAATCTGCTATAAAATGACATGTCAGGTGAAAAAATAAAAATGAAGCAATACTAGAAATGCAATTACAGTTTCTTAACATATTTCTACATTCTGGACCTTGTTTATGGCACTATCAGTTTATGCATTTCTAAGGATTTTATAGATAAAATCAGCAGATTCAGAACTAAAACTACGAAGTAAAAGTCTGGGAGAAAAGAAATCATAACATTTATTCTCCATAGAACTCTTTTTAAAGTCATTAACAGTACTTTCATAATAAGCAGGCCCAAATCCAGAACAATTAATGAATTTCCAATTAAACCCAGTATTTTTATACCTTCTAATCAGCATACATGAGTGATACTTTCAAGTTACGCTGCTTTAAATTGAATATCATTTTTTAATTCCTGAGAAGCTGGAAGTTGATGTAAAAAACTTTTAAGAGTGCTAGGTGACATGAGTTAGACAGTGAAGTAGATATCAAAGCTGTAAGAAAGTCTTACTCAAAGCCACAATTGCATGTCCCATATGTCAGTATAATAAGTATCCTACTCGAACTAATGTCATATCCACTTTACAGACTGATATTTGAAATGACGAACAATGGAAAGCTTGTGAAATGCATTCCCCAGTACACTTTATAGCTAGCACAGAGTGCATTAGACACAAATGGGTAGTATTTTAATGACTATCTACACTGAAATGATGAAGTCTGTTTACCTAATTTCATCCACCTAAAAGACAGCAGTCTAATCTAGTTCCGTAGTCTTTGTTAGACCAGTATATCTCTCTCCCTTCTTCGATACTGGAAGATGTCTGGATGACTTACTTAACCTTTAGTGACTTGAGTTTGGTGAAATATGCACCACATTAAATACTAAAGGTTTAATCCTGAAGATTAAAGCTTTGGAATACATTCCTGAGAGATTTAATCCATGTTTTTCAACAAATGGCATACATACATAATTTCTTATTTGTCACATCCCTTCTATATATTGGTTTACATGTATGAAAGTGTGCCCTCAGTATGCATCCAAATACATGCCTACAGTTTCCATCAGTCTGTTGGAAAGAATAAAAAAATATGCATTCGCATTTGTATCTTGGTTTTGTAGATAAGAGAATAGCCTACTAATATAACCACTTGAATAAAATAATTCACAGAATGACTATAGAGGCTTAGGGAAACCACTGGGAAAGAATTAATTAACTGCCTCTTCTAAACTGTTCAACTTAAATGCAGCAAGACGCTTGACTACCTGTTTAATTTTGACAATAGAAATAAGCACTGCTTAAATAGTGAAAGAAAACTCAAAAGAGTCTCAGCCATGCATAGACTATGTCAATTACAATGTTATGCAGAAATGCAGCTCTCTCCCATGTAGTTTTCCTGAAGTCCTAGTCTTTTTACTTTCAGAAATACCCTTTGTCACCAGATCTCAGTACTTTACAGGATTTCATACATAGGGTCCAGCCTCAAACTGAGTTGATATACCCATTTGGCTAGTTTAGTTTTAAAATCACTGTCAAATTTCCATTCTGACACACTGCTTCTCAAAGTCAATATGATTTTTTTGTGGTTTACAATGGCACTGTGTTAGTCCAGTCCTTATTTTAAGTCACATATTCCAGGGTTTTGGCACAGATTCTCTCTGATAAATGGACAGAGATTGTTCCTGCAAATCAGTTATAAAATCACCCTGCTACTGTTACACTTTTGTAGTGGAAAGAGTTGAGCAAAAATTGCCAATACTAATAAACCATAATAGCCTTATTTATTTTTCCATTTAGGCAGCAGTTTAGTCCAAAAACAATTACAGGAAATGGGCCTATCTTAAGGAGAAAAAAAAAATAAAAGTTTGAGTAAATAGATATATTCTGTGCAAAAATATTCCTCTTACTCTTCACTCTGGAGCTTTATTTGACCATATAAATTATTTTTTTTTGAAAGTAATAGTAGCCAAGAAGTATTTTTTGAAGTTTTTAAAATTGCAGGCAGCTATGTCTGGCTGGGGCTTAAATCAGCATCAATTTGCTTTCTCAAGGCTCACCTAGAGTTGTAATCATCTTATGACATTATCACAGCAAACTGCTGCTAAAGACCATTATGATACCACAGATCTAACACTGGTAGAGTAACAGAGAGTGAACTTCTAAAGTACAAACAACTTGTTTCCATGTAAGGACATTCAGCAATACAGCATGCTCTAGTAATTCAATCACAAGCTGTTACGTTATGTGCAAGAGTCCCTGGGTGAAATTGTCTAGTTTGGATTATGCAGGAGTTCAGCCAGGATGATGATAATTGTTCCCTGCAGCCTTTAGATGTATTAAAAAAAACCAAAAAACAAACAACAAAAAACCAAAAACAAACAAACAAACAACAAATAAAATAAAATAAAAAATATAAAGAAACAGCTGAAACCACCATATGTAGAGAAGACAGAATTGGTCCTAAATCCTGGTCTTTCATTTTGTTTACCTCAAATGCTGTTCTTGACCTGACATTACAACTTATTTGACATAGCTGGAATGAATTGGCCAGGCCATTCCATCATAATATTCTCTTCCTAAAAAAAAAGAATCAAAAATCATAACAATCTTATAGTTTTTAAGGTGAATTTCAGAAAAATTAGATGAAATAACACATAGTCTGACCTTGAATGTGAACAAAGAATTTTTATTTTTCTTCACATAAAACCTTCTGCCACATTCATACATAACAGCTCTTTAAATAATCACTGAAACTGATCATTAGAGGAGCCATCTGTTGAAAGTCATTGCACTGGCCTCACAATGTTTTAAGGCCTTTAAGACCAGTGTACCTATGAGAACATGGAGACAGTTTATTTTAATATCAAAAGTGCAATTTCTGTTCTGCAATGTAAGAAGCAGAAAGGAAGTGCGTGACTGTTTGCAAATTGAAATCTTCAAAATACTATAGCTTGTCAAACTTTGACTTCCATTATGAAATTATTTTCTCCTTTTAGTTTTTAAAATAATTCACAAGCACGTTTTTTCAACAAGTGAATGCTGAGTGCAAAATTGAGCATTGTAATAATAAAATTAATATAAGAAAATTCAGTAGATGTCTCAGAAAAAAATTACTTAAATAAACATCAAGTTCTGATATTTCCAGCAATATATTACAACGTTCATTTATTTAGCCATAATTCTCATAGAGAAAAGTGAGTCATAGAATCATAGAGTCATAGAATCATAGAATGGGTTGGACTGGAAAGGGATATTAAAGGTCGTGTAGTTCCAACCCCCTGCCATGGGGAGGCACACCTCTATGCTAGGATGCTCCAAGCCCCATCCAACCTGGCCTTGAACACTGCCAGGGAGGGAGCAGCCACAACTTCTCTGGACAACCTACTCCAGTGTCTCACCACCCTCATACTGCAGAATTTCTTCCTAATATCTAACCTAAATCTAACCTTTTCTAGGTAAAACCATTACCTCTCATCCTATTGCTACATGCCCTTGTCAAAAGTCCCTTCCCAGCTTTCTTGTAGGCCCCTATCAGGTACTGGAAGGCTGCTGTAGTGGAAAATTCGCCTGGAGTTGTTTTCTTGTAGAAAGGCTATGCACTTATTGAAACAAGTCAGTCACAGAGAGGCTGTGAAATCTCCATTATTAGAAATACAAAAAACTCACCTGGACAAGCCTCTGGACAACCTGTCCCAACATTGAAATTACTTCTCATTTGAGTGGGGTTTGTACAAGTGCACAAATTACTTTTGACCTAAATTGTTCTACAGTTCTAAACACATGGAAATCCCTACTAACCAGAATAATTATTTAAAATCATCCTTCATGACTATTCCCTGTATTCCATACTTTCCACTTAGGTCCTGTGAGATTGTGCGCATAGTAGCAAGTAGGGTAAAGTCTCCCAATTGAGCTTGCTGCACAGTGGCCCAGCTTCCACCATTACATATTCCACACCACCCCTAGAAACGGCCACTCTCTCCAGATTCTCCCAAAGTTGGAAAGTTTTGAAACCTTGAGATATACAGCAACCTCACATCTCCCACCCACAGGCAGTTGGTGTCACCACTGAGCAGTCATATTAAAGGAAACAACTGCAACGCTAACTCTTCTGAGTGATGTTTTGAATATAACTGGCTGATTGTATTCTGAAGGAGTCATTCATATAGGTGACTTTAGAGCTTCCCTAGCCATATTTCTCTGATCAAGTGTTTGAGAGAAATCAAATGGCAGAAAGTTTATATGGATGTTTCTGATCAGACTAAGGCATAAAAGAGATGCTGTGCTACTTGGCTACTTGATTGAATGGACACAAAAGCACTTGGAGTTTTTCTTTTAAAAGTTACTAAAGCAGACTGGCAGGCTAACCTTGGCTGGCTGCCAAGTGCTTCTCAAGTTGCTCTATTGCTCTCCATACTCAAAAGGAAATGGAAGAAAATATGAAGAAAATCTTGTGGGCCAAGATAAGGACAGAGAGTTCACTTGCTAGTTACCATTATGGGCAAAACAAAGTCTACTTAGGGCAAGTAATTTATTACCAATTAACAACAGAGTAGGGTAGTGAGGAAAAAGAACAAAATTAAAAGTACCCAAGTGGTGCATGGGCAATGAGGAACAGGTGTTGTGGTCAGTCCATCACACTTTGTCTCTGCTGCTCCTTCTTCCTCATGTTCTTTGCCTGTTCCAGCATGAGGTCCTGCGCATAGGAGATAGTCCTTCACAAACTTCTCCAACATGGGTCCTTTTCACAGGGTTCAATCCTTCAGGAATGAAATACTCTAGTGTGGGTCCCCTGCAGGGTCACAAGTTTCGCCAGAAAACCCATTCCTGCATGGGCTCCTTTCCACAGGCCACAGTTCCTGTCAGGAGGTTGCTCCAGTCACATCTTCCTTCAAGGTACATCCACTTGATCTAGTGTGGAGTCTTCCACAGGCTGCAATGTAAGTATCTTCTCCACCATAGTCCTCCCTGGGCTGCAGAACAACCTACTTCACCATGGCTCACAGGCTGCAGTGGAATCCCTGCTCTGGTGCCAGGAGAATTGCCTCCCCCTCATTTTTCACTAAACTTGTTGTCTGCAAGTCTATTTCTCTCACATTTTCTCACTCTTCTCTCACAGTTACTGTGTTTTTTACCCCTTCTTAAATGTTATCACAGAGGTGCCACCAACAACACTTATGGGCTCAGTTTTGGCCAGCAACGGGTCCATTTTGGAGACAGCTGGAACTGGCTCTGTTTGGCATGGCATCTTCTCACAGAAGCCACCGCTGCAGCCCACGCCACTCCCTGCCCCATTGCTATCAAAACCTTGTCAAGAAAACCCAATACAAGCCAGAAACCTAAACTAAGAAGTGGCTTATCCAAAGTCACAAATTACATAAATGACTGAGCAAAAAAAAAAAAATCTAGATCTCCAAAATGCTAGTCTACCACTGCACATTCTCTTGCTAACCTTATTTTGTATTGCTGCATTAAGGATAAAAGGGTATGAGTGTTTTCATTAATTTTGTTCATGTCAAAGATACTTAAAGTGCAGGTTAGATCCTTGCTTCCCAAGTGCTAATTCTAAATGGAAACAAAACAATTGTCAAATAAATCCTGTGAATTTTAATTTCTCCCTAACCTCGTAGAATGATTTAAAAGACTGACTATTTCTCTTTTTCTTATTGGACAGGCCTCCAGTCCTGTACCTTCAAGCTGCCTCTTACAAAATAAGTCTTTAATTTCTAGATTTCAGATACCAGAGTTGTCTTGCCCATTTGCAAAAATTAATTGAAAAAAAAATTACATCAGGGAAAAAAATAATTAAGTACCAGCATGTGTGTATTAACGCACATTTGCAAATGCAGACACCAAAAAGCTAAAATGAAAATAACGCTAGAAATAAATATCTTATCCTAGTGAATAGTAACCATTCTTCAGAGGGAGAGGAGAAAGTTGAAGTATTAGATAAGTAGGCAGATAACGCAAAAGCTCCACTATATTTGCACTGAATCATATTTTCCATTTCTGCTTTCATCCAATGTTCTATATAATAGAAGATGGTTGCCACTGAAATTTGGTGTTCTAGCAAACATAAGCAAACATAGAATATGATCTGGAGCATCATTTGTATTGGCAAAATTTTCAGCTAGAGTCCCACAGAACTACAAGATATTAAATAGATTTATTGACTATCAGTTTTATACCAGAGGGAGAATATCTGCTTCTCAGAGTGAAGAAATGAATTATAAAACAAATAAATAAATAAATAATGTGATGCTAAGAAATCATCATTTAGAAAAGCTAAAATAAACAATCAATTATCTTTCTGGCTGACTTTTATCTGGCTGCACCTGAACACAAGTTTTCACAGACAGATATCCACAGATTTTAAAAGGAATAACTCTAAACCAGATTTCCTGGTATCAGTTTAACCCTCTTCTTCCTCTTCCCCACTTTCCCAAGCTGTTGACTGGAACAGAGAAAGTCCCATTTCAACTTATCTTGACTCTATAGGGAACTCAAAAGATAAGTTAGGTAAAATATAGAATACAAATTTTAATTTTCATTTTACACCTTCAAAAAAGTAAAAGTGGGCTCTGTCTCTGCTAGAATTTTCTGCCACTTTCTGGAGCTTCACAGTCTTCAATAAACTGTAAAGGACTAAAAGGATCCTGATGTCCTACAGCATGTGAAAAATATAATTCTATATCATACTCTGCGAGTAAGAGAAACTAAAGGAAAGACCATTATACGCTCCATACAAGCATAAAACCCAAGCACAAAAACATAGATTTCTTGATTTTACAAGTGAACTATAAAGGACATCCTCTATTAAACAAGAATTTACTGCATAGCAAAGTTATAACATTATGTCATGATTAAGCATTCAATAATTCATCCCACTTTTGTTTTGCCAGGGTCTATAAATCTAGAATTATAGGACATGAAAAACACTGATAGACAGGTATAAACATCTTTTAAGTCCCATAGACTAAATAGGAAAGTCACAGATCAACAGTAAATCTGAAGTAACAACCTCATCCTCTTAATATAAAACTGGTGTAAAAGGCTTATTATTACTTAAAAGATTTATACCTTTTTATATTTTTGCAAATAGCCAAAGAGCAGCAGAGTTTACAAATAGCCAAAGAGCAGCAGACATTACTTTACTATTCTGAACTCACTGAGTATATTATTTTTTTTATGCTATACTACATAACATATGGTTTGTTTTTCATGTGTGTTTTTTGGCTGCACATCTTTCCCTCTTTTCTGTCTTTCTTTTTTCTTTTTGTATATAAACATTTTCCTATTCCTACTGAATTTTTTGAATAGGATGTGGAATACATATCTCAATAAAATTAATTTACCAATATTGAAATTTGCATCCTTTGTCTTTCCTGAAATGTGTTTCTTCTGAGAGCTGAAATTGATTTTTACCATGAGCACAGATCTGTTGTTCATAAGGGATTGTTTCTCCCCTCCCCATGGGAGATATTCCTTGTAACAGTGAGAAATTCTACTATGGGTTCCAATGAAACTTTGCTACAACTCTTACTCCAAAGTCCTTAAGGCAGAAAAATGTAGAGTCACTTAGGTCTTCATATAACGGATAAAATATCTCATAAATAATAAAAAGAACTTATATCTTTCTGGTAAAGATGTGCAGTCAGAGATCATGTCTAAGCTAAAGCAGAACGTATTTCACATGAAAAACAGGGGAAGAGTTACATTTGTCATGGCATGACTCCTTGTTAACATTTATAAGTTACCCGAAAGCTGAATGGCAAATCTAGTACTTTCTGTGCATGGGTGATAGACTGAACATGAAGGGAGCAAATAGATATCTTTGTGTTATCACTAGATTCAGCTCTCCCTCATTCTCTCTTGTTTTCCTTTTGAATTTAATATGTTCATTAATTTAATTGAGAATTTGATGTGCGTAAGGTTTAATAAATGGAATTATTTACCCTGACAGTGGAAGATCCCTGTACATTCATAAGCAATAAAGCATACTTATATGATTCGGTCCACTTTAAACTATGTTGTAGTTCAATTTCCCCCCTGATTTCTACCTTCACTATTTTTTTTTCTTTAACCAGTTCTTCTGATAAATATTCAACAGCTGGATTACTCTGTAACTGTGTTATAGGTTGGGGGTAGGGGGGTGCTAGGGCCTCAGTCATAGAATCATAGAATCATTATGGTTGGAAGGGACCTCCAGGGTCATCAAGTCCAACCTTTATCCCATCATATTCCTAACCATTAGACCATCAGACCATGGCCTCAAGTGCCTCATCAACCCTTTTGTTGAACACCCCCAGGGACGGTGACTCCACCACCTCCCTGGGCAGCCCATTCCAGTGCCCAACCACCCTCTCAGTAAAGAACTTCTTGTTCTGTGCAGATAGGAAAAAAAAACAAAAACAAGTTTAATGATTAGCATGATCTCTTAGACTCAAACAACAGGCCCAAAAAGACAAGGTATGATATTTTTTGTCCTGTACATTGAAAGAAATAGGTAACCAGGTTGACTCAATTTATTTCGGCCCAAAGCAATTTCAGTTTACAAGAAATAAAAAAAATAAATAAATCCTAGAATAAATTATTATTATTATTATTATTATTATTATTATTATTATTATTATTATTATTACTATTCTTTGTAATTCATGGTTATGCTATATTTTAAAAAAAATGTCTACCTCCTACAAGAGTCTTAATATAGACCTCGTTCTGGAATTAGGCGGCTGCTTCCTACTGCTGTTGGATATAAAACAGTAAAGATTAATTTTCTGTCTTTTTTTTTTTTTTGGCAGCAAATTCTTTTTGGCCTCTGCTTTTTCAAAAGATCAATACTATCATTGATGTCAATATTATATGGGTTAGAGGTTTTTTTTGACACAGTATAGTTAATATGCTCCTATTGTATTTTTGAAAACAAATATATGAGGAATGCAATTATCAAATAAAATTTTTAAGGTATATCTCAGCTTCTAAACATTCAAGATATATCAGTGCTTACTAATAAAGAATATGCTCTACACACTTTCAAATAAATACAAAATGCCAATTCATTGTTTTAGGGAGTTTTAACATTTTTTTTCTTTTATTTTGGTCAAAAAGGCATGCTTTATCTATTTCCAGGAAATCACACTTCTTTGGGTGAATTTACTAAGGAATTACACAGAAATCTATCATATCATAGCAGTTAAATCTTATTAATCTCCATTAAATATCATTCATAAAACAATTCTGTGTAATAAAAGGCTCATCAAAAATGTGGTACAAGAGAGGATTTTTTTCAAGAATGAAGCTTCAGTTAAAACAAGATGTCATAATGACACTTCAAGCTTTTGCTCATTGTTTTTTTGCATTTGTGTTTATTCTTTTACACACTCATGGAAGCGTAATAAATTCAGACTAGTAAGCTCTAAAAAGCTCTTACCTCTGTCTACTCAAATATGATTTTCTTCCCAACCCATTACACTTTACCACCATCATCCATGAGTTACCTCCGCTGTACAACAGTAACAGATGCATTCTTCTCATTGCATTTTGTTTGCATAGTTTTCTGTCTACATTTATGACAACAACTTAAACAAATATTTTCTGGCACACATCTTTAGTCTTAATTGGATTTAACCAGTAAGAAGTTGGTAAACTCTCTGTCATGGCTTCTGAATTTACACCAGAAAATAACACCAGGATATTTTTGTTTCCAGTTAGCTTTAAAAATTCAGTTGGAGGCATCAAAAGTAAGTTTTAGGTAGAGCAGAAGTGCTTATAATTGGGTTCTAAAAATCTATTTCTTTGTTGCTGCCTAGCTCAGGACAATGCAGATGAGTAAACCAGACTTGGAAACAAAATGTGCTCAAGAGCCTGAGGCTGGCTGTCACAGAAGAGCAGTATCCATGGTCTGGATACTGGATTCACCACATGCAAAACACCCATAGGAATGCTATCCAAACCGTGCTGAGCTCCCAGGCAGCACTTCAGAATTAGTGGCACAGTACCAAAAGTCCCAGGCCAGAGCTGTAGCAGTGACTCTTCCGACAGAAAGGATGAGCAAATGCTAGTCCTCTCCTCTGGCGTTTCTCAGATTAGTAATATAGGCCTAGCTGTAAAGACTAAGCACCTTGGTTGCTGTTTTGTGAATGGCTGAAGCACCCACTCCTGCCAGCTGAGCTGTTTGAGACCCGCTTCATACATCAGCACAACCGAGACCTACAAACCATGACTTTGCCATCTGTATACCATAAGTTCAGTCTTCTGAGGTTTCTCAAAGAACAATTCATGGCTTGGGGGACTGCTACTTCATTTTAAATCCTTCTTCAGGTGATCTGAGGATATAAGAACTGCTTTGACAGGGAGCGTTAATGTATGTGTGTGTGTAGTGGGAGAAGAAGATAATGAATGCTCCCCTTAGATACAGGATTTCAAACATCAGCTTTCAAACACCTGTAGAGACTGCACACCTATGTTTCCAGAAGGAGTTCCCGCCTGCAAAACAAAGGACATGTAGCTGCTCAACAGATCAGGACAAGTGAAAGCATTCAATTAGGAAGGAGAGCCTAGGGTTCCTGTTCCTCTGGAAATGTTTCTTTAAACGTGTAAACTATCCTGGAGCAAACCTACAATAAGCGTATCTCCTGAAAATGAGCCATTGGTACTTCCTTACACTTCTCTGTCACCATCTGGCCCAAAGCAACTTTAGCTTTTGTGTAGGAAGGAACAAATTCAGTTAAAAACATGATCCCAGAAAGGCCTCTTTGCAGCCTGGCAGTTAAGACACTTCTCTGCAAGACAGCTGAAGTGAGGATAAATCACAATGACACTGTTAACGCTGAATGGCAAGACATAGCTTCCTGTCAGGGCTCGGTAAGACACATCTGTCCTGGAGGGTGATGCACTTCAATATACATATCTAGAAACTCACATTCAGCATGCAAGAGGATATAGAAGCTCATGCATGTGCACATCATGGTGTTATACTCTATGGTGCTCTCCTTATTCAGTGCACTGTTTAGAAGGCAATATTTGTCTCTGAAATACAGTATTTATCTCTGGGCTGTGGACTTCAGTTGAATGCTTTACATCTGAAAGTTAAGGGTACCATTTGACCCTGAAGTAGCCAAGTTCTTTTCACAGTTCAATCCCATTTTGACAATTTCCATTTCTGTCTTCCATTAGAGAATCTCTTTGGGTACCTGGTCATAAATTCAGATGGGAATTATGTGATGGGGCAGGAGAAAGAATACATGTCCTTCAAGCCTTAGCTCAGAAGCTTGCCACTGAAATTCCAAGTATCTGGGCATGTGAAACCTCAGAGTAATTGATTTCTCTTTCTCCTTCTCTCTGCCTACTTTCAGAGTTAAACAAAGTAGTTAAAAATGAAAGGTAAAGTTTCTTACAAGCAAATTTAGCAAATGAGCATTCCATAGGCAAAAAAAAATTAGAGTTTTTCCAAGTGGTTCACTATTTAAGTAGCTATAAACTAAAAGAGTCGGGAATTCATGTCTTTTTCCTGTCTTCACTAGGAAAACAGCCATTTCAAGTGCTGTGGACAGGTGAGCATTTTCATGTAAGTGTGAGTGAAACAAAAATCCAAAAAAACAAAGCTCAGCAGTGAAATATTATCATCATGCAGTAGCAAAGCTATATCAAATCCTTGATGTCCCCCTCTGTCTTTTATCCTATTTATGTCAGCTGAACATCAAATCTTCACATTTGGGACTGAAAGAAAATTCTTCAGTATGATGATATTATAATTCTTGATCTATAGTCATAGAAATAGTTCCTGGAGCATTTTCAAACATCAGAATGTCTCAACAGCACATATTCCCAGGCTGTAGTTTCATCAGATAACAAAAGTAGCTCTTACTGGATAATGTGTGCTAGACACTAGACAGTGCATTCCCTGCCAAAATTCTCAATGCCATTTAAGTGCATCTAGGGTGGAGGGAAGCCAGTGAGCAGCCTGTATATAAAACAATATGCAAGATAATAGAAAGATATAAATTTCTGCTTCCTTTCACTGCATACTGAGTGCAGATTCAAATGATGTCATTTGTCTGGCAGCTGCAATGGCCCTTGTGTAAAGTGGTGGCCTACATTCTGGAGAGCCAAGTTTATTCCAATACCTAGAGTGCTTCTGCACATTTTTGACACTTAATTCTCTCATGCTCTTGCACTGGTGTACCTGTCATATTAGTATGCATATTTATTAGTGCAGTTTCTCAAATTGTCTAAGCTTTCCTCCCTTAAGTACATAAAACATGACTTGTACAGGATGCCAGGTACTTTTATTTTAAACGCTACCAGGTGAGATTCACGCTTGTACTCATTTTTTCCTCTTTTCAACTGGCAGGTTGAGGATCCTTCACCTGTCTCAAGGGTGGGCCCCTCAGCTGCTCAAACTCCCTGACTAGAGCCCCATCTGTTTTCCAGTTCCGTGAAAGACAAGACAACCAGCAGACTTGAGACTCTCCAGGAGCTAAAGAATTTGCTGATTAATGACTCAGAAAACAGATTCTCCAGAACAGAATGTTATCTATTTTCCTGGAGCATATAATACATACCACAAAGTGTCAAAACAACCAATCCTTTAAGAATACAATAATCTTTCGTTGGAATATATGTGAGGTCCTCTCATCCCAGCCAGGCTAAGAGTACAAGGTTGATCTGTTTAGAGTAGTTATCCTACATCTTTGTGTAAAACAATGTATCTGGATTTCTGTCTTATCTTATGTAATTTAGTCCTATTAATTAGTCCAACATGCCTAATTTAACATAATTCTGACTATTTGACATGGGAAGTCTCTACACTAAAAGACCAGCTGTAGAGCTGCCAAGTAGAAAGTACTTCTACAGTTTTTAGAAGTTTAGAGTTCTAAAGCTCTTCACAGTTTTTCAGATACTTTCCAAGTGATTCTATCTATAGCTGCTCCTCTATTTACTCTTAAACTTCTTTTGATTTAACTGTGTATTTTCTGATAGGTTAATATCATACAGGTAACTATTCAGATCTATGACATTAATTAAAATACTACAAAGAATTCCCTTTTTTATCACATACAATAATATGATTTGCATTAAGTGCTTATCAAATGAATATATGACTATTAAATATTCAGTAAATGCTTCATTTTGTCTTATTTTGGTCCTAAGCAACAAATACTGTTTGTGATCCCTTCCTCTCTCACATTCCTTATCATGACCTAATTGTCACTCCTAGACTGGCCTTAGTTTCCTCATGATGGTCACCTCCATCTTGCTATTTTGGCAGATAAAAGGAAGAACATAGGAAAATGCCAAGGTCATGTTAAGATGGTAAAATACGTCTAAATATTTGGTAGCAAAGAACTGCATTATGTGTCAGGTCCTGGTGAAAACCTTTCCGTAAACATTCCATGGACCTTACTGAAGTGCCTAAGAAAGGAAGTGAGACAGAAAGTCACTGGGCATGACTTCTACAAAAAAGAATAGGAGGCTTTCGTAGATAAGTTACTAATTCTCCTAGGGTAAAGGAGAAGGAGGCGTTTGCACTATTCCCCACATCTTTCAGGGAAGAGTCGTCTCAAGTCCAGCATTTAAAATAATGGGGGAATCCAAATAGTGATACTTGACCTTAAGTATTCTCTTTTTTTTCCTAATCTGACAGACTGTGTTTGAATCCACTTGGGATTACATTAACAGTAACAGTAACATAAGGAAAGAAAACTTTACAAGGTTGTAACTGAAACAATAATTTCTCTTTTACCCACACCAACCTGCAGCCACACTGTGCTAGCATACACCAGCGAGAACAGGGGCTGCCCCATCTCTTCTGTCTGCTGACTCTGAGCTAACTCTGCTCACCCACCCACACTGTTTCATATATACCTGCTCTTGTGAAGCCCTGAGGAGCACCACACACTATGGAAGTAATCCAGGTTCAGCTTTCTTTTCCCTTGTTCCCTCCCAGAGTTTTACTTCCAGTGTGGTACCCTCCATGGCTTCTCCTCCATTGTCAGCATGGGATTGAGGACAAGCCCCTGTAGTGGCTGAGACAGCTTCTTTCATTGGAATGCTGGCTTCTACCAGTTAGACATACTCAATATCTTTAATCTACAGCAAGAAAGATTACCCAGATCAGCACTATCATAATACCTTTAGCTCACCAAAATAACAGCGCAGAAAAGATAAAGAAGTGAAAAGTGAAGAGAAGGAAGTTTCTGTCCTGAATATTTATGAATGGAAATCATGAACAGAAGATTTTATTAATTCCTGAAAAATTAGGATAGTACTTGAAATTTGCTTTTAATGTTGAAATATTCTATTTAATTTTATTTTGCCACATTTTTTCCCCTTCACTATTATCTGGTAAATTAGGGTAAAAATCCTTTAAACAAAGAAAAAAATTTAAAAAGTCTATCTTTTTCTCATGCCAAACGGCAAAGTGCAAAGATTTCACTCTAGTTGGAGATGAATACATTTAAACTTCACATTTTATACATACATTGACTATAAAGATTATTGTGCTTCCAGGGTCATTTGAAAATAAGTGCTTGTGAAAGACAAATATTTATTGTGCTTCCAGGGTCATTTGAAAATAAGTGATCGTGAAAGACAAGATTTATGAGGGCTCTAAAACACATCGTGTCCCATGAGCTGCATTAAACCATCTAAATTATTAAGTGACAATCTTGAACATATACACACAGCTAAATAATCTCTGTTAAATTCCTAGCTGAGTTAAGGTGCAGGGATTTGGAAAGCTCACTGTTTTTTCATAACACAGGACAGAGACACAGATTTATCTTAATTGCACATATTAACATCTCCATACCACAGATTTCAATTTCAAGTAGAATAGCTTCATCCGTTTTCTTTATCTATCCATTCTTCGATAAAGAGGAGTTTGAGAAGGAAATTCCATGCAAAAACCTGGCATGCATCACTGAGGCTAAAACAGCAGCAAAATTAGTAAGTGTCTTGTTTTTAAAATGCAGAAGTAAAACTAAATTTCACACAACCTATTTATAGCCATATGCAACTGGTATAGTGTTCATATGATAATAATTGCTTCATTACTAATACAATACACATCTGTCTGATTTATATTAATACAGGTAGTCCTGTATTGTTATCCTTGACTGTATTTCTGTTGCAAAGAAAGCATGAAGCTACAGTTCTTCTTACAGCACAGCTGCTGACTCCCTGACAAAGTCACAGTCCCACTCGCACATCGCATTCTGCTCTACATAGCAGGGTGTCTATGAGATTATGATGATGTAGTAGAGTCATCTGACTGCACAGTCATTGGATTTCATGTTTCTTTCCAGATGTTTACTTCAAATCTGTGTATCTCTTCAGTCTCAATGGCTTTAAAGTAACTGTGTAGATATTTATTTATTTTAGTGCTCTCAAGCAAATCTATGAGAGCGAGTGGAGCAGTTCCAAGGAACTAGAAGAAAAATAGCAGTTTTGTAGAGTATCTAGAGTTGGGGATTTCACTGGTGAGGTCATCTCTGTAGCACTCTCTTCTTTCTTTCCTGTGATGGAGATTACTCTGCAGATGAGGATAACCTTTGGTGGCTCTGTGCTTCAGCAGCTTGACATGGTTTAAGTAAAATAAAAGTCACCAGTAATTTTCATTGAGAAGAAAAAAACATCTAGTTTTTTTTCCTCCCTAGTAGTGTTTTATCTTGTGAAACTTGAGCCCACTTTTTTTCATTTGCTTTCCTCTTTGATTTTAGTTTTAAGTCTCTTCAAATTGTTGCTGCTCGAATATCTTCTTTTCTAACTGCCTTCCACAATAGCAAAGTGGAGAAAGAAAACAAAACAAAACAGAGTGGTAGAGAAGGGGAAGGAGAAAGAGAGATCTGAAAACAAAATTTGGAATAATATAATCACGAAATGGAAAAATCTACTTTTTCCACATACATGTTTCAAGACTCAAGTTTGTTCAGTTTTCCCTTGTCCAAAAGATAAATATGAGCTCTGTTTGACTGATTTATACTGTCACCTTTCTGTTATGCAACATACAGTTGCGTCATATTTGTGGCATAATGAGAGAACATGTCTCATATTTCTTATTCAGAGAATCAGAGGCACACAACATCTGAAAATCTCAGAGACACCCATAAAAAGATTGTCTGAAGTTTGACTATTCCTTCCCCACTGCAAAAAAGCTTGGAAATACCTAGGACTCCACTTTGATATAAGTCTAGTGTGTGTTGATGAAAATTAGAATCTTTAGGAGATTTGCTTCTTACGCATTCATAAGGAGTGAGTTTATCGCTATTGCAATAAAAATTAATTAATATCCATAAGAAATAAGTTTGAAGGTCAAAAATAATGTAAAATAATTTAACAACACTGTAGATTTCTGTGTATTCAATAGAAATGTGTTCCAACTGACTGAATAACATAATAGTTTGTGCTCTGTAAACAGCAATAATTTTAAACAGATGCCTACTTGCTTATATATATGATATCAGAATAAATCTAGCATCCAGTGATAAATCAATGTTGGTTTTAACATCACCACCCAGAAAGTCTTATATGGAACACCATGAATGTGCTTGTGACCTTATACCATATTATATCATCTTATAGTAGTTCATTCTACATTCTTACATGATACAAAAATCCAGTTCTATAATGCTTGGTGAATTCCCACTGCACCATATTAGTTTCATATTTTAATAGTAGTTATCCTTCCCTAATATTAAGCAAAATCCCTACTGCAATATTTTTTCTTCCAAAACTCTAACAAAAGCTCATATCCAATGATAGCAATATATTTGTATAAAACTGAATAGTTTTGAAAGTTTTGGAGGTAACCCAAGTATCAAACATCTATAGAACCAAATGTGAGAGTAAATATGTCAAATAATTCATTCTCACCACAAGTTAATTTTTTTCCTTGGCTAGTATAACTTTCTTTCACTCAGAATTTTTTAAAAACCTATATACTTTCCAATACTTACTTCTCTGTCCCACTGTTCTTCTTACACAAAAAAGACATTGCAGTATGATTTCATCTGATCACCATCCACACTCAGCAGGAGCAAACTAAGATATGTTCTCCTGCTAGACAGATCTGAGTAAATTCCCCATTTCCCTTCTCACTGCCTGTAAACCTTTCATTTTTATTGAAGTCACCCTCTAGAGAAATTTTACAAGTACTCTCTGGTCTTTACTACAGACCATGCGACCTCTGCTGTAATAAAATCTACATCTAACCAGTGGGTCTCACCAACAATGGGTACATTGCCTACATGGACCAACAGCTGCTTTCATCGAGGTTAAATTTCCTGTTATAGTGGAATTAAATAAGCAATTTTGTGGTGTCTTAAATGTAAAAAGAATAGCTATTCATTCTATCCCTTTCACCTATGGGATGTAGTGGGGTACCAGCAATTTTCTGCAGGATTTTCCTCAGGCACAATATTTAGGGAGTTGACTGGTCCATCATTCCTCCTGACAGAGGCAATGGGCTGGATGGAGGCATTTAATAGGCCAGGTGCAGTCCTCACACTGCCATTTTGATCTTATGAGGTAATGCTAGATAATGAAGAGCTGCAGATGTGAAACAAACCGTGGATTCAGGGTCCATGATTGTATTTTTTGCTTATGAAGCCTCCAAGACCACTTTTGAGATCATAAACTTTTCCTGTCTATGATATGTTTGGGGTTTTTTAAATGTCAATAGGGAATTTGTGTGTACTAATCATAAAATCCCTAGGGAAAATTTTTTTGACACTTAACCATGAAACTCTGCTAATACAAGGCAATGCAGACTGCAAAAGCAGAGGTCAGTATGCCATAGCCTCTTGGAGACACTTTTTTTTTTATAGAGGAACAGTGTGCCTATCCAATTCCTTGGCCACAGAGGATTCACACACTAACTGGCCCCAGACAATTCTCACACATTTTTTAATTGTGCCTTTGGAAACATAAGGGTTCAAATAGTTTTGGCACCAGAATAACAAGCAGAAATGAATGACAAGCATAACTATGACTCATACTACTTCACAGAAGTTTCCTAATCCAGAACTGCCAGTAGATCAAAACCAGACTATCTCCTTTGTTTCCTCAGACATTGCTACAGCCTAAATTA
Organism: Aegotheles bennettii; assembly: GCA_013398125.1. Lineage (NCBI taxonomy): Eukaryota > Metazoa > Chordata > Aves > Caprimulgiformes > Aegothelidae > Aegotheles > Aegotheles bennettii. Next base: position 85,208 of record VZRW01005693.1, read on the forward strand.
GCAATGACAACATAGTGCAAGGAGGTAAGAGGGAGTAGGACCCTGCTAAGTATGGTTTGAAAATGGATCATCTCTGCGTTGATTAATTCAGAAAAATAGGTCGTGAACCTCACAAATATAGGGGAATTCTGGAAAGGAGCAGGAAAATAAGGCCAAGTACCATGTAAAGGATTCCAGGAAATACGAACTTTTAGGGAAAGTCCAGACACTGGGTTATAGGTAAATTATTTTTGAAGTGTCTACTTTTTAGGAGTTTTGATCATAGTTTTTATCAAGGGAGTCTGAAGTGAGGGCCCAAGGCCTCCCACTTTAACTTATTAAACAGGAAGACTCCAGGAGCAAGCAGCTTGATACTATATCTTTTTAACCTTCCAAAAAGAGACATGATGTGCACCAGTGTACTGATGGGATAAAACAGGTGCCACTACATCTGTGAATCTCAGTCTGGGAGAGCTCTCTATGGTTTCATCTCAGTTCCCTCAGTGTACTCTCTCTCAAATGTTACAGTCAAACAGTGATATAATTTTGGCCCAAACAAAATAAAATTATCAGCTTTCTTGACTGTCATCAACAGCTTAATACAGAATTTAATTTGTGGAAGTAAATGTTAGAGAGCTTTTGTTTTGTTTTTCTCCAGAGCAGCATCACAGACTGGGATATCATTGATTTGAAGCTCTAGTCACAAACAGAATCTGTTAAGATCAGACTTCCCATAATATTATTAGTTTCAGTTGTGGGAAGTTGGCATGGGATTTACTTTTCTGTAAAGGAACATTAATTATCTCTCGGTATCTAGAATTTTAAAAGCATTTTCAAGTAGGATGCTAAATAATTACATATGTCAACAGTCATATAGCAGATAGCATAAGAATTAAAAAACATTACCTACTACTGCAAAAGAGCTGAGTAATACTCAGCTCATAATTCGATAATTCTTACCCAGACAAAAGGGAGAAAACAGGTGTCTTATGTCAGCATGAAAAATACTTTTTTCTCACCCATTATATTGTTAGTATAGATTCAAAGCCACAAAGATGGTAATTCTGGCCTGGAAAATTAAATTCTTCTCCAGGGATCCTTTTCAGACTGATTTGCTTAATCAGTACTCTCTGCTGCTACCTGATCATAGCAATGGTGCTTTAGAGTGTCTAATCAAGAGATGATTAGAGATGATGACATTAAGGAAGTTCAGGTTTAGTGCCATCATGGTGGCCAATCAATAATGTGATTGTCCAACCCAGTACTCGGGAGATCTGTGTCTAAATCTTGTTTACTAACCCTTCATGTCCTGCTAAGAAAACAAAACTGATGTGATCTTACAGTTTAGTAATGTTCGTTTTAAGAATATTTTGGCTAGCATAAGCATCAACACCTCCGAGACATTTTTTTCAGTCTCCTATTGGATTTATTTGGGTTATAAGTGCTTTCACACTTCAGTGATTTGTCACTTTTTCCATGTTTCATATGTTCCAAACCGAAAAGAAAACCTGGCTGCAGTTTTGTGAATACCCAGGTCTATAGTAAAAGATGGCTTCACAATGCTTATAGCCCTTTGATACTGGTTTTGGAAAGGCAGTCTAATCAGGGAATTTCAAATTCTAAAAGTTATTCAAAAACACAAACTAAAAAACCTCAAAAAAAAAAAAACCAACCAAAGAGCTTATTATGAAGTAGCAACAGGTTCCCCTTCTTACACTGTAAGACTAAATGAATTTTTTTCTTGTGATTCAAAACTAATAAAGTCACATCTTTTTATTTTTATCTGGAGAATTACAAGACTCAACATCTAATGTTTTTTCTATTTTCTGACTAGGCATTAGACATTCCACTTCAAGTAAAGAGCAAAAAGAACCAAGAACTCTTTCAAAGTCCTTTTCGACAGGAACTAATAACAATTCACATTGATTAGGTCATAAAGATTCAGAGTCATCCAGCTTTATTTACTTTGCTACACTGTACTTTTTGCTTTCAAACAGAGTACAGCATTTTTATAACTTCCTCCAACATTTATTTGTAAACAGGCAGGTTGATATTCACATTCATAGGTGGCTACATTCTGGTCATAGTCACTCTATTGTCAGTATAAGCTTAAGGATTTCCATGTTTCGGACAGAGTAACTGAAATCTGGATCTGGTACAAGTTTTACCAAATTTCAAATTATTTAGTTTGTTTTTTATTCTACAATGTCTCAGCAAATAAGGTAATATTGATAAGAAAATATCTGTAGCTAACCTCCACACTCTTCTGAGGAAATAGCATGTAATTAAGCTGTACCCCAACCACCTCAGTGAGAATCCCCAAGACTGTTCCATTTCTGAATTTACCAGGGCAGAACAAGATCATGTGGTGTTGTGAATCAAAGCACTTTGAACAAAAGCACTCTTGGCACAATAATTTCATCATTCACTATGTAATGAGAAAAAAATACTCCGTTTTTTCCTTTGTCCTGTGTCTCGGTTCAGATGGCCAAGGCAAGCCACAACTTAGAGACAGAGTCTGTTTTTTGCTACTCCCCTCCACTCCCCCTCAGGGAAAATGGAAGGGGAAAAAGGAATAAAGACTTAACGATTGGAAATTAAAACTGTAACAGATTTAATAAAACAGGAAGGGGGAGTAACTGGAGAAAAGAAGAAAATATATATACAACCCGACTGCAATGACTGCCGATACAAGCTCCCGAAAAGTCCCTCCACTGCAAAAGCTAATGGGGAAAAAGGAGTCCAAGGCTTTTCCCAGCAATCGATGGACTCAGATCCTGAAGAACACATGGTGAGCTGGTAACAAAGGCAAGGCATATGGTATATTACATCTATGTGAAAGCCAAAGAAGCTTCAAAAGGTGAATCTAGAAACAAGAACTGAAATTTAAAGCTACCAGATTTAAGATACTTCAGAAATTTGAACCTGGTATATATAATGGTTTGCAAAAGTGCCCTTTGAAAGTAGCTTTCTCTAAAACTTTTAGGCTGTGAGTGAAATCTATTATTATTTTCATTATATTCAGATTCTTATCCAATACAATGTGAAGGATTTTATTCTAGAAAAAACCCTGCAAAACTAAATAAATCAACCTACCATGACCAGGGGTAGCTAACAGGAGCAAAAAAAGAAAGCAATCTGTACTTTAGTTCTGCACTATAAACAGAGCGTATTTAAGAACATAAATGAAAATACAACAGAGAGGGAGAGAAAAAAATAGATACAAATTTGAAATACAAGGTGAATGAAAAGTGCACTTAAAATGAAACATTTCAACCAGCTTGAAAATTTCAATACATTCCCTTAGAAATAACAAAGTAAGACAACAAAAGTAGAACTAGATATTAGTCAAATTAAACTAAACATAAACAGAAAGGAAATAAAATAAACAATGCTTTAGAACTAGAAATAAATAAGTGAATGCAAAATAAAAGGGATAAACTGCTTTTAAAACCAAAACTGTTGTAAAATAACAGTATACAGCAGGAAAGCTATACAGACAACAAAAAGAACATTAAAGTTATCTGTATTTGAGACAAGGATTCAGGCCTCAGGTGTTTTCAAGAACGGCTGCAACAGGATTTTAAAGGGTTTTTAAACCACTAATAGTTTTATTTCCTTGCTTTACTTATTTTTATACAAGCAGTTGCAAAGTAATAAACTACATGATAAGCACAAAGTGATAATGGAATTTGATAAGACAGAACACGTTCAGTGCAACACAATTCATGTCAGATGGTGAAACTATCAGAAGTTACAAACAAATAAAAGATATTGTTCATTCAAGTCCAAATCTGACCTCTCAGAATTCATAGGGGCTACATCAAATAGAAGAAAGAAAACAACTTTTCCGCATAGCACGTTGCCAGAAGCTCAGATCAAGGAAGTTCATGCTAATCAGTTATCTGCCTTCTTCCTTGCTCATTACTTGGCCACATTTTGGCCCTACACCAAGACTATGTCAGTTCTAGGATCTCAATATTCTGGCTACATCCTCTCATTTGAAAGATATATTTCCCCCTCTTTTCCATCACTATTTCTTTTTTGTAGCAGGGAGGCAACCTAGTCCAGTTCTAGTCCAAGACTCATTCCAGACCTCAGGCCCCCTAAGGCCTCAGGGGATAAAGGGAGGAGAAACAGGAGGAACAGCAAAACCATCAGAAACATAGAATCATTCATTCTTACAACTCACCATGATTACCCAAGCCCTAGGCCGGATTTGTTAAAACACAAGGAATTCTATTGCTAAAGGGGAATTTTATGATACAGACTCATGTCAACAAATAAATACTTCAAGACTATTGATTAGCCTTAGAGAGACTATCATCTGGTATAGTTTTGTCATTCTTACTCTGAGCAGGCTTCAAACCAACAGCTAAAAGAAAAGAATCTTATTCTGTGTCAGCCACCCACTTCCCTACAGGCAGAGTAAAATTTGCCAATACTTCTGTAATACATTCATAGGAACAACAAGAAAGAGTATTACTACTAACCAGCTACAGCACTGACTTCACACTCACTAACTCCTGTGATCTCCTCTTCTTCTGTTTCTAATTAGCAGAGGATACTCATTTGTAAGCTTCAGGCTGCAAGCGGTCAGTTGGATGTGGGGCAGTAATTGCTGCAGCTGCAAAGCTGTGTTAAAGTCAGAGGTGCCTCCAGCCCCAGAGGTTTGATGCACCTGTGCCTCCTCCTGTCAACCTAGCTGCTGCAATGCAAGTTTAAGCCTAGCTCGGGTGGCTGCTCTGCTTCCACAACGCTTTGGTAAAGAGTAAGCGTTTATTGCCTTAGGCATTGTGTTGTCATTTTCCTCTATGCAAAGTGGGTATAACATACTGTTGGAGCAGTACACTAGACAGATGAAAACTACTCAGATCAAGCTAACAACATGAGATGGTTTCCTCTCAGCAAGAGATTTCAATAAGACACTTTCAATTTAAGTGTAAGATTCTCTGCCTTTTTCTCTACTGTAGATTCGGTAGGAGCCCATTCTTTCACAAGCAAGCCTCTGAGTTGATTTTTTTAGGCTTCTTGTTTTTCTCATAACCCAGCAAACACAATGAAGGCTACAACTGTAAAGGAATCTTACCAGGCATATCTGATTCACACAGCAGGCTACAATGATAACAACAAGAGATCTGATGTGAAAGCAGACTGATCCAGAGGAAAGGAATAGCAATCAAAGATAAATGTTAATAGAAGGGGGAAAAAAATCTTTAAATAGATATGCAAGCAAAAACTGCGGGTAAAGAACAATTGAATTGTTAGCTTTGATTACAGATGAACAAGAGAAAAAAAAAACAGACTACTGTCTTCCAAAGATGAAAGTGGCACTCCCCTTGTTCTTATACATGTTGTAAGAAAATAAGCCCTTAATGAAGGTGGCAGGATGGATTCAGCAAAAATGCAAGATAAAAAGGCAGGGCTACTAAAGTAATAAAAAGAACAATGCAAGACAGTACACATTTATGACCTATAACTTTCATGGTCCAGAGGAGAGTCATACCTAATTCCTTCCTTTTGAATTTGTTACTCTTTTCTATGGTTGCTAGTTCTCCAGTTTGTTTCAATTTCATTCTCTGTAATCTCACGCAATACGCCCTTACTACTAATTTTATAACTGAGTATTTTAGTTTTGGTTTGTTTTTTTGTTTGTCAGATGTAACATCTTGTGGAAGGAGAATACACAGCTTGAAAGAAACTGTGACTGTATGGCATATTCCCCTCTACCTGCAGGGGTAGGGGCTGTCATAACATACTGTTTGGAAAGCCAACAGTGCCTAAGTAGTTCAAACATCAGTGATGCTATGTTTCCAAGCATGTCTGAATTGCAGTCAAAGGCAAAACTATGCAAGCTAGCTCTGAACTAGACAGCTTGTGTGCCAACAACACTGGATCTCAGCATCACCATGGCTCTTCCTTCGCTATTCCAGATAAATTTCCTGATGTGATCTATATGAAGATAATTATAGAGTTCACTTCAGGCTGGGCAATATTAGTAATAATATCATCTCTTTTGTGGTAGAATTACAGTGATGTATAAGGGAATATGCTGCACAGAACAGACTGTTTTAATTAATCCTTATATTTTTCAGGGGAAACATAGTTTTTCCTTGTCTAAGCATCAGAAAGATTGAGGACAAAACTAATCATTATATTTGAAGAGTACTCTATGTATCCATCCATCCACCTGCAGACATGAATATCTAAGAGTATAATGCATTTCCATCTCTCTCCATGGAATACCAATATTTGCTGTTAAATAAAACAAGGGCAGGGACCAGTCTCTGGGCAGATGGTTTGACTTAGCTACATCCACTCTACACAGCACTTAGTATTCATCTTTCCCTGAGACTGGGTCATCTTAAATCATATTTATCATCTCTATATGTTTTCTTTTCAGTTGAACATGTCTAGAGCAATGAGAAATCTGTATTGTATTGTATCAGTGTTTCACTGTCTGAAACAGGAGACGTTTGGGAGGCTCTGAGGTGTAGCCTGAGTGTGGGCACATGGGAGTGTTTGAGGATGACAGTCTTTCTGGGATACTGTTGGAGAACTGTACAGAAAAGAATTGTTGCTTTACTATCCCTTATGGGCAGGGATATCCCCCAAATTCTACCCAGACATTGTATCAGAAAATTCATGACTTGGAGCATGATAGCAATTGATTAACAAGCATGATGACAGATCAAGTCCTTAAATCCACTCCCTGCATCTAGTTTATTTAGTAATGTAGACACAGTTTATGATATGCACATTCCTAATTTTTCCACTTATTTTGTCTTGTTCTTTTATTAATGCTCCAGACAAAAAGGATTTTACAATGCAATTGAGGCAGTGGAATCTTTTAGCAGAACCTAGCAGTCCACAAAGAAGACAGGAAACAAATATAAAGAAACAAAAAACCTGATTACAGCAAGACATTACATGCAATTAATGATAACCCAAATCTGAGAACAAAACAAAGGCTTAGATAGCTATGGCAGCAATATTTCCATTGATGTGGTGACCTCAAACATGTAAACTATTCTGTCTCCAGTGTCACCAATCACAGTCACAGCAAAGCAACAAAATATATCTTAAGGTTTGCGGGCTTGTTTGCTTTTATTCCCCTAAAAAAAAGAAAAAAAAGGGACAATCTGAAAGCCAGCTGCAGAAAGAGCGAATAACAGCTGTCATTCACTGACAAACTGCTCTAGCAGTTCAGATGGGAGATGATGAGGGCTAATTGTGGTATGTGAGCCAACACTCCCATTAGTGGGCTCTTACACAACTCTACTAACTACATCTGAGCACTGATCAATCTCCGGCACAGAAAACCTGAAGTAAGAATAAGTGTAGACTATAACCACTTTTATAAAAACACCTACAAAGGAACTGAAAGCTAGTGAATATGTGCAAAAAGGATGTGCCTTGTTTTTCTAAGGACATTCACCTTACAACTTATTTTGCTGCAGTTAGTCTTCAAGTAAATGAAGCAAAGTCATTATTTGCTGACCAGTATAATTAAAGAAGTGATTACTTTAACAAGTAATTGGTAACAAAATGCCTAACCAGTAATCAGAAGCACAGACATATGTTTTTAAATATGACCAAATCATTTGCGTAGTGTTTATGTGCAATAAATTAAAGGCAAATGAAAAATCTGCTGACAGGAAATAAGTAGCAATAAGGGTAGAGTGATATGTTAAATCCTTCATTCTGGATCATTTAGGTAATGTTCCATTCATTTTAGATTCATGAGTGGAAGCCTTTACAGATTGGGCATGCATACCATAAATCTTGGGTTATCCATTATTAGGTGGCATTCTGCTGTTTGCAATTGTACATGTTTACTTTGTGCATAATTAACTGCATAATAGCTGTCTGTGTTCTGCACAGAATTTACACTCAGGCTCTCATCAAAACAAATTACTCTAGAAAGTAGGGCAGTTCCATTAAGCTCTCTGCAATCTGCATTTTCTAATACCAGTTTTTGGAAAATGGAGTTGGAGCTTTGATTTTCCAACTGCGATCAGAATAAAATCCAGTCTTTCAAAAGGCCCCATGTTTGTTTTTCAGGGTATTTTATTAAACCTCACAGAAGTGGTTGGAACACCAAGGGGTGGAGACAGATCAAAACTAAGAATACCTAACAGAAACTGGGATGATACATTTCCATAAAAATAATAAGTACGGAGCAGATTTGGACAGGCAATTGATCATTGCACAGCTCCATGTTATGGATCAAAAACTTCACCCTGCAGTTCTTCTATTTCTGTGCACAATTTCTGCTACTAGGTCAACTACTTCTGCCATACAGTTTCTTTATACAATGTATGTCAGCAAAAGCTCCCAGATTCCTTTTTCCATAATGCAAAATTGGATGGAGAAGAGAAAAAAATAAAATAAAATAAGGCTGAAATAAAGGAGGGAAAGCTGCTAATAAAATAAAGTCAAGCTCAAAGAAAGAGGAAAAAGCTGCTAACACAGAGGCCTGCAGCCACAGAATAAAATGAGATGAAAATATAGAGAAGTGGTGAATTTGACTGCTTCATGGAACTGCAAGCTGATGTCTCTATATTTTTAAATGATCTAGATGTTACATAAAGAACATTTAGTACAAATGCAAGTATGCAGTGAATATTATTTTACAGCTGATCTGCTGCATAAAGAAAGTGTTTTATAACAGGAGTTGTTTGAAAAGTGATTACTAAAAATGTGTGGGAAGAAATCTTATAACCTATCCTTATGTTTGAAGGAAATATTGGGATAAAATGTGACTGTCATGGTGCACAATAATATAAATATTCATAACAAATAAAATTTCTCAGATTGGGCAGCTCTAAGCTAAAAAGCACGAAGAATACAAATGGCCCACTAATGCTAATGAGCTTCCATTTTTCCCCCTTGAAATGATGTAGGGCTACACTTCAGAGAAACAAATTAAATGTGAAATTAATTGCAAAGATAATATGTGTTTTATATAAATTTATGTTTCTGTTGTATTACAGGTTAGTATAATGTGAATTTACATTTTTTTCTTACAAATAATTATATACCACATTCACTTGGGAAGGTGGGGAGGAAAGTTTTCCTTTTGCTTTTAAAAGAAGCTGTAATTTCTTTCAGGACAGCTGGTGGAGGGACTCTTTTTTATTATTTTTCTAATTGCTATTCTTGGAAAGGATCTCCCCTGGTCCACACCCTACATCCCCCCCAGAAGTTTGGTGTGTCTGATTCGTGTAATGTCAGAATGTAGGGTTTTTAGTTAGAGGAAATTCCAAAATCTTGTGAAAAAAACGACAGTGCCTTTCCAAAAGTCATATTAAAACATTTGTATTTCTACAGCCTGGCATGGTTTTCTTTTTTTAAAAAAAGCAATTCTTCACTATCAAAAAGTACATATCAAAATATATCAAAATCAAAACCAAAACATTCTGCATTCTGCAAGCTGATGTCTATGTATTTTTAGATTTTCTAGATGCTATGTAAACAGTAATTAGTATCAAGGCAGGTATGAAGTGAATATTATTTTACATTGATCTGCTGAATAAAAAAAGTTCTAAATAAGAGGAGTTGCACTCATTTCTAATAGTGATTAGTCGCAATGTATTTTTCTGCTCCCCATTGTTTTTGAAATAGAAGGGATGAGCGACTACCAAACAAGCTTCTACTGTTGGATTTTCCAGGCTGAGATTTATTTATTTCTTCTCAACTCAGATGATATAACACTGCTGCTTTACAACCTACCTTTTGGAAAAACACTTTATTATTTAAAATTCTTTCTGTAGACTATTGTTTTGTATTCTTTTAATAGATGATTTATTAATGTATACAGATAACTAATAAAAAGGGTCATCAAAGGCTGTTAAGCACCCAAAGCAATCAATAGAAATTTCTGCATATTTCCCACTTACGCTTTTGAGAATTGCTACTCTCACCCCTGAAAGCACTGTTGTACAAGTTGAAATAGAAGTCTGCATTCATCAAACAGCTACACCGGTAGAGTCATCCTTTTCATTCAGAAGACCCCATCATCTTTCTTACAAGAAAAAAGAAAAAAAGAAAAAAAAAAGAACAAGAAAAGAGATGGAACTCTTCAACTACAAGTAAAGTAAAATAAAACTTTAGATATGTAATGCCACCAGGACCCATGTGTGTCCAAGGGGTAACTGTATAAAACCATATACAGCTCAGAGTCTAAAAAAACACTGCCTATCTCAGCTATGATCAAATCTAATGATTCACTTTGAACATCTGCTGCTGTAAAACAGCAGTCTCCTGGCTTTCAAGAGGCTTTTTCATTTTCATTAGTTGAGCACTTAGTTCTTTTCAACCTGTGTTTTTTCTCATTACGATTGAGTAGCATATACATATTACATATGTACAAATGTTTATACATGTATATCTTTACCATGCAATATATACATACACGTGTTGTGAAATGTTATTTCCAATATATTTTGTAAGAAGAAATATATATAAAAGCAGGTTTGTTTCAACAAAACTGGTCTATTTGTGATTTTAAAATCCTCACAATAATATTTTGTGCCATAACAAAAGAAACAGATTAAAAGAATGAAAAAGAGATACTTCAGAACTTTTATTAGCTTTATAATGCTGGCAATGTATAGTACAGTATCAAAAAGCATGCTTGGATGAGATGAGAGTGTTCACTAATGAACTTTTAAATATATATATTAAGAACTAAGAAAACAGCATTCTCTGTTAGGAGATTCTTTTTAAATATTTTTTAAAATATTCTTTTTAAAAATATTCTTTTTAAATAACCGGGTCAAAAACCTTTCCCTTTCTTTATAATACTCAATGGTTAATAAGTTGCTCCTCTGTAAGAGCTCCGGAGGTCTGGGGAGGATTCTCCTGCAGGAACAAAACTGCCCAATCTGACACTTTCTTCTAATCTCAAAGTAAGCAGTGAATCAGGAAGTCTGAAGATTCATGTCTACAGCCCATAGTAAGTCAAACTTGAGGTGAATTAATTCCTAGGAATAGCCAGAGGATGTCTGAGCAGCTTTGAAGAGCTACCTCAGACAGGCTAGAGTTTGTTTTCTCTTCACCAGCACAGGACTAAGAGGGAGTAAGGTCTTATCAACTCTTCCTCGGCCAGTTGGGTTAGATTTCTCTCACCTAACTGACCACAGCCATTGACAATACAGGCATCTATATACAAACTGGTAATGCCTGATTCCCCTTCTGTGCAGTGAAAAAAAAGATGTGCTTCTGAAGTTCAGTGGCCTATTTTAGATAGTTTATGTGGGATGAGATGTTTTGTACCCTAGAACACCTCTTTCTCTGACAAAGGGGAGAACTGAGACACAAAACACCCACACAGCAGATGTCTATAATATGGTCAGATGAATCCAACCTTTTTGTTTGCTCTAGTTCTCAGGGTGTGTATTAGTGCTGTTCAAGGCCTTGACTCTAATTGTTTTTTGGCTGTTGTAGCTGTCTGGCACAAACTATCAAAGTTCTTATCTGTAAACTTGTGGAGACAGAAATCCTACAACAGCAGGATTTAATCTGGTCTGGCTAGCTGAATCATTCTAGAAAAAATCTGGACAGAAGCTTATAGTTGAGTAACTGAGCATCTAATATCTGACTCCTGACTCCAATTTTTTGAGCATCTTCTGCCTAGATAATGTCTATCAAATGTGATCTTTCCTTTCAAGGTTTTCCACATTGTTGAAAGAGCTCTAACTTATTTTTTCCCCAGAAGCACCTTGTGTTGGGAATGAGAACTGTTCTACTCTGCCTCAACTGATAGTTTGTATTACTGGGAAAGCCAAGCCACAGGGAAAACAGGTTGCCCTATATGAGCTGCTGGTGGTAAGACCGCTGCATATTGTCCTATATGAGGTATTGCTGCAAAGGGTTCCCACATTTCATTCACCACAGCAAACAGGTAACAAAGTTTAGTCCTGTTATGAACTCATCCTGATAACTGCATTCATTTCTACTCTGGTCTTGAAATCACTAAAAGAAATTCTGCTACAAATTCTGAGTTCCATAAAATCATAATGTCTAGGTTTACTGTTTTAGTCACTGTCATCTATGCAAGTGTGTGTTTTGTAGACAATGAGGTGTGTATCTCTATTCACTAGGTAAAAAATCCCGTTCCCCTGTGAGTCAACATATTTTTCAAGAATCATGAATGTTTAACATATAAAAGCAGGAAAATATATTAAATAATTGGATGTAAATTTATTTCATCCCAATACTCCATTATAACAGCAGATATTTTTAAAATGAACTGATTTTACATCCTACATGCTTAAGCCATAGAGGTTCCTATTCCTTTCCACTGGCTACAAAGGAAGACCCCATGAATGGCACCATTCTTGTTTTCTGATTGAGTCTTCATTCTTGCAAAACATACATGTAAATTTAGAGTTCAAAGCCCAACTCTCTGGTGAGTTGTAAATATTTACAGTTAATTTCTTGGATATCATCCTGGGTCATTGCTACATTTACCCTGCTGATTTTTCTTATGCTAGGATTTTGATCAAAGATTCTGTTGGGAAAAGTCATCTTCTACCCTGCTAGTTTTGCTTATTCAAGGTAGCAATTGTTTGTTGCTAAAATTTGTTCTCATCTCTAAACTATGCTATGATCAGAGCAAAATCCTGAGGCTGGTTTTCTCAACAAGAACGCTAAACTGACAAATGTGAAAGTGATGACTGCTTAGATCAATATTCCAGAATGTGTATATAAGTGCAAATAAAACAAGTTATATTTAAACCTCATGTCATTAATTTCTCCTTTAGTAGGAATAGGAATTATAATGACCTGGGCATTTATAAATACTCTGCAAAGGATTAGGTTATGAAAAAAAGTTACTAGCATTGACATTCATAAGAACCATTTCACAATGTGTTTTCCACAGTATTATGCAAAATTTACTTAATGTTTGATTCTTATATGTGATTCCTGCACACTTTGTAAATTAATTTGCTCACACAATCATGGAAAATTATCACTCTACAAGTTATCTGATTTGAAGAACCTATGAAATTTGTATAAATATTAACAAGGGTCATCTATGCCTGTTTTCCACAGAGGCATGCTTGAATCCATACTTAAAGCTCAGTTTAAGTTGCTTTCAGAACATGGTAGCGGCTAATACCAGAGAAAGGTATTTGCAGCAGCAGGAACTGTTACAAAGCCAACTTGAGCCCCTTCTTCAGCTGCTATTTATAAACATCAAATCAGGAAAATAAAACAGCATACTAATTTCCACTATAAACACACATGCTTCTCAAACATGCTATCTCACCATTGGGTTCACTGAGTTTGAAGGTGCTTTTCATAGCCACAATCCCCTAATTGTTGCACAATGAAAATACTCTAATATCCAACAAGCAATTTCTTGCACACTTGTAAAGTCAGCCCAAGCCAGACCCTATATTAATCACATCACTAGTATTGGCTGTTTCATTTATTTTCCAATCTGACTGTCTCAGACATACTTGAATGAAATGCATGTCAGCCCATAATGTCTGGTTTCTATACAATAATAGGAACAACAAATGCATATTCTGCAGCAATTTATGTCAAACCAGTGTCATGTTATTTCTAAACTGTATTTGGTTGGGAGATTGAAGTGCTGTGAATAGGACTATCAGTCTCTCTACCACCTACATCATCTTTGGAGACAATTTTCATCACATTTGAATAATGTTTTGGCACAGGAACACTTTATTCGTAAGATCTGGAAGCAGCACTTATACACAGTTTTCTTACATTTATCATGTCCTCTATATTCTGAAAGAGTTAGAAAGAAACATGTCATTTTCATTTTTGTCTGGTCAGAAGTTCTGTTAGTGCTTATCATCAGTAGGGCAAAGAGAACAACAGAAACAAAACTTGGCATTCTGCAATGACTTATCCACACGGTCAGAAATTTCTTCCCCACGAAAGTGAAACTACCATGTTCTAACACTGGTGCCTGCTATGTCTGTAAGTCATGAAAGGAAACTATTTTTACTGTTTCCCACAGCCTACTAATACATGATGAGAGCGTCACATATAATGGAAGATGGAGTACATCCTAAAAAGGGGATTTAATTGATGAAAGAGAGAGAACTCCTCAGCTAATCTAGTGAAGACATCTTCCTAAGGTTTGGCGAGACCCTTTTATATACAAGAATGTGAATTACTACTACCTGTATTCTGGTCTGCAGTTGGAGGCTTATCTGCAGATAGTGGCAGATCACCATGACAACTTATATCAGCCTGGATGTTTATGGTTTGTTGTTTCTGGTAGAAGTCTAAATTCTATTCCTTCCTCAGTAATTATAACATGTGAAGACTGAGCTAAGAGCATATGTATTTATCTTTATTTTCTGTCTACTATTACATGCCTTTTCTAATTCAGCTTGCCAGTCTCTGTCATATTTTTAACTTGTATTAAATTTCCACTAACAATAACGGGAGTTAAGCATTGCAAAAGGAACCATGAAAATGAGAATAAAGAAACTGCCTTTGACCCAGAAAATTTTATAAGTGGTAATACTTTAATGAGACATCTTTTATATATAAAAAAGAGAAAAAGAGAAAACATGGAAAGAATACAGCTAATACAATTTTGTTGTATAGTAATCAGAATTCATGTACTGTTTCTTTCTAATGAAACATTAATGATCCATCAGTTGCACAAGTGAAACAACAAAAACGGCACGTGTAGAAAAAAAAAAGCACAAATTTCTTTGTTTTAAATGTGGATTTAAATGTGGAAATTAAAACAATTTCTTTGTTTTAGTTTCAGTTTCTCCTACTGTTGATCAATTGCTGTTATAAACAGACTATATTTCTTTCAATTTATGGGATTTTTTTTTCCCTAATTCAGTAAAAAACCTTTTCTATTTTATTCTGTAACATAAAAATCCATCTCTTAGAATTAGTAGGAAGTGCTTGGATCAAGGGAAATCAGTCTGCTAATCCCAAACATCCTACTGTGCATTCCATTCTCATCTCCTTGCTAGAAATGGAATTACTGTTGTATTGAGTGAGGAGGGCAATGCTTCTCCACATTAATCTCCATTAATCACCATTATTTAGCAGTCAGAAGAGTCAGATCCCATCCTTCACTTCTGTTTTGACACATCCCTGAAATCAACGGCTTTGTACTCTCAATGTTCAAAATGGAAATTTAGAAGAGATTATGTGAAAATTTTAAAGTAACACCTGTTTAAAAATATTTGCTTCAACTCAAAACAGAAAGGAAACAGGAAATATTAAAAGCCTCAGTACCACAACGATGTGCTGCCATACACAGGCTCATTTTGAACAATTACTATTTACATAAAATCAAACTGTGAAAGTGAATGAAAGAGCCAAAGGTCCATTTAGGTCAGTATACTGTCTCTAACTGTAATCACAATGTTATGCCTTATAAGAGTGAAAATGAGACAAGCAAGTCTGATGGTTTCTCCTATCTCCAGCTACTTTCACTTCAGTTCAGCTCCTGATCTGAAGAGAATCACAGAATCACAGAATTCTAGGGTTGGAAGGGACCTTGAAGGATCATCTAGTCCAACCCCCCTGCCAGAGCAGGTTCACCTAGAGTACATCGCACAGGAACGCATCCAGGCGGGTTTTGAATGTCTCCAGGGAAGGAGACTCCACAACCTCTCTGGGCAGCCTGTTCCAGTGCTCCGTCACTCGCACAGTGAAAAAGTTTTTTCTGATATTCACATGGAACTTCCTATGCTCCAGTTTACAACCATTGCCCCTTGTCCTATAATTGGTCGTCACTGAAGAAAGCTTGGCTCTATCATCCTGACCCTCACCCTTTACATATTTGTAAACATGGATGAGGTCACCCCTCAGTCTCCTTTTCTCCAAGCTAAAGAGACCCAGCTTCCTCAGCCTTTCCTCATAAGGGACATGTTCCGCTCCCTTAATCATCTTAGTGGCTCTGCGCTGGACTCTCTCAAGCAGTTCCATGTCCTTCTTGAACTGTGGGGCCCAGAACTGGACACAATACTCCAGATGTGGCCTCACTAGGGCAGAATAGAGGGGGAGGAGAACCTCTCTCGACCTACTAACCACCCCCCTTCTAATGCACCCCAGGATGCCATTGGCCTTCTTGGCCACAAGGGCACATTGCTGGCTCATGGTCATCCTCCTGTCCACCAGGACCCCCAGGTCCCTTTCTCCTACACTGCTCTCCAGCAGGTCAGCCCCCAGCCTGTACTGGTGCATGGGGTTGTTCTTCCCCAGATGCAAAACTCTGCACTTGCCCTTGTTGAATTTCATTAAGTTTCTCCCCGCCCAACTCTCCAGCCTATCAAGGTCTCTTTGAATGGCAGCACAACCTTCTGGTGTGTCAGCCACTCCTCCCAGCTTAGTGTCATCAGCAAACTTGCTGAGGATACATTCTGTACCCTCATCCAGGTTGTTGATGAAGATATTGAACAACACCAGTCCCAGTACCGACCCCTGAGGGACTCCACTAGTTACTGACCTCCAACTAGATTCTGTCCCATTAACTACAACTCTCTGACTTCTTCCCTTTAACCAGTTCTTGATCCAGATCAAGATGCTTTCAAGAAAGATCAAGATGATCCAGAAGAGATGCTTTCCAGTGATAAATACAACTACTAAGCTATGACTATAAAGAAGTTTCCAGTATTCTTTAGAGATAACAAAATGACCTATCAATAAGTGAATTCAACTACCAAAAGTAATTTAGCCTATGCAGGAAGCTTTGCATGTGTTAGTCTTGATTATCACTGAATTGTGTCATATGTAGTTGGGCCAGTTAGGCCTTCTGCTCTTGAAGTTGCCTAATTTAAACCTAGCTTTACATTAACATGATATCATTACACCGACTGCAGCATAAAATAATGTGTCTTCTTGCAGAAATACTGCAGCATGAGCTTGATGCTCCACAGTTTTCTGAAATCACTTATTTAAATGAACATAGAGAATCTCTTCTCTAAGGACACTAAATGATTTCTGTGAAACCAAATAAGCAATTCACTAAGCATGGTCTTTGGCAAGGTACTACACTGTTAGTGTTGTTATCCTTTCAATGAGGTGTTACAGGGAAGCCACATCTGCTTGCTTCTCTTCAGAGATGAAAGTCAAAAGACCCCCAGTAGTACTACATTCATGCTAATTCTGGTGTTCTTGCCAATGTTCTATTATCTATCAGTCAAACTAGTCCTAATCCTGGGCCCTGTAATCTTGAGTCATTGCTGAATATAACATGTATTGCAGTAGGACATGTTGTCATTGCACAATCCTCTTCTAAACTTATTTATTGAAATATTGTCAATAGCATATGAAATACGACTTTGCAGAGACAGATCTTCACTAAAACCACATTTCTGATCTCTTTGAATTTGGAGAAACTTTTGTTTTCACTTTTTAAAAACAACTTTCTTGGTTCAGTCTTTAGAAACTGCTTTCACGTAAGTAATTTGGGGAAAACAATAATTTACTTGATGCTTTGTGAAATGGGTGTGAAAACATAGGCAGACACCCTGAATCTGTCATAGAATCATAGAATCATAGAATCATAGAATCATTATGGTTGGAAGGGACCTCCAGGGTCATCAAGTCCAACCTTTATCCCATCATATTCCTAACCATTAGACCATTAGACTATAGCCTCAAGTGTCTCATCAACACGTTTTTTGAACACCCCCAGGGACAGTGACTCCACCACCTCCCTGGGCAGCCTATTCCAGTGCCTGACCACCCTCTCAGTAAAGAATTTCTTCCTAATATCCAACCTAAACTTCCCCTGATGTAACTTGAGGTCATTTCCTCTTGTCCTATCATTAGCAATTTGGGAGACCAACACCAGCCTCACTACAACCTCCTTTTAGGTAGTTGTAGAGGGCAATAAGGTCTCCTCTCAGTCTCCTCTTCTCCAGGCTAAATAACTCCAGTTCCCTCAGCTGGTCTCCATAAGGCTTGTTTTCCAGACCTCTCACCAGCCTCGTTGCCCTTCTCTGGACTCACTCCAGCACCTCAATGTCCTTCCCATACTGCGGTGCCCAGAACTGGACGCAGTACTCAAGGTGCAGTCTCACGAGTGCCAAGTACAGGGGCATGATCACCTCCCTACTCCTGCTGGTCACACTGTTTCTGATACAGGCCAGGATGCCGTTGGCCTTCTTGGCCACCTGGGCACACTGCTGGCTCATGTTCAGCCGGCTGTCAACCAACACCCCCAGGTCCTTTTCCACCAGGCTGCTTTCCATCCACTCTTCCCCAAGCCTGTAGCACTGCATGGGGTTGTTGTGGCCAAAGTGCATGACCTGGCACTTACCCTTGTTAAACCTCATGCAATTGGCCTCAGCCCATCGCTCCAGCCTGTCCAAATCCCGCTGCAGAGCCTCCTTACCCTCAGGCAGATCGACACTCCCACTCAATTTCCTGTCATCTGCAAATTTACTGAGGGTGCATTCGATCCCCTCATCCAGGTCATCGATAAAGACATTAAACAAGACTGGCCCCGAGACTGAACCCTGAGGGACACTGCTTGTGACCGGTCTCCATCTGGATTTAACTTCATTCACCACCACTCTCTGGGCTCAACCATCCAGCCAGTTTTTAACCCAGTGAAGAGTCCACCTGTCTAGACCATGAGCCGCCAGCTTCTGCAGCAGAATGCAGAATTGTCCTTGAATTATATGGATGACCCAGGATCCAGTCTCCAAAAAGCTCTATCATGATCTGAATTCTATGACTCAAAACTGATTTCTAATGTAAGTCACACTGTGCTGTACCCCAGCATGCATAAAATGAGTAAAGTACTTTATTTACTCTTATCTCTAAGTAAAGCTTCAGCTCTTCACTCTTTTCTAATATAAATTTAAATTACTTTAAGTCCTCTTTATGTTCCAGCCTTAAACTGATACTTGATTTATTTCTACTTTGTGCGGTTTGTGCTCAAGGAAATAAAAAAGCAAGGAAAAGGAGAAAAAAAAGGAAACTTTGTTAGATATTCACTTTGACATTCTGACCCCAGAAGAAATATCATTAGTTTCATACCCATCCATCTGTTTTTCTGTTTTAGCTGGAGAATCTCTGCTTATAATTTTCTAGGGACATGTGGGTGACCTTCCAGTTGTGCCATTAAAATCCATTATTTCCTAACAACATGCTAATTAATGTTCTCTGATGGTTCTGTATGCAAAAATGTGCCCCAAAATGAAAAAGTTTGGAATTCAAAAGCAAAGGTCAAGTGAGGTCTTACTTTCTTCAGTTGAAATCTGCAATCACATTTAAATAACAATAGTTCGCATTTCAGAAAAGAATACATAAAGCATTCTTTAAAGTCAGCTCTCACAAGAAAAAGGCTGACCATTCATGTTGCCTAGCAACTCTATTTTTGTTACAGGGAATCCAATATTGAATTGTAATGATCTGGGGAATGCTAGTTAGAAGTAATAATTTGCATGAGAAATATATTAACGCCTGTTCTCATTAGGAACTACACCTTTTTACTAAAATTGGTCAGCAGTAGTCCAGAGTCAGCCATCTGCCTGGGTATGCTTTTGTTTGTATGAAATGGCAGGTGAACATTGTACTCTTGGCAGCATAATGATAGAACAACAAAGTGGTTCAGAAATTTACGTGGGAAAAGAACAGAATCTTGCTTGGGCTTTTACACTGCTAAGATAGCAACATATTGCACATTTAATAATATGTCTCATCTGAGGATTTCAAGGACCTTTACAAGCATTCAAGTTAGAAAGGATAATTTATCATATCAGTCCTCATGGGCACTAATCACTTCCAGCATTTTTAAAATGTTTTTTCCTTTCACCCAATTTTTTACACTTTTTTTTTTCAGTCTTCCCTCTCCAGAAGACAGTGACAATTAGTACTTGGGATACTATTCAGGCATTAAAATTAGCATTAAAATTTTGAAGTTACATCTGCTCCACTGTTGTGTTCCTATGCAACATTTCTCTGGGTAGAGCCATTTTAGACAGGTTAACCCAGAAACAAACTTACTGGCAAGAAATAGGCCCTGGTGGGTTATTGCATATTTTGGTTTTTTCCTGGATGTTAAATTTGTGTTTTAATATAGGCCCTTAAGAAGCTCAGAAAAACAAAAACCACAGGCACTGCATCAATACAACCAAATTAATTGATTGTTTACATTTGCTGAATTCTGACTCTTTGTGTCCAAAATGTTAAGGTGAGTTCTATTCATGAAGCTTTGTGTTTCCATCTGTCTTTTTTCTCTTGAGAAATTGTACTTATGGACCTTTTAAACCTCTCCCAGAGGAATCATTGCACTCTCATATTGTAAACAAATACCATTTTATAAGCCTGCAGTTTGTGTTTCTGATGAATACAAGCACAGCAGAGATCAATTCCATCTAGACTGTAAAAAGCTGGTTTGGCTTCTTGAATCAGCGTTTTCTTCAATTATGAAGCACCAATTAATATGCTTCATTTTAAGCTTGCAGGTAGACCCACTGAAACATGACTTCTGCTCTACATATCTAAACTCTGACAGACACTAGAGTAAGACTAAAAAATGAATATGTTATTGTACCCCCCATGGTGTCTTTTCTCAGCTAATATCAGTCTATGGCTGAAGAACATACTGAGTGAAAGGTTATATCTATATATCCATATTAAATAGCTCCTCTCAAACTTCTCTTCCTTCCACTTTCTCACTCGTACTTGTAGCTGCTACAACCACAATGGATATCATCTTAAATCTGTGTTATGTAAAGAAGGAATTCCTTTTGTTTAAGTCTGCTGCCTGTTTATTTAAGTTTTTCTGGTATTTTCTGATGTAAGAAGTAGTCATAATTTCTTCCCTGCATATCTTTTGCCTGTCACTTTGGTGTCTTAAAAAGACATAGTGTGTCACTACAGACTAAACCGTAAGGTACATGTTTTTATAGAATCTACCATGAGATCAACTATTTCTTTCCCATATTAAAGTATCTTCTGTTTAATGTTAGTACAGAAATTATTACATGCTTTTGATTACATCTGCCACCATTATCTTTACCTCTTTTTGTTCTACCACCTTTTTCTTTTCCTTTTTTTTTTCCCCAGTAGAGCCAAAATCACATGATGAATTTACGATTTAGCTCACTATTGAATTCTGTAATAACATAACTATGTTTTCTTGTTTTATTCCTTTCCTGATGAGGAATCCTCAAGTACTGTTGACAAGGTGACTGCTTTTAACTACTGAACATAAAATTAAGCAAGTACTTATGCATTTACTGCATCAGAGTTCAAGAACATTTGCTTATTTTCTAGTATCAGGCAAAAAAAGAAAAAAGGCTCCAGCTAATTCTCATCAAGTCCCAGGTTGTGAAGATCAGATACTTTCAGATTTTGGGGTAGTTATATTCTACTTGATATGTTGGAAATATAAGCCTGCAATATTCAGAACCATTGGTTATCCCAGGAGGTTGTTTGAACTCCAGACCAGCAAGTATCACAGAGTAACTAAAATACTAATCAAGTAATGCTGAGCTGGTGGCAACTGAACACATAATCCTGTGCAGCTGAAACATGTTCAGGGATAGATATTTTAAGGGGTAGACTGAAATTCATCTGTGAATACCACAGAAGCACAACTAAGGCATTAATTATTTCGCCTGAAAGGCCTATTGGTGCTGAATGTTGTAGTCCAAACATCTTATCACTGGACAGACAGATCATTAAGGAATAAGATGTTCTGATGATGGAAGAGATGACTAATCTCAGAAGAGATCATAATAAGTACCTTACTACCTGTCTTCCATTCATCATACTCATTGAAAAGATCAATCTTATCAGCAAAGAAACACCATCTCTGTTTTCACTGTAGCAGGCTAAGCCAACTGTTCAAATACCAGGTCATTATTGTTTGTATCTTCATCTGTATGCTTTCTCTAGTGACAAGAACAGTCATAGGTGCACCATATTTTCTAATTAGGAATTTATCTTCTTACCATAGCTTTCATCATGACTGTGATACATTACTCTTTTGATCCGAAACTTTTGTGGTAATTCTTAGCAGCAACAAGGACAAAGTTCAAATACATATATATTCATTGCAAAATTAACAGATGTATGACTTTTGCCTCCTGCTGTCAGTGCCCTGATTTCAGCTTTTTTTTCCTTCCCTGCCGCAAGGTTTTGTCTCCCTGGGCTCAGGGACAGGTTTTGGTGCCACTAAGTGTCCCTAAATCAGAGACCTGTATGGAAAGAGCAGTGTAAGGTCAGGTATCAAGAAGCGGAGTCATCACTCTGTTCAGAAGCTGCATTTAATCCTTGGCATTCACTCTTAGTCCTTTCCTACACTACAGTGTGCCACATAACTTGCTGATCCAACCGCTGACCTTCACCTGCAGATTTGACTTCCTGTCTTGACCTGTCAGACCTATCTCATCACTACAGACTTGTCTGACATTCACCAGACTTTTGGGTGACCCTGGTTACCATCACTGGCCCTCATCCACTTACCTTGTTCCAGACAGTGAGACCCCAACCCCACTGACCCTGCCATCACCCTCAGCTCCCCTTCCTGTGCAGAGGAGCCCCCCTCGCTGCTCCCTGACAATCACCTAGAAACTTGGGTGAGCTAACCACTTCTTCAAGCATTCTTAATTAAGTAAGTTTTTGTTTAAAATGAAAGAAAACCAAAACAACTATGCAGAAAAGAGACACATTTAAATGTGGTAGCAATAAGTAAATCCACATTTATATAAATAGGGGTAAAACAGTTAGCTCATTGACATTTTAAATATAAATACTCTGCCACTGTTCCTACACCTGAGAATATTTATTTCTGCTAGATATACATTCCTTGACATAGAATTATTATCTTTCAGTTCAAGTGTGTCATGACTTGTTGTCATGGTTAGCAGTGCCCCAAAGGCCATGGATAGTCTGTCTGCCTATGTGAGGTGAAAACACAGCCAGTGTGTTTATGCTGACATACTTGGTGTCACCTCTGGCAATGAAGTTGGACTCCTCAGTAGCTACTGGCAAAGAGCTTTCAGCTAGCATATTTGTACCACCTGGCTTCCAAATTAATACATAATGGATTTAGATGCAATTACACCAAGAGGAGTGTGTATGTGATTACATTTATAATACGTGTAGATGTACATAGACATATATATATATGGGTATATTGTATGTGTATACATGCATAAACAGATAATTTTAGGATTAAAATTATACCATTTTGTCTTTTTGGGTACTTTGAATATGTTTGCTTCATCCTCTTATATCTTCTTTGTGTTTTAAAAGTAATCTTTTTCTCTGATCTGGCAAAGAAACCACAACAAGGATATATGTAAATATGTTTCAGCCTCTACATATCATTATCATTTAGGTGGATCAGCTTAAAACAAAGTAAACAAGGAGTAAATCAGCTGATTAGGACTTCATCTAGACTGATTTACAAAGAGATTTCATAATGTTTTCAAAACAAACCCCACATTTTATTGTAGCTTCATTTTTATTTCACAATATCCAATTTTCTGAAAGTTCATGTCCCACCATATTCTTTAAGTATGTCCTTCTGATATTAAAAGACACTATCTTCAGGATTACAGCAAGTTCAGGTCACAGTGCAGTTCATTACAAGTATCTACCATGATTGAGTTTACCCAGACATCTAAATGCAAAATCTGTCCCTCTAATATCCTAGTTTATGATACAAATTTAGTTATTCCATGAACTTTAAAGTACAAAAAGATTCATTGTGGCAGAATTTGACATTCACAAAACAATATCAACATGGCTCATATGAAAACATTTATGTTTAATTCACCTGATTATTAAAGGAGTCCATTGTAATAGACTGCTCAGTGACTGTATTCAGAGCTTTCTTACATACGCAGATTATAAAAAACAACCTATATACTTAGTGGCAAAACTTACGTATAAAAGTACTAGAAATTTCCTAAATCTAAAATGCTGATGAAAAAAGTACATTTAGCTTCATAGAAGCTTCTTGTTATATGCCAAAATTTTTAAACGCATTACTGCGCTGCCTTTCCAAACAGCTGTGTCATCAGATGTTAAGAACCCAAAGATTATTAAATTATATAGATGAATGCATGTTATAAGATTTATAATGATATTATGGATGGTTCCAATCTATGCAAGTATACGTTATTACTTAGGCCTCATCTTCCTCAAAGTAGAAGTGTTTTTACATAACCTCAGAATCCATCTTACAAGGGCAAAATTTTTAACAGTATCAACTACTGTTTACATATTGCCAGCTGAATTACATGAAAATATTTGCTGATCAAAAAGTCACAAAGATCATCATGTTATATCCTTTACATGTTGTTTTCACACTAAAGTGTCAAGCAACATACTGCTTTTTTTAGACATCTCACCAAAATCTTCAGTTTTGACTTTGGAATTTCAAATAGTTAATGCCACTCTTCTACAGCAGAATTTCTCTAGAAAAAGCTTAGAAGGCTGGAGTGAGAAGAAGAGACATAACTAAGACAGATAGTACACGTCATTCTGGAACGTCATCAAGTGAGTATATGTGTTAAGCATAAGATTTTGTTAGGATTTTGTTAGTTTTGGACAGTCCAGAAATGTTAGCCCACTCAAATAAAGGTAGAAGTTTCTCATTTATTTCAAAGGAGTGTCTAATCAACACCACCAACATTCAGGGGATTATCTATGCCCACCTCCCATGCTGATGAAGTGAGAATCTGAAGAGCATCTATTTTGTGATCAACAAAAGATCTTGAACCCTCTTGGTTTTTAATACATCACGTTCTGTTACTGCTTCATTCTAATTTGACATCATATTCCTATGTTCATGACAGAATGGGCTGTCTTGAAAATACTGAGGTTCAACTTATTTTTACAAACTTCCCACAAACATGGGATGAGGAAACACTCATAAAGCATGGAAATACAGCTGATGTGGGCTAACACAGGGTGGTGGGAAATGCAGAAAACACCTCTATTGTCACCTCTTTTCACAGAAATAGAGGCATAGTGTGACTGACAGGGAACCTGTTGAGGGAATAAAAAGAGATTTTGGACACTAATTTACCAATGTTCACTTCAGCAACTATGTAAACCATGGTATGGATCTCCAAACATATATACTAAGCAGATACTTAGCAGGCTCCAGAGAATGTCCACTGCAGCTGGGCAGTGCAATAATATATATTTCAAAGCAGGCTCCTATTCCCATCAGCAAACTGAAGGCGTTCTGCTTCACAATTCCTGCATCAGGGGAAGCCGCTGATTTTCTTTGGAAAACTCTTCCAGAACTTAGTTGTCCTTTATTATAACTGTGTCTCCAGTGGACTGTAACATTAATTAAACATTATCTATGTTTGTATGCTTTAGTTTGATGCAGTTAATATTTTTCCAGTGGATATAACTTCCTTCAGGATTAGATTAACTAAACAAAACCTGAGCCAATATCCTCTGAGAAGCAGAAAAAATGCTTTTATGAGACAGCACTTGTGTTTTAGTCTTTCTATAGGTAATTGGGTTTTTTTCTGGTACATTTTCTAGTTGTTGAGAAAAATATGTCTTTGCTTCAAAGATATGGCAAAAAGTTTCTCAGTGAGGTCTGAGGATCTGGATCCCTGGCAAATATATTCCTAAACAACACAGTGTCAGTGTAAGCTCCACATTACTGTTAACAGTTGTTCTTATATGAACTCTGGAAAAAATGCATTCTTAATTTTCCTCTAGCACGTTTGCTCAATAGCAGATAATGCTTATACTATTCATGGTTATAGCTTCGGCTTGTGAAAGATTCTCTTTTATTTTAGTCTTTTTATTTTCTGACTTCTATCTGCAATTCTCCATCTTGTGTCCTGCCTTTTATTTCTTTCAATTAGTAATTATATTTGGAATTTTCAGCCACATGGGAGTTGGATACTCAAATCTCATTAATGTTCAATCAGTTGGATAGTTCTAATGGACATTAAGTTCTGATGGAGACTCACCACAAGCTTTTGCATGTCCTTGGTCCAGGTTATTTACCAAAGCTACAATCCTAATTTAAGAGCAAGTTCATAAGTTTTTCTCAGATCAACAGATCAGTTATTATTTAGGGGCCAGAACATTTAGTGTATTCTGTAGACTCTTTCTTTCTGTTTCTTGGTTGTTTGGGGTTTTTTTAACAAGTTGGATAGTTAGTTTTGGTTTGTTTAATTAAGGCTATTTTGAGTTATATAATGTTGCTTTATTGTCAAGTAGCATTATGAAAGTATAACAAAATGATGCATTGTACAACAGTGATTAAGTAAGCATAGTCTGTTATAATAAACAGCTTCATTGTATTAGCAAAGAGTAATTTTATACATGCTGATGTATCACCAATCTTCAGGATTTTGTATGTCAAGAAATTAGATAGTTATGAGCTTCTCATTTTTACCACTTTATCAAAGTGCATCCACTGGAACTGTGCATACAAGTGAAACCACTTTTACTGGAATGTGGCAGTATGAAATATTATTCACTAACCATTCCCATTACTCATGTTAGATAGAAGGAGGATGACATCAAAGGAATCTAACTGTAGAGACTCGAGTGGTGAATAAAACTAATTAGAGGCACATTTAATATCTTTATGTGGTTTATGTCAAACAGTATGTCTGTACTTCCCATGGCAAGTAATAGGTCTCTTAATTTTTCCACCATAAATCACTATAGTTCTCCATCTCGCATATATTTGAATAATGCAAAATTACAAGAATTTTGTTAGAGGAGTATTTCGATGTTCAATGTCTAAACCAATTTTATGGTTATTGTTTCAATCTGAGATGTGAGAAAATATTAACTTCTATTTTTGGCACCAATGTGTACTCAAGACTTTACAAAAAGGACGTTGTTTTTTATGAATAGAACAGTTTTAAAAAAACCTCACTGGTAAAAAGAGAAAGGGATTTCTTCCATTTTCTATTATATAGGACTTATCCTATGGAAATTGAAAAATAATTCATCAGAATCAATTCTGGGTTTAGACCATTATAAGTCAGAGAAAAACTTGGATCATTGAGTATAATTACAAGGAAATAAAATCCAATATTTTTCCTCATGCAAAGTCAGGCGATCTGAATTATTGACTTTTTGATAAGGATAGTTTTCCGATGTTCAAATG
Source organism: Aegotheles bennettii (assembly GCA_013398125.1). Lineage (NCBI taxonomy): Eukaryota > Metazoa > Chordata > Aves > Caprimulgiformes > Aegothelidae > Aegotheles > Aegotheles bennettii. The sequence goes on from VZRW01005693.1 coordinate 112,284, forward strand.
CCTACAAAAACAAAATCATAAGGGAGTAAATATGCCATTCAGTTCCTCTCTGTAAAAATACATGATATATAAGATATATGTGAAAGCTGATCCTAATTTACCTTTGAAAAGGAAGACCTATTCAATATTATTAAGGGATTTTTTTTACCTCAAATTAGGCACATTACTGTTAATCATTCATATGAAAGATAAGCACCTCAAATCCATTTTAAAGGTGACTGAGAGAAATACGCACATTGTATCTATCCTAAAATAGGATAGAATATGTGCTTAAAATAAGTGAAATGAATTTTTCCCCTTCCTGATTTAAACAAAAGGCTAAGAAGGATGATTTAGAGATATGTGAGGCCAGTTAAATCAGATGAGACCAATTCTGCTCAAAGCTTTTAAAAAACCAAAACCATATTCACTTGTTTTTTATTATTTGTTATGACTTCAGGAACACATACGTAAACAAGAGACGTCTATCAATGCCCACTTGGATGTGGGTGGTGTGATTTTCTTTTCTACTCACAAAGATGAGTCAAGAAAATTCTTTGCCTCCAACTGCAATTGTTACCAACAATGATAACAGAGCCTCCAGAAGAGCTGGTTCAGCTTTACTCCAAAATAAGTCAACCATAAGTCAAAATGAGTTTCCATTCATTTAAAAATGATAGAAAAGACACCTATATGCAGATATATGACAACGAATGCTGTTATAGATCTTTATTTAATAGTACTTTCAATTAGTATTCTTATTTAGGATTAATTAGCATTAATTAGTATTAGTATTAATATTTAATACTAGGAAATATTAAATGTCTTCAATATACTCAATCAACAGAATAAAACCAACTTACTCAAAAGTCTCACAAAATCAGGAAACAATCTGTGTTTATTTCTGAACAAATTTTGTTCCAGCTGTAATTACACTGATGAATGTTGTTGATCAAATCTTCCTCATTTAGACATCCATTGTCACTTCTGGGAGGAAATTTTCTTTTATTTCCTTGTGTTCACACACACATGCAAATATGGTTACATATAGCTTTCATATATAACTAACACTTAGCAATTTCCAATAAGAGGGTTTTTTATAGTCAACCACTTTCTAGCAACTATTTAACATCTTATTCTCTTTTATTGCTTACAAGTTATTTCTTTTCTTTTTAAATGTCTGAGACCAGCTTTAGGAAGTTCTACATTTAAGATTGAGACACATGTTTCTAATAGCAATTCTGGGGGTTGAAAAAATTTATCTTATAAAACCAAGAATTTGTATTTGTCAGTAATCAAATTGACATGATGCTTTCTTGTTGGAAGGCAGTGAACAGCAAGATAATTTAATCTTCTACCACTATACGTGTGACATGCACAAGCCTTTCAAAATATGTTGGTTAGATTAAATTAATTTTTCTGGAAAAAAATAAGAGATGCAGTAATAATTCATAACGGGAAAAGCTCTTATATCCTTAAGAACTAATCTTATTTCAGCTAACATTATTAGCATAGCAAGTTTGTTTGGAGACATATGTAAGTGCATCGCTTTTGGATGCACTTCTACAGCATTGTAGCATAAGTGGAAGACTTTTGAAAACATGTCCTTACTCAAACATTCAACAGCTAATCATGAGATCTTGAGAAAGTCAGACACAAAAGTGTGCTTACTGTCAAAAAAAGCCATACTGTTAAAAAACCATTATGATTCAGAACCTCACTATGCTCTGGAACAATTCAAGCATCCACTGTTCTAATTGTCTTTTTAATGATGCTTCTCACTTAAGAACTGAAATACATGTTGGTCTGATTTCTGTTCTGGCTAGAGATGTCTTCAAACAAGTTGGCACATACTGATCATTTTCAAAAAATGGGTGCCACATTATAAGGCCTACTAGAAGACTTTCGAAGTCTACAAATGAAGTAGCTCTAATTTCATTCCACTGTCCATGACATAAAGCAGCCAAGTGAAGAGCCCTAATATTTACCTTCACTGATAAGTATTGCTTTATGCAAGATTCTTCTAAGACATTGCTCCATAAAAGAACCAGCTTTTCAGAAGTAAAACCCCATGTCCCAGAAAACACATGGCAACTCCTATGTGGGGCCCATTTTTGGGGGGTTTAATGCAATTATCAGATCTGGCTCTTTATTTCAGCTTCACTGTTGTGCTAAAAGCATCAAACCGGGGTAACAAATCTAGATGATGTTCTCACAGCTGGGCAAACTGTAGGCATAAAGACAACTGAAGACCTTAGAGAATTAATGGAGAAAAAGACCAAGAACTGTAAATATTGCCCACATCCTTAAAATGTTGCATTTTTATTATTTCTTATTAGACATTTTTCTTCCAGTTCCAGAAATATGTGACTCATAACTGGGAGAAGGAATAAAAGCAAAGAATAGATAGTAAATAAATTGGTTTGCCACTTGAAGATACAGTGTACCATATCAATGCAAAGGTTAACAAACCTTAACACAGTCTGCCTACCAGATGTTTGTTTTAAAAATATTAGGTGTTTAATGGTGTCACTGACAGTAGATTGCAAAATTGCATTCTGCTTTAGAATAAGTGTTTTCCAATCTTTTCACTTGATGGCTAAAGCTTTGGTGGCATCTGTAATAAGCTACCATCTACAGATGATTCACAGTATGATTCACCACAGCTTGTGCAAAGTGAACAGCAGCACATCAGAATTCCCCTCTAATTAGTTAATTGAATCCTTAATAAACAATATATTGTTTTTGTGTTGTTCTTTTGACCTATAAATCACTATTACATAGTACTGATACATCTTTTCCTATTGAATTTGTCTACTTTATGTTTACATTTTTTACCTATTAAAGAACCCTTAGGCATCCATTTTCTTGCTATTTATGTCATCGTTAAATATGATTGATACAAAGCAGGTACCCAGTTTAAACTGGATCATCTTTTTGTCATTTTGTCTTTTGTTGGGTGTTATGCACATACATTGCCTTAAAGAGGCACTGCTTGAAATGTCTGGAATTGATCTAGGCAAAACAGAGGAAAGGTAAATAGAAGTGTTACTATCTTATTTTGCAAATAGGTAACCTCAAAAGATCAACTACTTTGCACTGGGTCTCATGCATCAGACTCATGAGATTCAGTTCCCTCATCACAAGACAAAGTCTCTTGGAAATTCTGGATTTTCTGACATTTCTTTCTTCACAGTGTCAACTCCTATAAACCAGTTTCTCAGTCATAAGGAACGTTTAGTTGTTTTTTTATTCTTCTTGGTACAAAAGGGATTTGGGGTTCGAGTTATTTTTACTATTGTGTGCAGTGAGTCATAACAGTCTTAACACATATGAAACAAATGTTAAAGTCAGTGTTATAAGCATCATCCTCATCATCTAACGTATTAATTGTGTTATAGGGTAGTGTTAGAGAATAAGACAACTGCTGGAGTCCAGTCCTGCTCCCACAGGATTTTTCACAGGATCAGATTCAAGCTGTGCAAAGTCAATTCGTTTTCCTTTTATCATCTTGTCAATATTAACACAAAACTTTTTCATAAGGAATATAAGACAGACAAGACCTACTAATTGGGAGTGGGGGAAAGAGGATGTCTTTCATTATCAGCACAAGCTGTGTTGCCTCATAAACAGTGAGTGATCAAATCTAATAAAGATAAACCCTTGAATTCCTGCTGCTCTACTGCAGCAACACACTGTGAAAGCTTCAGGCACTGGTTTGGGGGAGTCTAAATCCCAACATATGGAGGGTCTGCAGACCGACATACAGGAGAAAACCAAAGCTGAACTCCTGCATCTTTATTTCCTGCTGCCCCTTTCAGGCCCTAGGGCTGTAAAGCCATTTCAGATGCTGAATTTTTACAGCATACAAACAATGAAAAAACAGCCTTAAAAATCAGTCTTAGCATACAAAGAGATTCTCTTTAAAAATGTCCGAGAATTTGGTATGGTGTAAAATGGGACACGGAACTTGAGGTAGAGACAAGTGTAAAATGAGCATGATTAACTGCCTTTTCTCTACAGAAATTTCTATATTCAAGGTTCAACTGCCCAAACTCCTGTTGTATGAAAAAAATTGTATTTATTATGCTGAAACAACATTTCCCTGAGAAACAGGGTATGCATGATACCCTCCAAGATATGACTGAGGGCAGGGGGGAGGGAGGGGGAAACCTGATAACTAGTGTTTCGAGAGCTGATATGGATTCAAAATTTAATTTAATCAATTCTGAGTCCCTAACCTAATGGAAGGAAGGGGAGAAAGGAGGAAGGAAGGAAAAAAGGAATTTCAAAAAGATGCAAGAAGGGCACAAAGCAGGGTAAATTTATGTATGTATTTCAATGGGAGTTGCAAAATTGGAAGTTAAATTATTAAAAAACTAAAGGAAAACACAAAACCAGAAACAGAATGTTTGGGTGTGGTCATCTATCTAATTGCACCAAAATACAGGAAAGTTTAAGAAATACAAGTGTGATTCAAGCTGGATGTCCCTTTTCATAGCAAAGCACTGAAGTAGATTATTTAGCAGGTTGGGATGTCTCCATTATTGGAGGGCTTCAAGAAATACAGAATAAATATCTGACTGTAATGATACAGGGGACAATTAAACCTGCCTTCAGAAAGATAGACTGTTTCGAGATTCTCTCCACTCCGGTTCAAAGACATTGTTTATTGTTCATTGTATATTAAATGCACTATTTTCAGAAAATCATGAACATGTTTAATGTTGTGCCATGATAAGGAGTCTAGCTGCATGATGTGTTTAAGTGGGCACAGTTGTCTTCCCATTAACCTCAGTAGAGAAAGGAACAGCAAAATGGAATTCTAATTCCTTTTACCTATATTTGTCTTCAGTTTTTCATGTTCTATCAGCCTGTTCATGATGTTATGAGCAGTAGTAACAGAGCTTGAGTGCTTACTGTTCAACTTTGTGAACCTAATAACTAAATAACTCAGCATGAAGAGATATGCTTTTGTAGGGCTTCTCCATACAAAGAATTTAATGAGAGTAGTTAAAAATGGTGAAATAGCACTACTTCAAATATTTTAAGGCACTTACAGGTATGTCTTTTAAAATATCTTTGGAAATAGTCACTCAGTGTTCTGTGTTACTGAATACGAGTTTCGCAGTTGGCAAAAACAACTTTTAAATGTAAAATCTGTTTTTTTCTGTTACTGTGAGAAATGAGTGAAAAGCCTTGGGTTTTAGCTTTTTTGTCTTTGTGTGTGTGTGTGTGTGGTTTTTTTTCCACCACAGAAACCGCAAGCCTAATAAACCTTAATCTAATTAAATGTAAAGGTAAACAGAAGAAGGAAGGGACATTAGAAAAAAGACAAACTCTTGAATCTCAATCAAATTAAATTATCTATGTTAAACTGGCTTCACTCATCCCTAAACACTAACACCTACTTATCAAGTCTCTTTCTACTAAAATACATCAAAGAAACTGGAGCACTGCCAAATCTAGGTACACTAAAGCAGATATACTTGACAATACAAAGACAAGAGATAGAGGATTTTATAGGATTTTTGAAAGAGATTACATCCACTAATGCCACAGAATAACATCATGATTTACATTATTACAGAGGAGTGCCAAATTAATTAGTAATCATTGGACATTTATACTAAGTGTCACAAGAAACTCTCTAGCAATCACCTGACAGAAAGCACAAGTTCAAAAATTTGTCACCTACAGAAACTGTCATAGTACATAGCAAAAAATCCTAAGTCATCAGCAGTGTAGTTAACCCTGTGCAAACCTGTCACACTATAAACTTGAGCTCCACTCCACTTACTACCTGTGATGTCCTGGACACCAAAAAGTACACCTGATGAAACAGCTTATGTGATGTTGTTTGTTCAACAGAGACAAGAAGGAGTATGAATTTTGCCTTAGTAGAGATGCTGTCACCATAGCAAATAAAAATAGATTCTCACCTGGCAGAAATCTTGTTAATATTCTTATAATTTGATGTCTCTTTTTACTATAGGTTGTTATCAGTTTTGGATCAGATCACTCCTCATCTTTCATGTTGTCACAGGATTGCAAGGAAAGAAAGGTCCACTAAAGAAGCAGAAAGAATGAGAGCAACAACAACATAAGGTAGCTCAGAAGCAACAGCTTTGCTGGGAAAGAGGCTGCCAGTGCCCAGAGGGCACCAATGGACCTTGATGCCCACCCCTTTGGGGTTCCCCCAATACTGCCTAAAACCCATGATCCTGTTTCAGCCCCCTGGCTGCCCTGTTCCTGTCTGGAACAGTGAGATGCATTCTGGCTGCCATGTCCTGCCCTGACAAACACCATGGGAAAACCCCACTGCTCCAGGTCCTCAGGAAGTGTCTGTCTCCTGACAGACACGAGAAAGATTAGGGTTCAGGTCCTGTTTCCCAAACCAGATTAAGATATTTTGTCCAATTACTGCTTACATGATGAATAAAAAGGATCAGAAACAAAGATTTGCACACTTGACTGTGAGTCCCAACCTTTACTTCACACAATTGCATTGCCTTTTCCCTTCTTCTCTGTTTTCTTACCTTCAGTTCTCTGTTGCACAGTGGTTCAGCAATGGTATGCAAGAATTAAAAAGGACCCTTTCCTAAAGTCTACTGCAAAGTCTTATGTATTTCATTGTTTTCACCATTTCTTGCAGTCAGTCTGTAGGAGGAATGCTCACTGTTCTGGACCCTTACTTTTCCCAGGCACTGCACAGACCACAGATCACAGGGTGTCATGTGCAGGGGCAGCTTGCTCCTTCCTCTAAACACACATTTTCTAACATGACAGTAATATGTCAGCCAGTGTCTTGGTTCAAACATGACCCAATGTTAGACATATTCTTTAACAGTTCTAGCCCAAAAATCATTGTTTCCCAGCAGAAGAACAAAGCACTGTCATTCAGATGTGCCATTGATATCAGTTGTTTTAGAATTGTTAATGATAATGCTAGAAAGATCAAAACAGGGTATAACTTTTGTCATCCCTTTCTGCTTATTTTAGATACTATGTCTTCAGGGGCCTTTATTTTAAAAAGCCAGTTCACTTTCTAGAGGAACTATGGATTCTAACTGCTAAAGTTATAACCTGCATCATACTTGTACTTGCATTTGCGTATCATAGAATATGAAAGAATATATAAAGTATAGGGTCATTAACTCAGTTTGGAAATAAAAGTTTGGGTCTACATAAGTTGCTTTTCTGAATAAAATATTTATATCTAAAATGTTTTAACAATACATTTATTATTAGTGTAAAGCCTTGAACCTAAATATCACTGCTACTTGAATGCACAAATTCAAAAACACACAATCTGATTTATACATGTTGTCAGATATTTCAACTCAATCTTAAATCCAGATTCAACTCTTTCTTGGTTAAAAATAATGGATTGCAAATAGGTCTTTAAATTCATTCAATATGGTATTATTGAACTTGCATAAAGTGGAAAATAAAATAGCTGAAGACATACGTATAAAGTACTTTACATATAATCCTACATTACTATGGTCAAAGTCTTTTTAAGATGGGCCCCATTTCAATCTGTAACTCTATGTTTTCAACATAATAGTGAAAACAAGCTTCCAAAGCAACAAGGATTCACTATTTCCTATTTTAGAAAAATTTGTCTATAAGCTTTCCCTGAAGCCTGTACACCACCCTCAGACAGTAGCATAGTGTTGTGAGTTTTACAATACCAAAACAGAATTTTATGTGGCTGTTCCCACGAACTGAGAATGAAGCATCAGGGAAAAAAAATACCAAAGCACAAAGGTCGAGATTTAAGGAAAAACAATTTATTTTCTGATCAGATAGCTGCTGCTTCCAATTTAGATATTGAATAAACTATCTGAAATGAAAACAGCCAATTGAAATTAAGTGTTTTTCTAACCTCCTCTAATTAGAATTAGCTAGTTCAGTCATCTTTAACCAGAACCACCTCCTTTGCCTGACCAGGGTGACCTGCCAAACAGGAGGTGTTAATGTTGTTAAGGAAAATCACAGACTCCAGATAAGTGAAGAAGGCTTTGAAGAAACTCTGAACACCCTCTGGGGAAGAAATTAGACTTGTGAACTTAGCAGGAAAAAAAAGACATACAAATGGTTTAAACAAGAAATGAAAACAGAAGTCAACAGGGATGTTTCCAACTGGAAATCACCTACTGGGGAAGAAATTAGTTTTGAACACCTAACACAAATTAATGGAGTAGATGGGAAACATTTTAAATTATTTATCTTTGTCAGGAAATCCTGGTTTCTATCTTCCATGGCTGCCTTTACTCAAAGTGTGTCACTGGAAAAGTGACTGAGATGATCTGCAGTCTCATAATAAGAACACAAACATAAGGGCAGAAAAGAAAACATAACGCTTCTGAGCCAAGGTCCATATAGCTTATATCACATTTCTGAAAGAAGCCTGTACTAAAAGCGTGCTGAGAAAGCTTAAGAATAGTGAAAGCAGAGATTGCTACTTTCACTAGTTTTCTAGTTTCCAGCAGTTTTCATCCAGAGATTTTTTCAGTTAAAAGGTGCATCTGCATCCTATTTGATAGCCCTAGATTGATTCTTCTTTCATGAATTTGTCTAAGAGTTTTTCAAACCCATTTATAGAGAGAGACTCCACAGGACACTCTAGTGATGAGTTGCAGACTTTTCCTGCATGCTGTGTGAAAGAACACTTCCTTTTCTTTGATTTATACCTGCAGCCTGACCATTTCATTTGACGCTCCACTGGACTGTTGTTGTGAGAAAAAAGGAGATAGTTGTTCCATGTTACATTTCTCCATGATACTCTCTCATATCACCTGTTTTCCAAAGTGAAGTGTCCTCATTTCTTGAAATACTTTTCATACTGCACTAGGTCTTGCTGGGATGGAGTTAATTTTCTTCATAGCAGCCCATATGCTGCTGTGTTTTAGATCTGTGACCAAAACAGTCAGCAGTTGGACTAAATGATCACTGTAAGTCCCTTCTAACTAAAATAGTCTACTCTACTCCTATCCTATCCTATCCTATCCTATCCTATCCTATCCTATCCTATCCTATCCTATCCTATCCTATCCTATCCTATCCTTAAAACAATTGATAACACAACAATATTTTAGCCATTGCTGAACATTTTTTTCACAGTGCCAAAGCTTTCTCTGTTTCTCAATCTGCCCCCACAAGTGGACTGGGGATGGGCAAGAAGCTGGGAGCAGACACAGGCAGAATAGCTGATCCAAATTGACCAGAGAGATATTCCATACCATATAACATCATGATCAGCAATAAAACCAGGAGAGATTTTTTCCCGCGTAACTATTGCTCAGAAACTGGCTGAGCATCAGCCAGCTGGTGGTAAGTGATCATATTTGCACCACTTGTTTTTTTGCTTTTTTCCCCTTCATTTATTAAACTCACTAAATTCAATCCACTAATTTTCTCAATTCTGCCCTTCTGATTCTCTCCCCCATCCCACTGAATTGGAGCAAGCAAGTACTCAGAGTCTTACCTGCCAGTCAAGGTCAACTCACCACACATATACAAAGTGCTCCACACTTGTATCTATCTTGGGTACACCATGCATTTTCTAATTTGCTGTCTTCCATTTCTTTATGTTGATGTTTATTTAAGTGAATAGTATGTTTCATAGAATCACAGAATCAATAAGGTTGGAAAGGACCACAGTGGGTCATCTGGTCCAACCTCCCTGTTCATGCAGGGTCATCCTAAAGCACATGCAACAGGATTTTCATATTGTGGAAAACCATTTAATCAAATAAATAGATTTTCTAAGACCAATAACATTACCAAACAGTTTAGGTCTGCACAACATAGGAGAATGGCAAAAAATAACTCATTCTCCAGTGGAGCTATTGCCACATAACCTGCATAACTTCCTACCTACTAAATCCAGAGACAGGATTATACAAGTCCCATTCTATATGGTGCAGTAGAACTCAAATACAGACGGAAGTTTTCTTTCTCCATCCCATGTTCCCTTTTTATCATAGAATCATAGAATGGTTTGGATTGTAAAGGAACTTAAAGATCATCTAGTTCAAACTCACACTAGACCAGGTTACTCAAAGCCCCATCCAACCTGGCCTTGAACACTGCCAGGGAGGGGTCAGCCACGACTTCTCCGGGCAACCTGTGACAGTGTCTCACCATTCTCACAGGAAAGAATTTCTTCCTAATATCCAGTCAAAATTAACCTGCCTTTAGTTTGAAACTGTTCCCCTTCATCCTATACTATGTGCCCTTGTAAAAAGTCCCTCTCCAGCTTTATTGTAGGCCACCTTTAGGTACTGGAAGATTGCTATGAGGTCTTCCTGTAGCATTCACTTCTTCAGGCTTAACAACCCCAACTTTCTCAGCCTGTCTTCATAGCAGAGATGCTCCAGCTCTCTGATCATCTTTGTGGCCCTCCTCTGGACTTGCTCCAACAATTCCCTGCCCTTGTGTTGGGGACTCCAGAACTGATCACAGTACTCCAGTGGGGTCTCATGAGAGCAGAGTAGAGGGGGAAAATCCCCTCCGTCAACTTGCTGGTCATACTTCTTTTGATACAGTCCAGGATACTCTTGGCTTTCTGGTCTGCAAGGCGCATGTACTGCTGGCTCATGTTGATGTTTTTATGGACCAACTCCCCCAAGTCCTTCTCCTCAGGGCTATTCTCAATCCATTCTTCACCCAGCCTGTATCTGTACATTTGATTGCCCCTACTCATGTGCAGGACCTCGCACTTGGCCTTGTTGAAATCCATATGGTTTGCACAGGCCCATCCCTCAAGCCTGTCAAGGTCTCTCTGGATGTCACCCCTTCCCTCCAGCATGTCAACCATACCACACAGCTTGATGTCATCAGCAAACTTGCTGAGGGTACACGCGATCCCACCATCCATGTCTCTAACAAGGATATTAAACAACGCCAGCCCTGATGCCAGCTCCTGAGGAATGCCACTCATATGTATCTTTACACACTATAGTGAACATCCAGCCAGCCATCTAAGCTTTGCTATGCCATAAGTCCTCTACAACCATACATTGCTTAGTGAGCACTATCAGCAATGCAAACAGGAAAGTACATCTAGGATAGATTAACAAAAGTAGTCTTGGCTTTTAAATATATATTTAAAAAAATAAAAAAAAAAGAAACAATTGTTGCAAACTAATTTCTGTAATAATAAACAATAAACTGTAATTGCTAAGCTAATGTAAAAAATGCTTACAAATTTCAGTTCTGAGACAGGACAGTTTTCAGACTAGAAGAGTTTCAGACCGGAACATGCAGAACTCGGCTTTGCAGTGTTTCCTGGTCCATAAAGGAAACCTTTGAAATACCTTTTAAAGAGCAACCTTTATTAAAAATAACCATAAGAGGCACCAAAAAGAGAAAGCATAAGATAAGGATTTGTGCTAAATTATGAGCATTGACAGCAGGCTGACCATGTTACACTAAAATGTTTTGGAATTCAATTTTAAAGCAACTCATTGGACCTCATTCTCTATTATGTGAAGGCTTCTTCACACTGCTTGGCTGGAGAAACAGCCATAAGGTAAATAAGAATAAAACTTCTTGGCACTAGGTAATCCTTGTCACTATCACTTAGTCAAAGTGGTGCAGGTAATCACTTCAGTGTGAGATCTATTATAGTTCAACTCCAGCTTGCATTTAAACAAACAGCAGAGAAAAAAGAGGCAAACTAAGAAGAAAGGGGAAAGCAATGCAGCATGGAAGAAATTCACACTTAGTATTAAAAAACCCCACAAGAAAAAGATGGAAACAAAAAGATATTATAAGACTAGGTTAGTTCAAACAGATGTAGCAGACACATTTTCATACTGATTTCAGCACGTTACTTGATAACACTGTATAAAATTTTCTGCAAGAAACAAAGACTGTATTTTCATTTCATTAAATCATATTCTGTAGATTCACAAGGTCAAACATGTAAGTAGAATGTCAGAACAAAAGAGAAATTTCTGCCAACTTCTTGTTTAAAAAAGTGTGCAGTTAGGTACGGCTTTTTGGTCCAACCCCAACTTGAAGTATTGCAATCATTACAACAGACGAGACCATTTTGTTGTGCTAGGGGCTTCTGCAGAAGTTGTATTTCTAGGAGACTTTGGCTTGTATGCTTCCTGAGACCATCACATCATTAGTACATTACAGCATTCTTGTCTCTGATAAAAAATATGTATATTCTTAAATGACACTCATTGGTAAGCAATAAATATTTTGATCTTAAATACTTTTGAAGACAAGACACTTGCAGGTTTACCATAATTTACCATTATGCTCACAAAACATCAACACTATGAATTGTCAGGTACCCTTAGAGCACCTGTAACCAGATCACCCTCTTCTCTTCTACTTACATGCAGCTGTTCCTGTTTCAGTTGTTCCTAAATAATGATGAAACAGCACATATAGTATTCCCAACAAGTTATAGACATCTCTATGTCTTTTTTGTGTCTTTTATGACACTTTTTCAAACTTGTGTTGTGATAGCTATGAATGCCATAACCTCTGTAAATCATACAAAGACCAGAACTAAATATTATTCTTGCTGCATTAGTCACGTTGTCATAAACCAGAGCTGTGATAACAAGTTTTACTGTTAGCTTCATGGTTTTATACTTTTAAGAGTATGCATACTCATAATTTTTACTTCTTCCTAAAGTTTCCATGAAGCCAATTACAAGCCTTTCCATGAAGCCAATTACAAATGTCATTCTAAATTTTATTGCTTCTGTGAGCTCCTTTTCCTGAGAAACATAAACGCAGTCCTCACTGCAAAAAGAAGTGTTGAAATACAGCATGATTTTTAAAGTTTTTATTAATATTTTTTATAAATAAAATCTTGGAATTTAAATTCAATTCAGAGTATGTATTATTGACTTTGATATTTCATGGCAACAAGAATGCTTGACTGATACATCACAATAATTATTCCTTTCTGTTCTTGATCATGGCAGCTGTGCTGAGAGGAAACACCATAGCTGATGGGGCCCATGAGAGAAAGCTGTTACACTATTCTGTATTCATTACTGAGCCTAATTACTCTCAGATTACAATGCAAAATGCATTTGCTTTAAATGACATTCTAGTAATAGACACACAGAGTGAACCAAATAGCTCTTCCTAATGTCATACAAGTGATTTCTTCTTTAAGAGGGTGAATGCCAATGATATGCACATATATATTATTCACAATATTTTAACAATTTAACACTAATTATTCACAGCAGTTGAACAGGTTCTTTTCATGTATCTAATAATACCTCAACATTGTAAATTACATCTATATTACTGGATCCAGGAGCACATTCACATCCTCAGGTCCAGGCACTCCCATGACTAACTCACCTTCAACCCAGTCTGAAAGATTGGTGGTGGCTCAGATTGTCCTTTCCCTTAATCTCTGCATCTCCTGGTTTCCATACAAATCAGCAGTTGTCAGGAGTGTCTGGTGCCTCTCAGTGAGGCTTGGGCTGGCAATCAGCCCTTGTGCAAAAGATGTGCAGTTGTTGAAGAACTGTGCCACCAGGTGAAGAAGCTTGAGGAGGAAGTAAACAGGCTACACAGCATTCGTGCAAATGATCAGGAGATTGATAGATTTTTTTCAGAAACATTTCAGTCTCAAGACTCTCAGGAATCTTGAACCTCCACTCTAGTGGAGAAACAGCCAGATTCAGAACCAAGCAGGGCAACTAGTCAAGAGTCTGCCGTCAACAAGGGCTGTAAGCCACCCACTAAACGTACCAGGAGGAAGGTTTCTCCTACTTCTGAAAATCAGACAAGCAGGTCTGGCACCCTCTATAACAGATATGAAGTCCTGGAACTAGATGGACAGACTACTGGTAAGGAAGGTAGTGGTCCCTCTGAGATAGTAGGGCCTACCAAAACTAAATGAACTGCTGCCCACATGGTGACCTCCTCTGTTAAGAGGGAAAGAAGGGTAGTTGTAATAGGCTACTCCCTTCTACAGGGAGTGGGGGACCCAATATGTAGACCAGATTCAACTCAGAGGGAAGTCTGTTGTCTCGCAGGAGCTGGGGTAAAGGACATTACTAGTATACTCCCTACCCTAGTAAGACCCTCAGATTACTACCCATTACTTGTGGTTCATGCAGGCAATGATGATATAACAAAGAGAAACCCAAGGGCAATTAAAAGAGATTTTAAGGCCTTGAGATGTTTGCTTGAAGGATCAGGAGGTCTGGTAGTGTTTTCCTCTATCCTCCCACTAACAAGGGGTGATATTAGTAAGGCAAGACAAATCCATCAGATAAATGCATGATTTCGAGAGTGGTGTAAGCAGAAAAATTTTGGATTCTTTGACCATGGGACGATTTATTCAACACCTGGGATGCTTAGGCAGGACGAAAAGCACCTTTCTCAGAGGAGAGAAAGGGTTCTATCACAAGAACTAACAGGGCTCATTGATAGAGCTTTAAACTAGCTTGGAAGGGGGTAGGGGATTTCTAAGCCACTTGGATGACTGCTTCATGGAGCAGTTCATAAGGGAGCCAACTGGCAAGAATGCCATACTCAATCTGCTGCTTGTCAACAGAGTGGATCTTGTGAGTGAAGCAGAGAGGTTGGAGGTTGTCTCAGCCACAGTGATCACGAGGTGATTCAGTTCAAAATCTTTGTTGACAGGCGGAAAGGTGCCAGCAAAACTTCAATACTGGACACGGGTAGAGTGGATTTTGGGCTGCTCAGGGAGCTTCTGAGTCAAGTCCCCTAGGAAAATATATTTGCTGGTTCTGGTGTTCATGAGTGCTGTTCACTCTTTAAACATCACCTCCTAAGGGCGCAGGAGCAGGCGATCCCAAAACGTCAGAAGTCAAGCAGATGAGACAGAAGACCAGCTTGACTGAACGGGGTTCTGCTCTTGCAGATTAGGCAAAAAAGGGAAGGTGTATGCCCAGTGGAAACTAGGTCAAGTGATGTGGGAAGAATACAGATATGCTGCTAACCACTACAGGGGAAAAATTCGAGACCAAAGCTCAACTGGAGCTGAAACTGGCCAGAACCATGGGGAACAATAAAAAAAGTTTCTTCAAATACAGTAACGAAACAACATTGGTCTGCAACAGGATAAGGATGGTCACCTCACCAATAGGGATGAAGACAAAGCAGAGGNGATGTGGGAAGAATACAGATATGCTGCTAACCACTACAGGGGAAAAATTCGAGACCAAAGCTCAACTGGAGCTGAAACTGGCCAGAACCATGGGGAACAATAAAAAAAGTTTCTTCAAATACAGTAACGAAACAACATTGGTCTGGAACAGGATAA
>VZRW01005694.1:0-15470 GCA_013398125.1 Aegotheles bennettii
GCTTCTTCTTGGTGTTGATCAAGGTAGTGTTCTGTTGAGCAGCATCAGAAGGTTTTTTTGTTAGCTCATTATTTCAAATCAAGAACATTACAGGATTTTGAATAATTTCAGGCATAATTTTGTGAAAAAATAATACCACAGATTTTTCTGTAGAATTTCTCATCCCAGGGGAAATATGCATTTTTTTTCTCCAACACTTAAGTATATTAATTTAAAAAAGAGTACTCTGAAATATAATCTGTGCCACATCTAATCCACCAAGACTGACAGAGGAAGTCAGTGAAATGCCTTCTCTTCAACATAATTAGGGGAGAGTAATTCACTCTTACCAGCTGAAAAGAGAAAAAATTTTAAGATAGATAGCATGGATTCCTTCCAGAATCTTTTCAGCATTTGAAAGCAGATACTTTCCATAGATTTCAGGACTTGACTGCTGGATGACTTCTTTGACATATAGCTCATGTCAAAGTCTGCTTGACATGGGCTACATTAGAGCCAGAAGTTCATCACCACTTTCTTGCTAGAGTGGGCAAACACATTTTTAAGGAATATGAGGATTCATTCCTTAGTGCTACATTTCAAGTGAGAAAGGAATGAATGGTGTCGTAGTCTCAGAGTTTCAGTCCCTGACTGCTCAGGTGACAAACCAATTGGGATGTGTGACTTAAAAATCTGTTGTTTTCCCCCTGAATATTCTGTTAAGATGCAAAGAAAGTGGAAGCATGGGTTTCATTGAATGCAACCTGAGAACGCAGCCAATGTACACACTTTTTTCAGCACAGATCTCTTTTAGTATTCAAAGTTGAGCTTCCAGTAGTGACTGAAATAAAGTATCCAAGTGTTCTTCTACTTACCAAGAGTGCCATTTCTCAACAAGTGACCTCACCTGGGTATGGAGGAGCTGTACACGCTCGCCTGCATCCATCAGTTCCTGCTCAGCCACCTTTCTACACCTCTCTGTCTGCTCCAGGGCTGCCCGTAACTCCTCAATTTCAGCCTGCAGCAGGTTTGCTCTGCGCTCCACCATGGCCACCTGCTCCTTCAGGTCCTCCTGAGACCTGACAGCATCATCCAAATGTATCTGGGTGTCCTGTAGATCCATTGAAAGAATGGATTCAGCTGTTTAACACTGAAAATACTAGCAAAGACATTTCTCTATAGGTAACTTTTTTCAATGGACCTTGAGCACTCCTTGTGTGTTTCTCAGGTTCTTCTGTGCCTCTGCAGCCTGGCGGTTGGCATGGCTGAGCTGGATCTCCATTTCATTCAGGTCTCCTTCCATCTTCTTCTTCAGACGCAGGGCTTCATTCCTGCTCCTGATCTCAGCATCCAGGGTGCTCTGCATGGACTCAACGACTCGGAGGTGGTTTCTCTTCAGCTGGTCAATCTCCTCATCTTTCTCTGCTATCTTCCTGTCAATCTCAGACTTCACTTGGTTGAGCTCAAGCTGGAGGCGCAGGATCTTCCCCTCCTCATGCTCTAGGGAGGCCTGGACAAAAATAAATTAGAATAATTTTAAAGTGACAAATGTTGAACCTGAAGCTATAAGTGAAAAGGAGAGCCATGTTTAGTTAATATCTCTACACTTTTATACAAACATTCTTTTCCTCTTGTGTCTGGGAATGAGATAGAGATTCAACATGTGTAAGAGAACAATAAATAATGCTGTGTACCTCAGCTTCCTCCAGAGCAGCCTGGATTTCTGACTTCTCCTGCTCAACCTGCTTCTTGACTTTCTCCAGCTCATGAATCGCCTTTCCTCCCTCGGCAATCTGCTCTGTGAGGTCAGAAATCTCCTCTGGGGGAACAAAGACCAACAGCATGGTCAGGCTCTGTCACACCAAGGTGACAGGCATCTTTGTAGACTCAGAGGCACAGAACCATGTGGAGCAGTGGACAGTGAGAAAACTACCATCAGCAGAGGGCCAGGGACTTACGCTGCAAGTTCTTGTTCTCACGCTTCAGCGTTTCCAGGTGGTCCAAGGACTCCTCATAGGCATTCTTCATCTTAAACAGCTCCGTGCTGAGGGAGCGAGACTCCTTCTGGGAGGCTTCCAGCTCAGCCTGCGTTTCTTCATACTTCTGCTTCCACTCTGCCAGGATCTGAGGAGAAATGGGGTGTGAGTATGGATGTGGCAATCAGGAGGGGATGCCGTGCCCAGGAGCCCCAGGATCGGAGTTCAAGAGACCTTGTCAAAGTTCTTCTGCTTCTTATCCAGGGCTGCACAGGCTGCATTTGATCGCTCCACATCAATCATCAGGTCCTCCACTTCATTCTGCAGCCTCTGCTTTGTCTTTTCCAGGGAAGCACATTTGGCATTGACAGCTTCAACGTGTTCCTCCGCATCCTGCAGGCGCTGTGCCAGCTTCTTCCTGGCAGGAGATAAGCACAGCTCACCATTACCATCCAAGGAAAATTCATACTGTGGTGCTTTTGTCCAACAGCATGCTTAGCCATTTCACCGTCTGTGGTCCACATTCCTCTACTATTTGTCTACACACTACATGATTTCTGTCTGCTAATCTCTGCCTCCTACACATATGCCAGGTTTGTGTTTTTTTCCAACCCACATGGACTACAGGATGTATTTGCTATCCTGCTGACACCTCACCGCAAAGCAGAATATTGACATCTTCCTGACAATGTCACAGTGTTCTCCTCAAATTTTCATTCTTAGCCTCTGCCAGCCTTCCCTGCCTTCCTCACGTACTTGGCCTCCTCCAGCTCCTCCGTGCGCTGAATAGCGTCCGTCTCGTATTTGGTTCTCCACTGGGCCACTTCACTGTTGGCCTTGGACAGGGCACGCTGCAGCTCCCCCTTGGCTTCCTGCTCCTCCTCATATTGTTCCCGGAGCAAGTCACAGTCATGGCGAGCAGACTGCAAACCATGGGCCAGGGCGTTCTTGGCCTTGGGAAAAAATAGTAGTGCAACAATCAATGGAAATAACCTGGGAAATCTCCTGATTGAAATATTAATGGACGATATTGATGGACACTGGATTATTCTTCTGTGAGTGCTGGCAAGATACTGACTGAGAAAGAAACAGCTGTGAATATGCAAAAGAATTAATGGATAGACTACAGGAAAGAGGGAACTAAACTAATTTGGGAAGACTCACATTGAATTACCTAAATGTGTTTTTTTCCTCCCTCTTACCTTGTTGATTCTGTAATTTCATAAGTATCTGAAGCTTCTCATAGACAGGAGGAATCCACTCCTTAAGACTTTGAAAGCCTTCTCACCTTTATCTCTTCCTCTAGGTGTCTCTTGAGTTCCTCAATCTGTTGGGTGAAAGCCTGCTTGCCTCTTGACAGCTGAGAAATCAGAGCATCTTTCTCCTCCACCTGGCGTGAATATTCACCTGGGAGAGTTCAGATGGTAAAAGAACCTTTTCATGAATTATTTAAAATGTTAACCTTGATAATCAAATGCACATAAAAATATTTTGAGTTAAAAAGACATTTCTTTCATGGAATACTAGTCAATGATACTTATCCATATTTGAGTATCTCAAAATATTTATCTTAATGGCAAGAAATGAGATATATCATGTCCTCTTGTCCAATATCTGACTAGTATATCCTATATCTGACTATGTTTACACTAAGTCCAGTGATCAGTTCAAGCCTTAAGCTTACAAAATGAGTGTATGTACTCAGGCATATCACTGTCTTCTCCTGGATGTCTCCTGGGAAGCAGAAGGATGGAGTCCAGGTTATGAGATAGATTAATTCTTTTTTGAAATTCCAGTCACAGAATCATAGAACAGTCCAGGTTGGAAGGGACTTTGAAAGGTCACATGGTGTAACATTTTATGGGAAAGGTAGCCTACATGAGATTATCTAGCACCCTGCCTAGTCATGTTTTGAAAACCACCAGTGATGGGGACTCTACAATAACGCTGATGAGGTTGGTCCAGTCCCCTAACCATTGGTCCTGCTCCAGGATGTCTGTATCTCTCAGATACTGAGGAGCCTAGCACTGGACACAATACTCCAGGTGTGACCTCACTTCTGCTGAGTAGGGGAAAGCATTGCCCTCTGTTAAACTGATGGCAACACTTCTAATGTAACTCAGGATTCTGTCAGCCTTCTTTGCACACTTCTGGCTCATGTTTAACTTAGTTTCCACCAAGACCTCAAGGTCTGTTTGACCCATTTTAAAGCACCAGGTAATATACAGTATTCTCTTAAAAAGCACAAATGTTTTACCAGATTCTGTTTGTAGCCGAGCTCTCTGGGCACTAATGTCATTAATTGTGCGTTGCTGTTGCTCCTCCTTCGTCTTAATTTCACTGAGTTGATCTTCTAGGGAGCGACACATCTTCTCCAGATTTGCCTATTTACATGAAGAACAGAATGAAGGATGTTTGGTGGTTCAACACATAATTACTGAGAATCTGAAGTCTTATGAAGGGCAAAAAAAGAAGCCAATGATTTAGAAGTATAGTCAAATTGTCTTTATAAACCAATATATATTTCTGTGAAATTTGCATCCCTAGTTCCAACATTTGTGTAATTTATTAATATACATATTTTTCAATAGATAAAAAGGATGATGGGAAACTTTAACATGAGAAATTAGTCTAAATTACTGTTTGGCTCTTAGTGATTATGCAATTGAAGTATTTAAAGCAGGAAAAGAAAAGTAACAATGAAAAGGAAAGGGTAGGGTAGGACTAGTTTCTATTTAGAAGAAAATAAAAATCTGATAAGGTCATTGTCTTTCATTTCACTATCATAATGTTCTGAAACAAGCAATCAGACTCTATAATTCCTTAGGTTAGGTGCTTCAGGTGAAAGCTTTTTAGCTCTCACCTAAAGGATACAATACGTTATTAAACTAATATTGAAATATTAAAACTCAAATTAAACTTACAACGTGTAACGATTTATTTTAAAGTATGAATAACTTACATTTCTATGTTAAAATATAAATACTTGATTATGTTTGAATTACTACAAGGAAATATTTCAGTACCTTGGCTTTTGAGACAGACTCCATGTTACTGGCCAGGTCGTCAATCTCCATCTTCAGCTCACTCTTCTCCTTCTCCAGCTTCTGCTTCACTCGTTGCAGGTTGTCGATCTGCTCCCCAAGCTCAGCTGTGCTGTCCGCGTGCTTCTTCCGCAGGGCGGCAGCCGTGGCTTCGTGCTGCAGTGTGGCCTCTTCGAGGTCACGACGCATCTTCTGGAATTCTGCCTCACGCTTCTTGTTCATATCGATCTGAGCTGCTGTAGCCCCTCCTGCTTCTTCCAGGCGCTCACTGATCTCCTCTAGCTCCCTGGAGAGGTCAGCCCGATGCTTCTCGGCTTTTGCCCGAGAGGTTCGCTCTGCCTCAATTTCTTCCTCCAGTTCCTCAATACGAGCCTGGGGAACATTAGGGAACATTCACACCCAGGCCCTCCTCCCACCTGACCTGAGACTGCATGAGAGAAGGGAAGGAACAGAGACTTGCCTGCAGCTCCTTGATCTTCTTCTGTAATTGCATGCCCAGGGCTTGCTCATCCTCAATTTTGCTCTGGATCTGGCTGATCTCAAAGTCTTTCCTTTGGGAAAAGCAAACCGCGTTAGAGCTCAAAGAAGACAGAGAAGTGCACCAGCCCAGCCCTCAGGGGCCCCACAGCCACACTTACTTCTTCAGCTTCTCATCCAGCTGCTGCTTATCATTTTCCAAATCCATGATGCTGTCATGGGCCAGCTTCAGGTCTCCTTCAAGTTTCCTCTTAGATCTCTCAAGGTCCATGCGCAGTTTCTTCTCTTGCTCCAGGGACCCTTCCAGCTACAACAAACAAGACCATCAGTGCTCTACCAGTCAGGTCTAACTCCACACCTGCCCTGTTCTTCTGGACAACTGTGCTTACATCGTCCACTTGCTGCTCCAGCTTGGTTTTGGCTTTGGTCAGCGTATTGACTTTGTCCTCTTCTGCCTGCAGGTCATCCAGTGTTTGCTGATGGGCCTCTTGGAGAGCTTTCTTCTCTTTTGTCAGCTTGGCAATGGTCTCGTCCAGGGCTGCCATCTCCTCTGTGAGGTTTTTTACCTTTGAGAAGAAGGGAGCAAGTGTAAATACAGGAAGTAGATACAGAAGTCCTGTAACAGCACAGTGATCTTTTCTGGAGCATGGGTGGCACCTTCTGCCTCATACCTTGTTTTCAGTGGCATGCTTTTCCTTCTCAACCTTGGCCAATGTTAACTCAAGGTCATCAATATCTTTCTTCAGCTCCGAACATTCATCCTCCAGTTTCCTCTTCTTGGCTGTCAGCTCAGCATTAATTTCCTCCTCATCCTCGGCCCTTTCAGTCACCTCTTTAATTTTGGCTTCCAGCTGGATTTTGGTTTTGATGAGCTGGTCACACCTTTCCTCAGCATCAGCCAAACCATCAGCTTCCTACATATGATTAATTAAAATGAAATCATTTTCAAACAATTATTTTTTCTTACAAGGAAGTATTCTTTTCAAAGCAGCTTTAGAATGTCCCTTGTAGTTAAAACTCATTATTTTAAGATTAGCTATTTGTTTTGCACTGCCTCTAGCCCACAAAATACAGGAATATTTTATCACACTGTAAGTATAAGCTCTGAACATTTTTCAAAAACTTTTTAATTGCTCATGCACTCCAACATTAATTTCAATATTGAACCTGAAATCAGATATGGTATTATCTCCTTTCTATCTTTTCATCATTTTACTTCTGTTGCATTTGACTGAACTGGAAACTGGCATAGAGTTCTGCTGAAGAGAACTGTGTAGGCAGATTCTTTAGCATGTAGTGTTTAACAATTGAATGTTAAAGCTCCGTCATTCAGCTGAGAAAATCTTCTTACAACTCTCCCAATAAGATTTACTGAGCATGAATTTTATTTTTAGTTTTGGCAATATTTTGTGTTAGGATCACTGTTTCAAAGGCAATGGTTGAATCAGACATGTTTCTAGCCCTTGTGGTCAAGAAGAACAGATTGGAAGGGAAGCTGGTGTTTACCAACATTGTACCAATTACCTGAATTTACATTCATTCTAAGATGCAAGTTACTAAAAAGTAATCTTTATTTTCTGCATATTGCTTGTTCCTCTTTGTTCTAGTGAAGGGTGATGATACCACCCAGGCAGAAGACTTTTTAAAGCTCAGCAAGATAGCTAAGTTGGGGTTTGTCTCATATAGATTTAGATAATCGTTATAATATCAAGATGGAGTCCATTCAACAAAAAAAACCCATGTTTTTGGATAAATTGTGTCATACTCTTACGAGAATGAGTTTCTCATTGCTGAAGATGAAGAGAACCTGAGTTTACATCTCAGATGTAGACTCTCAAATGTAGACATCAAAACGGGGTCAGATGAATCCTAATCCTTGCTGGTAAAGACAGTTTTAAGGAGATTATTGTTGCCTTCTTTTAATTTCTAGGGAGAAAGGAGAGGACTTTTCTTTCATCACTGTTTTTCCTGAGGAGATGTGGACCATAAGTGCTAGAGAAATGCCTGACACTCTCAGTCCCTACTACTCCACCTGAATCCACTTGTGATTCTCTAAATAAAAGGTGTCAATAGGACCTCTAGACTACCTTAATTGATCAGATGATAACGTATCAAAATTTTATTATATATAAAGTTTTATAAAGACATGATAATTGATGTAGTAAGTTGACATGTATGATTTTAAATGTCATACTGTAAACTGTAGTATTCACTAACTGGAAATTGATTACTTCTCATGATTTAAAAGTGTAAGAAAACAGCTGCAGTAATTAATTGCAAATTTATTAATATTTGTAGATTTAGCTTAGTTTTTCTATGTGATTTTCCTTCCTATTTTATAAAATATGTGTACGTTTTTAAAGTAAATACTCTTTTGGGATAACTTGTTTGTTCTGAGACATATGGGATCATTTTACAGAGAACATTACAAGCCAAAAATATTAGCAATACTCACTGCCTGCACTTGGAGCTGCAGATCATTTTTCTCCTGAAGTAAAGAAACCATTTTCTCTTCCAGCTCCTTTCTCTTTGCCTCAGACTTTGCAAGCTCTTCCTTGGTTTTCTCAAACTCTTCCTTCATGTTGGCCATCTCCTTCTCAGATTCTGCACTCTTCAGCAAGGGCTTTATTTTGAAGTACAGTTTCATCCAGGGCCAGTGCTTCACATTCATGAATGCACGGACATTGTACTGGATACAGAAGATGGACTCCCTGAAAGGTAAATAAAAATATATTATGTTACATACTTTTAAATTCATAATACATACTTAATTTATATATGGATATATATATCATGAAGTTATAGTTCTATATATCCATGTGCATACAAATATTTATTATATATTATAAATTGTATATTTATTAATAGTATTTAATATATGTATACATATATATCTGAAGAAAACTCCCAAGTGTGATGTAGATTGTCAGCCTGTACGTTTTGGAGTCCAGATGTTTGGCTCACTTTCATGGCTAAAGAAAAGTAACACCTTCAGAAGTTGACTTGGTCCCTTTCCTGAAAGTTATCCAAGAGAAGAGGATATTTCTCTTGTGCTAGAAGTATGTGTTTCTCACATTTGATTATAATGATAGCCTAAAATAATTAACTCAGACTAGATATCTCACTTCTGGACACACAGATAATGTAGCCATTTACTGAATTTAGCAAGAATTAGTACAAAGGGTGATATAAGTTAGAAATAATACTTTTCTTTCCTAAACCAAGATATTATATTGCTTCATCTACTGCCGGGGTATACTCCCAAATACATCCATAACTGAATTAATGAGAAATAAATTAGATTTGGCAAGAAGCAGATAATTTTCAGTTTTGTTCATGTCATTGGTATTTGGTGAGGATTGGCTCAGCAGGCCAAATAAGTAGAAGTGTCTACCTCCTCTCCATCATTTTCTTGAACTCCACTCTCATCAGGTAACCTCTACACATGGCTTGTGTGCGAGTGATGAGCTGTGCCAGCTTTTCATCCCTCATCTCCTCCAGGAGTCCCAGCAGCCCAGCTTTGAAGAACACCTTGGGGAAGGGAATGTTGCAGTACATGATTGTCAGGTATTGCAAGCACAGTACATCAGTCAAGCAGCATTTGTACCTTGGTGTGGCCAAATTTGTACTGCGTGTGGTCCACATCGATTGACCCAAGAAGCTTCTCAGAAGCCTTCTTGCTATCAATGAACTGTCCCTCTGGGATGGCACTTGCATTAAGCACCTTGTACCTGTGAGAGGAAGTAGAATATGAAGACGGTCAGATTCCCGAAAGCTCAATCAAACCTGTACCAACTGATGTCATTGTTATGATCCTCTGAAGAGCCGTCAACAGTGGACTAGAGGTGAATAAGGCTGAACTCTGTTCCATTGTTTAGAAATCACATTTTCATGGGTAAATATTTTTTTAGGAAAAAAACTTGCACTTTCCTTAGTCCAGAATTCTTGACACAGAATGGGTACTGATTTCCATGGGTAACTGCTGGCATATTTCACATGCCCTGTTATCTGCCTTACCTCCTTACTGTGCAGGAACAAAATATGTGGAGAGGAGAATCAATCCTTCACTCAAAATAGTGGCAGTACATACTATTTTCAAGCTGATACAGAACAAGATCCAAGATAATTTTTTTTATTTGTTTTTCCAACAGGTTAGGCTAGAATATCTTGTCGTTTCTTTATTCGCATTTCTGTGCTGATGACTGCAAGTCATCTTACTTTGCTACCCAGAAGTTAACTAAATCTATGCTAGTTAGCTTCATTTCTGGGTAGATAATTTAAAAATGGTTTATCCCATACCAGAATATGAATAAAGGACAGGAATAAATAATTGCCCTTTGAAAATGCCTGTTCTAGTTAGCTATAGAAAGAAACTGGAAGACTTAATTTGGACAATTGAATTTTGTATGCCTAAATGTAGGTACAATGACTCCCTCTCATAATGCCTGTAGTAGTTGAAACAATTAGGAAATGTAAATTATTCAGCATTGGTGGATATGTTGGAGGGTGGATGACATGGAATCTGACCTCTGTTTAAAGTCTGCATAGAGTATTCTGCTGGGGAATCCTTTCCTGCAAATTCTGATCCCTTCCAGCACGCCGTTACACCGCAGCTGATGCAGCACCAGCTCATGTTCCATGGCACCTAAGAAATAACATAATGAATTGGTACTTCATTGTACCACACAGAGAAGAACAGATTTATCGCATCTTTCAATGTTAACAACTTACCAGGCGTTTTTGTTTCATTAGGAATAAGGCATCGCACAAAATGGGGATGTGTGCTTCGCAGATTGCTCATCAGTTTGTTTAAATTTTCCTTAAGAGCAAGAGCAAAAATGGGTTTAAAATTGGCTTTTACACAATCTCAATATTAGATGGAGTGAACACACTGCAACAAAACCATGATAAATAATTTTTTTTATAGAACTTTTTGGCAGTTCTGAAGTAATACTTCCAAGAATTCAATGAGAATCCTTCTTCATTAAGAAACATGTGCCTTTATTCTTTCTGAACATGAAGATTTTGTATATTAGATCAATATAAAGCTTTTCTGAACTGAACTTTCTGTATTTTTTTCACAATGTCGTAAAATTTATAATGATTATTCTAAAGTACCCGGAAAAGAGCCGAAACAGTCTGGAAAGAGGAACCCTTCTTCTTGCCGCCCTTCTTGCCACCGCCACCACTCTCTAAAAATATTTTTTTAAAGAAGAAATGAGCAACAAAAGCATGTAGTTAGAATCAGAAGAACTTTGTGTGTTCATCTTAAAATAAAATTAATAATATGATCAAAATTTACAAATGCATATAGTGTTCAAAGTTACAATGGGAGGTGATTTTTTCAGATGATAGCAGAATTAAATCTAATGACATCAAGCTGAAGTAAAGAAAATGCAAACAGGAAGTAAAATGTAAAATGTAACATTTTGTATTGTAAGATATTTAAGGAATTAACTAAATCTCTATTGAATACACCAAATGCAGTCTTCAAGTGTTTTTACATCTAAGGGTATGCATAAATTCAGCAGCACACTGGTACATGTGTTAATGTTGTAGCACAGCTGTGTGACTGTAAAACCTACAGATAGATTAAGGTCTACAGGGAAATGTAATAAACTATTAATCTGAGTGACTGAGTTCCAAAAAGCAGATGAGGCTTTAGGTTTTCAATTTTTGAAATGTAAATATTATTGCAAAATATTACTGCAAGACTTTTCAAAAAAATTATTCTAGAACTTTCAAAGAAATCACCTGCTTCTGCCCCAGCAGCAGAGGCAAAGAGTAAAGCCAATGTCTTCATAGATGATTTCTGGTACAGCCCCACAACAGTTTCATTCAAGGGATCCTTATTCTTCTCAAGCCAGCCAGAGATGTTGTAGTCCACCGTGCCAGCATAGTGCACCAGGGAGAAGTGGGCCTCAGCTTTGCCTTTGCCAGGTTTAGGCTTCTGGAAGTTGTTGGACTTGCCCAGGTGCTGGTCATAGAGCTTGTTCTTGAAAGAGGTGTCAGTTGCCTTGGGAAACATGCACTCCTCTTCCAGGATGGAGAAGATACCCATAGGCTAGAAGAAATAGAAACATGTGAAGAGTGTGGAAGCAAGAAGCAGAGAGAATATGTATAAGAGAGAGAAATGGAAGATAAAAAACCTACAAAAACAAAATTCCTTAGAACGTGTAATCTTGTGTTTTTCCAGAAAGGGCATTTTGGTAGTGGATATGCCACCAGTTATAAGAAAACAAGCTCACCCATAGGTTTCAGGGTTGTGATGTAATAAAGATGTAACATGTAGAAATACATTATGTGCATGTTAGTTAAAGAAGCAGAATGAATGAAATTAGTAGCATTCAGATGTAAGGAAGAGCTTATACTTCCTAAGTGCTTTTTCTTGGAAACAAGTTAGAAAATTTCTTTAAAGATGTTAAAGTAGAAGTTGCTCAGTGTATTTGCTCTTTCAGTATGAGTTAAAATAATACATGCATTTGAGTATGAACTCCATAACAGTGACTAGGACTGAAGTTTTTGCCCCATGTACATCATATGTACTATACGACAGAATCCCACAGGCAGTGGAGTAACAGACAAATGAAAATCTTTTTGAAATGCTGGGAGCCAATAAAAAAACGCATGTTATGTGCAGCATTAAGTGTGAGTGCCACACAATAGAGTGGTCTAGTTTAAGCATATAAGATTCCTTTTATATTTTACATCTGGAAAACTATTAAGTGTATAGGGTCCAAGAACCTTCTCAATGAGCTCAATGCAGGCAGCCAGGTCCATCCCAAAGTCAATGAACTCCCATTCAATCCCTTCCTTCTTGTACTCCTCCTGCTCCAGCACAAACATGTGGTGGTTGAAGAACTGTTGCAGTTTTTCATTGGTGAAGTTGATGCAAAGTTGCTCCAGGCTGTTGAACTGCAGAATGAAAAGAGATTTACTTACCTGAGAAGTTCAGTTTCAGGAACACTTTCCATCTTTCAGTGAGTTTTGATTTCAACCCACTAAGGTTTCCACGATTTGGGTCCTGAATTTTTAGTCATGGGACTAGGCAGAATCACAGAATCAAGAGAATCACAGAATGGTAAGGGTTAGAAGGGACCTCTGGAGATCATCCAGTCCAAATCCCCTGCTTAAAGCAGGTGGCAGAGGATTCCATCTAGGCTGGTTTTGAATATCTCCAGAGAAGGAGGTTCCACAACATCCCTGGACAGCCTGTCCCAATGCTCTGTCACCCTCAAGGAAAAGATGATTTTCCTCATGTTTAGATGGAATTTCCTGTGATCAGCTTATCTCCATTGCCCCTTGTCCTGCCACTGGGCACCACTGAGAAGAGTCCAGCCTCATCCTACTGACATCCCCCTTTAGATAATTATGAATGTTGATAAGATCCCCTCTCAGTCTTCTCCTCTCCAGGCTGAACAGCCCCAGGTCTCTCGGCCTTTCCTGAGAAGAGAGATGCTCCAGGCCCCTCCGCATCTCTGTAGCCCTTTGCTGGACTCTCCAGTAGCTCCTTGTCTTTCTTGAACTGGGCAGCCCAGAACTGCACATAATATTCCAGATGTGGCCTCACCAGGGCAGAGTAGAGGGGGGCGAGAACCTCCCTCAACCTGCTGGCCACAATCTTCTTCATGCACCCCAGGATGCCATTGGCCTTCTTGGCCACAAGAGCACATTGCTGGCTCATGGTTAACTGATTGCCTACCGGGACTTCCAGGTCCTTCTTCTCAGAGCTGATTTCCAGCAGGTCAACCCCTAACCTGTCGTGGTGCCTGGGGTTATTCCTCCACACGTGCAAGACCCTACACTTGCCTTTGTTGAACTTCATGCAGTTCCTCTCCACCCAACTCTCCATCATGTTCAGGTCCCCCTGCATGGCAGCACAGCTTTCTGCTGTGTCAGCCACTCCTCCCAGTTTGGTACCATCAGCAAAGCTGCTGGTGGTACACTCTGTTCCTTCATCCAGGTCATTGATGAGCAGGACAGGACCCAGTACTGACCCCTGGGAGACACCACCAGCTACAGGCCTCCAACTAGACTGCACACCACCAATCACAACCCTCTGAGCTCTGCTATCCAGCCAGTTCTCAATCCACCTCACTGTTCACTCGCCTAGCCCACGCTTCCTAAGCTTCCCTATGAGGATGCTAGGAGAGACTTGTCCAAAACCTTGTCGACTGGACAGGTGACTGACATATTTCATTGTCTAATATATACACACTTTCAGGCCCTGGCATTGTCTTAACATATTTCTGAGCTCTGAAAAGAGTTTCAGAGCTTAGGTCTAATTTAGTTTTCATATGCTGGAATTTGTCTATACTGTCAGTCTATTCCTAAGCATTCAGAACGAGTCTGGCTTCAGCATTAGCAAAATTTTATTTCAAAATGGCATAGCTATCTTGCTCAAAATCTGTCTCTGCTATTACCTATCAGTTGTTCAACATTTTCATATCTGTTTTCAATGCAGTTTTCACTTCTCCAGGCAACAACAGACATGTATAAAAACCTGCAGCCCTTGTGGGATAATGCATACTATGAGAATCAGAATGTCAGAATTAACCAGTAAATAAAAGTCATCCATAATGAAAAAAAAAAAGCAAATCCAAACCTATTCCAGTTTCCTAATACCCTTTCCAGGAAATCTATATGATGATCCTCCTCTTACATCAAAGATCTCGAAGCCAGCAATGTCCAGGACACCAATGAAGTACTGTCTGGGCTGCTTCGTATCCAGCTGTTGGTTGATGCGAACAACCATCCACAGGAACATCTTCTCAAAGACAGATTTTGCCAGGGCACCCACTGAATTGTATACCTAAAGAAAAGTAAAAGAAGTTACCATCCAGGGCAAAAGAAGAAGTTCAAAGTTTTCAATGCATGTAATTTGCTCTCTGTCATCACTTGTTTCTTACCTGCTGCACAGTTTGACCCTTGGTCACATATTCATTCCCAACCTTGACTCGGGGGTAGCAGAGGGCTTTGAGCAGATCTGCTGAGTTCAGACCCATCAGGTAAGCAGCCTTGTCAGCAACTAAGGAAACAAGCATGCAACAGGATCGAATATTAGCTCTCCAGTAGACTTATCTTGTAAGTAACTCAGAATTGGTTTTGCCAAAGACATGTACTTTAAGTCACATACTTTAAAATATTGTAATTTTTCTTGATGTATTGATTTTTTCCATTTAATTTAGATTATTTCTAAATGTAAATATTCTTCCAAATGCCTTTACAATGAACATGTAAATTTTGAAACAAGTGACTATACAGATAAAAGGGCAAATGGCTATGAAAATGACAGGTCAAACAACCTGCAATTTCTGAACAAAGAGGTAAGAAAAATGGTTGATATTGAAAAACAATGTACTGAAAATTGTAGTCAGTGAAACTCTACTGTCATTAGAGAGGGATAGATATCAGAGAAGTATTATGCCAAAAGTATGGATAAGATATCTCGTACAACTTTCATAGGGGGACCATGTTCTCCTTAAGGATAAATATAACACATATAGGTCTTTTCCAGCTCTCATTTTCTGTGAATCTAGTCTATTATATACAAGAAATAGAGCACTGGTTATATTCTGTCACAACCATCCATTTTGCTGCCTCTCTTTTCTCATAGTGAAGATGAGAGCAAGCACCAGTACTATTTAGGGAGTCTTTTAATGTGACAAGGCCAACCTCATTATAGGATATGTGCATACAGATGATAATTTTGAGCTGCTTCTATTGTATGTGTTGATTACAACTAAGTATTTAATGTGCATTTATCTCTAAAAAGAGTAAGTTATGAAACAGGATCAAAATTGGAACTTATGTTTTATTTAAATTTTGTGGAGTTATTTTAAATACTAAAAAAGTTATCTAACTCTTTTATAGCCTTCTGTAACTCTTTTATTTCATTATATTCAGGCAATGATAACAGCTATTATTTGTAGCCTGTTCTACTATTGTTATTCATCATTATCAGATTCATTGCTACTGTATTCCTTGCAGTCAT
>VZRW01005695.1:2452-64303 GCA_013398125.1 Aegotheles bennettii
CCTAGGATTCTGTCATTCTGTCATTCTGTGATTCTATGGGACGCTGCCTGGCTACCAGTGCTGGAGCTGTGGGAGGACTCCAGTGTCACCATGCTGCTGGTGCTGCTAGTCCCCAGCACCAGAGAGCCATGAGACAGTCCCGATGCTGCCCATGTTGCTGGTGCTGGGGCTGCTGGATATGGGTGCTGGGGAGTTGTGGAAAGGCTCTGATCTTGACTGTCTAGTGGCATAGGGGCCATGGAGCTCCGAGGTGACACTGAAGGCTGTAATCTCAACAGAGTGGGCACTGGAAATGCATGATGTCATCGCGGGCATCCTGTCCCTGCAGGAGAAGCAGAAGGAGCAGGCGTGAGGTCCTGGTGCTGCTGAGCGCCTGTCCTGCCCCACGGGGAGAGGGATTGGCTCCAATCTGGATGCAGCCCGTGTGGAACCAGACATGCTTGCACACTGGGAACACCATGATGCCATAGGATTTCTTGTCCCTGACCAGGTCCAGGCAGATGAGGCAGGTGGTGCCCTCCTCAGGAGCTGTCTTTACTGCCTGCCTGGGACGGTGCTCCCAGCAGAAGCCCCTGGGGGAAGAGGAAAGGGATGGGTGAGGTGAGAAGTGCTGGGTCCTTCCAGGGTGGCAGGGAGCAGGGGAGAGGAGATTCCTGTACGGAGGAATGTGTTGGGTGATGTATTCCCCCTTCATGGTACAGGGGAGGTGAAATCTGCAGCCACAGCCCAACTTCCTGCAGCTGATGCTGACCCTCCTGGTGCCACAGATGAAGCAGTGCTGGAAAGAGCAGAGCAGCTCCACAGCTCTGGGCTGGAGCTGTGGGGTCACACAATCTGCCTGACAGAGAAGGCTCCTATGCTAGAGCCTCTCTGGAGCTGCTGGGAGCAGGAGTTTTGTAGCAGAACTTGTTGGAAAGGCTGGGATTTCTTTCTTGGGCTCTTGGCTAAGCTCCCACAAGCCTCTCCTGGCACAACTCTCCCTATTCTTGTCAGGTCCTCATCTCCTCAGCAGCCCCCAGGATTGCAGAGCAGAGATCCTTAATATGAACCACTAGACATCCTCCTGTCTCGTCAGCTTCTCAAAGAAACCATTGGCAAAATACAGCAGAAGAGAGAAGACGAGGAGTTGATGAGGAGAGTGTGACAGGGACTGCCTGGCAGAAAGCTGGAGCGAGCCCCGCAGAAGTCGTGCATCATGCAGAAGTCGTGGGCACAGATCTCATGCTTGACCATTCTGCTCCCACAGGTCTCTGGGTCATCCTGTGCTCCGCCACACAGCAGGCATGCTGTGGGAGAGAGCAAATGCCAGCAGGAATGAGCAGCTGTGTGAGGCTGGGGAAAGAGTCCCTGAGGGTTTGCCCATGGAGGCCTGCTCTGTCCCTGCCCTGCTGGCCGAGGAGTAGGACTAGGGGCCTTGGAGAGGGGGGGACATTTCATGCAGGGGTGTCCCCCCAGGTGCCCCCTGTCCTGCCTGGGCCCTGCTGGCTGAGGAATGGAGAGGCCCTGCCCCGGGGTGTGTGGGGAGCTCCAGCCTCTCCCTGCGTTGCTCTTGGCCCCACGCTGTCCACCACAACAGCCCCTCTGCCCAGCTGCAGGAGAGAAACTTTGCTCTTACCCTGCTCTACTCTGACAGGCGTGGAGCACATCAGTGTTGTGAGTCTGGAGAGTCCCTCTCTCAGCAGTGCTGTGGTAGCCTCTCCAGGTGCTCCCCTGATGAGCCCGGGACAAGTGAGACATGGTTGAGGAGAAATCCCCCTCCTCCCTCGGCAGCCCTGCATGAACCCCATCCCTCCCCTGCGCTCTCCTCACCTCACCAGGTCTCACTGACCATGGCCTAAGCCAAACATTCTGTGTTCTGGAACCCAACAGACCCAATGGTTGTGGTGGCCATGAAAACAGAACCTGTGTGCCCCAAACACAGGCAGGGACACCCTTGGCCACCTCCTTCCCAGTGTGACATGGCCACCTTCTTGCAGGTGTGGGTGTGAGGTGCCGAGGCAGGGGCCCGAGCCCTCGACAGCCACATAAGTGGGGTGGCTGCTCTGGCAGCAGGGCAAAGTCAAATGCCAAAGGCAGCTTTGGCAGGACTGCCTCTGGGTCTGGGCTCCCCAGTACAGGCAACACAAGTGACCTTTGAGCCTGACCAGGGCTCACACATCCCACCCACTCAGGCCTGGCAGGTGGCCAGGGCACAGCACAGGACCTCAGGATGACACCTAAATGTCACAGGTGGCCGAGCATCTTTCTCCTGAACTCTTTAGTGCTTTGGCAATGTGCTGCATCCAGAACAAAATGTAGAAGGACCATAAACTGGGGTGTCACAGTGGAAATAGCCCTTTTCCATGACAATAAACTGCCTTACATGCTGGGCACACCATGGTACCATAGGACTTCCTGACCCGACAAGGTCCAGGCAAATGAGGCAGGTGGTGCCCTCCTCAAGAGCTGCCTCCACTACCTGCCTAGGGCTGTGCTCCCAGCTGAAACCGCTGGGTGAAGAGGAAAGGGGTAGCGAGGTGAGAAGTGCTGGGTCTTTCCAGGATGACAAGGGAGCAGGGGAGAGCTGAGGTCAAACTTATACAAAGATTTGTATCTCTTCTTCTGCTATAAAAAAGTAAACCTGAAGAAACAAAGCATTATTATGGTACCAAACACCATATCCTGTAATTTATCCTTGTGGATTTAAGTCTTAGAGTGCTTTATCTCCATGCTCTGATGTAATGTGTTCAACTATTTGCTTGTATAATGCTCCTACTGCTGACTTCTGAAAATCTTCCAATCTCCTATGTGGTTTTTGTGTGTTTATAATACTCCATAAGTACTACAAGTGGCATTTTGATTTGTTACAAAAGTGAGGACTGAACAGTGATTGTCCTCCCTCAATACAGCAGAACATCCTTGATATTGCAGTTTAAATTTTCCACATTAGCCTGTAACACAGATTTTTGATATGATAATTAAAAATAATTTCTTCAAAGCAAACTCATTTTTCAGAAGGAACTTTCAGAATACAAATGTAAATTTTTCTTAAAAATGTTGTTAATTTTCAAATATATTGTAAATCTAAATACTTCATTAAAACTTAGCATTTACTTGAGTAATTTCCAAAAATCATGCCAAACAATTTATCATCTTAAAAGTGTATTTATAAAGGTTTGCTTTATTTATTTGTATAAATAATACAAGGTGGTTATATTGAGGTTGGAAAGGACCTCTGGAGGTCATCTGGTCCAAACTCTGCTCAAGTAGGGCCACATAGAGGATTATGCCCAGGATCATGTCCAGACGACTTTTGAACACCTCCAAGGATGGAGGCTCCCACACCACTCTGAGCAACCTGTTCCAGGTCTTGGTCACTCTCACAGTGATAAAGTGTTTCCTTATGCTCAGAGGGAACCTTCCATGTTTCAGTTAGTGCTCAAATGATCCTTTTCTGCAAAGCTATTTTCCAGCCTGGAGGCCCCTAGATAATTAATAAAGATGTTAAACAGAACTAGAAACAGATACTGACACCTGGGGAACACTGCTAGTTGCTGATCTCAGAAAGTCAGTAATCTGCTAGTTATTGACCACTGACTAGCTGACTAGCTGACTGCTAGTTACTGATCTCAACTTAAAATAATAAAACTTCACCTCTCCTTTTAAATATAGTGTACAAACTTTCCTTTCCTTTCCTTTCCTGTCATTTCCTTTCCTTTCCTTTCCTGTCATTTCCTTTCCTTTCCTTTCCTGTCATTTCCTTTCCTTTCCTTTCCTGTCATTTCCTTTCCTTTCCTTTCCTGTCATTTCCTTTCCTTTCCTTTCCTGTCATTTCCTTTCCTTTCCTTTCCTGTCATTTCCTTTCCTTTCCTTTCCTGTCATTTCCTTTCCTTTCCTTTCCTGTCATTTCCTTTCCTTTCCTTTCCTGTCATTTCCTTTCCTTTCCTTTCCTTGAATTTCCTTTCCTTGAGACTGGAGTTGTTCGGCCTGAAGGAGAGAAGGCTCCAGGGGGACCTGATTGCGGCCTTTCAGTACTTGAAATGGGCCTATAAGAAAATTGGGAACAAACCTTTTATCAAGGCCTGTAGCAATAGGAAAAGGGGTAATGGTTTTAAAGTAAGAGAGGGAGATTTAGTCTAGATATAAGGAAGTAATTTTTTACCATGAGGGTGGTGAAACACTCACTGGCACAGGTTACCCAGAGAGGTGGTAGATGCTCCATCCCTGAAAGTGTTCAAGGTCATAAAAATAAATACTGATACTTAAAAATACCTTATTTGAAACAGTTCAAAATCCAAATGAGGAAAGTGCTATTATAAAAGAAATGGGTTATTTTGTGGGGTTTTTTTTTGTTGCTGCTGATACATAAATGCCAATTGTTTAGCAGAAATATATCTCAGGAGGTGAACTGGAAATATAACATGCTGCATGGATTGAACTCTTGTGAGATCTTAGAATAATTTAACTGACATATCTGTTTGAAGTGCCTTAGTGGATGAAATTCCTACTTTCTCAGCCAATATGCTTTGGCTAAATAATTTCAGCCTGGCAGACTTTGAATCAAAGAGTAGCAAAGATAACCTTCTATCACTCTAAAGAAAGGACTCAAGTAATACCCACTGTTTTTACCAAAGCTGCCAGACTTTTACTTGAAAGCTTACTGAGGCAATGGTATTACTATCCCCAAAACATGGTGCACCATTACTAGTGTTAGGTGATACAGAGGCAAGATTCAGTCAAGTATTTTTGTAGTGTGGATCACACAGATTCACAAGGTTGGAGCTGATGATCCTTGGCAATCACTTTGGTTCTCATCTGGCACATTGAATCATATCTGTTATAGACAGATGAGTCTGATTTTTAAGGGTGCTTCACACAACCCTATTATGTTTATAATTTCAGCTAATTACTCATCCTTCTTTGTACCTCCAACTTTTATCACAAGGACAAAGTTTCTGTGAGTGCAGACAAATATATAAATAAAAGGCACTGCATCCACAATTAATTATGGATACAGCATGACATCTAAGGAATTCAGATTTGCAATGAAAATATGAATCCTAGAGTAAATGTCTCTGTGAGAACACTGCCTAGTAGTTAGACAGCTTGCAGACACTGTTTACTGTGTTAATTCATTGTTCATTGTTGTTTTGTGCCTCCCTCTCTTTTTGCCACATTCACCCCTTTCCTTCATTTCTAATTTAGATTAAAGTTCCCTTTTGGCAAGAGCATTTTGTCTCCATAATGGTGGTCTGTGAAGTTCCAGAGAACTTGTGTCCTTTCCTCTGGCCAAATTCTACCATTTTGGCTCCTTAAGAGTCCCCCATGCATTTTCAGATGAGCAAGCTGGACAGCATATAACCTTTTCCAGTTAGATCTATGCTAACTGAAGAAGTTGCTGAACAGAGTTGCTTATTACCAGTGCCTCAGACCTGCCAGCTGGGAAGCTTCATTTACAAAAATTGTAGTTACTTCAGTTAAAAATCAGGCCACTGCACCTATGAGATAAAAAACCCCAAAACTTAGCCACAATGTTTCTTTTAAACTAAAGATGGAAAAATATCCACAGGAGAATTTAGGTTGTACAAGGGAGTAACATCCTGCCACCTGGAAGGAAGCAACTCTGTGGTCTGCCACAGCTACAGCAGGTGTCACAGGTGCAGCTAAAACTGCTTTCATTCACAACATGTGGCATAGCAGCTGGTTATTATTTTATTCTTTTGGATGGGTTGCAAGGCTGGAATCCTGTATACAAGGTGACACTGTAGGCTGGGATGTGCTGAAGGGGGATGCACCACAGCATTGTTCTTCTCCCTGAAGCCAAAGCATTGTCTCAGAAGGCAAAAGCTGGTTGTGTTAATATAATTTAACATTGATATATAATTGCATTTTGTGCAACTAAGTGAAATGAGGCTAATTAATAATGATACTTAGAGGTTAGATTGGAGTTTCCAAATTGGCTGAATCATCAGACCCTTAAAGAGTGAAAGAAAAGTATTCATTGGTGGATAAATACTAAGAGAATATCTTCATATGTAATATTAAGTTTGTTTCTTTGTTTTTACTGTGTGTGCATTTCTGATGATGTTTTAACATGCCAGAACAACTGCTTTCTAATATCTAATTGGTACAAACTATTTGCATTTGGGGACTGAGAAAATTCTGGAATTACATAAAAATTAGGCCTCTTGAAGTTTTCAATAATTTTTGCTTTGCTGAGACTAGTTAGTGAAAATGTATTTGACAGCTTTCCAAACAGAATAGGGGGTATATTCTGAAACTCCTGAAGATAAACATATGTAAGACACAGATGGAGAATCAACACTTTTCAGAATTAAAACTAATTTTTTCCCCCAAATAATTGTTTTTCTCTTGCATGACTTTTTTTTTTTTTAACAAAAAAAAAAAAAAAGCAAAAAAGAAAAAAAAAAATGAAGAAAACAAATGCCTGCATCAAAATTTGTGGGCATTCTTATCTCACTTTTCTGGTGTTTAAATTAATTTTCTTCAGTTAAGGTTAACTGAACAGACTCCCTTTGCCTCCCCTCCCCTTTCCTTGCCTCTCCTTGTTTCCCCTTTCATTGCCTTGCCCTCCCTTGCCTTCCCTTCCTATGTAATGTGACCCTGTAGTATTTCTGTCTAGAAATGCACTATGAAAGCTTTTATTCACTTCCTATGCTCTAATTATGTAATGAGGTGCTCCTCCAAATAGCAAACAGGAAAGGGAGCATTAAAGCAAATCAAAACCTTACAGTGGCCTCATGTTTTCATCAGTCAGATAAGCAACTTAGCATCTGATGCTGAATATAAACAGAACTGCCTTTTGTGGAATAATAATTGGTGTTGGCTGATGTATTGCTGTTTCACCAAACAAGAACTCAAAACATGAATAAACACACACACACACACACAAATGCTGTTTTATCCTGCAGGTTGTTAGTAGTCTAGTAGATTAAACATTTCCAATGAAGTGTCTGCAGATCTGAATACTATATAAACCTTTATAGATTCATCTATACTTTATACTAGCTTTTTGTACTCTGATCAAAATACTTGAATTCCACACAGGTGTTTATTTCATAAATTAGGAGGAAAAAGACAGTTGTTTCTAAACAAATAACTTGACTAACATAAAACTACAGAAAGACTATTTGAATTGAGATAGAATGAGAAAGGAGAACATAAAGTTACAGGGCTTCTTTTATCCTTTAAGCATAGAATTATTTTTCTTTCCAATTATAAAAGCAGTAATTTTCAAGGCCTCCTTTCAAGTCATGAATATTTTACCCAGAGCTCTCCCTGTGAGAGAGAGAAACAGCTTTTCAACCAGCTGGTGCAGGGTTATATTTGGCATATGGAGACTGGATTCAGTTATTGACTTAGAAGCCCATAAATACCCCCTTAACAACAGTGCTGTGTGTAATACATATCGTTGGGGAACTCCTTAACACAGATTTCTAAGATATCCAGCCTGCTTCTCTACTAACAACGCAATACAGAGCAAAGCAGAAGACTTGAATTTAGATCAGGTTGGTAAAATCCTGATGCTGGCAGAAGCCGAGAAACCTTCAGTAACAAAATAAACTCTTTGAATTTGTTTAATGAAGAAGGAAGCTAAGACCTTTACACCAGCCCTCAGAACCATTTTAAACTCTTTTTGTGTGTTCTATTAGTGAAAGATGCTGTATTAATCATCCTAAGGAATGATATATGTTTTATGCAAGTCACATGTACCGTACAGCCAGCAACAATACAAGCTTTCTTGTAACAAGTGGGCTGTCATTGAAGTCCGTTTTCTGTACAGCTTCAAGTTTTAATATGATTTAGTTTCAATTAAACATTTTATTTTTTTTCCTGATAAGGCAATTAAAATGATTCTTCAGGGTTAGCCAATTCACTCTTCTTGAAAAAATTACTTATAAAACTACTTTTTAAAAATATTTGTAAATTTTCTTATTCATTTGCCTGACAAAAATGATATAAGTTCTTTATATGCTGAATAGTTCAATGCATGTGTTGTGCAGGCATGTAACAGCTGGGATCTATCACTGCCAAGTGATAATTAAGCAAAGTTAGTAGCAGAACTCTGGGAAAAGTTTTGTATGCAAAACAAAACCATATATCTTCTTCGAAGAGGTTTCTTGTGGGTGTGTGAAAAATGCATTCTGATGACTTTCTGGGGTTCTTTATTTAATCATTGACTAGAAGTAAAGACAATTTAAATCAATTTAAAATGGAGTGGTTAACTCTGAAAATCATTAAAATCAGACAGGTCTGTCAAGTAGCAGAAATCCCAAAAATTTACTTTATTTAGTGAATAAGAGCAAAATGTGACTTCTTGGAAGTATTCATAATTAATCAATTTTTCTTAATTCCCAGGCTGTCAAAAGAGTGTATAAATTTTATAATAAGCTTTGATTAAAGGAACTATTGTATGCAACATGCACATTATGCAACATGCACACATATAATTAAATATTCAAATCTGAGTTCTGGCTCTAAGGGTGATAAACACTGAGTCAGGACAAAACAAACTGGTTTTAAAAACACTTATCTGTCTATTTCTACACAGAAATTGGCAGTAATTGGTTAAACATGCTGTTATCTCCACAATTAGACGTCCTGAAAGGAAGAGTCAGAAGGTACTTTCATGTGACAAGTACTTACAAGGAAATGTCGAATATCTCACTCTCCTGAAGTGAGAGAAGGAAATGAAATTTTCTGAAGAAACTGCTGTGAATAGTTCGGGACTTTCATTGCTTAACATATTTATTGGTGACATGGACAGTGGGATAGAGTGTGTGCTCAGCAATTTTGATGACAACACCAAGCCGTGTGGTGAAGTCCACATGCTGGAGAGAAAGAATGTCATCCAGAGGGACCTTGACAGGCTTAAGAGGTGAGTCCATGCAAACATCATGAAGTTCAAGGCCAAGTGCAAGGTCCTGCACACGGGTTAGGGCAATCCCAAACACAAATAAAGGCTGGACGGAGAATGGGTTGAGAATAGCCCCAATGAAAATGACTTGGGGGTTTTTGATTGATGAAAAACTCAACATGACGCAGCAGTGTGCGCTCACAGCCCAGAAAGCCAATGGTATCCTGGGCTTCATCAAAAGAAGTGTGACCAGCAAGTCAAGGGAGGGGATTCTCCCCCTCTACTA
The DNA here is from genome assembly GCA_013398125.1 of Aegotheles bennettii. Taxonomy (NCBI): domain Eukaryota; kingdom Metazoa; phylum Chordata; class Aves; order Caprimulgiformes; family Aegothelidae; genus Aegotheles; species Aegotheles bennettii. The sequence goes on from VZRW01005695.1 coordinate 11,596, forward strand.
TGCTCCTGTGAGGTTCTATCTGGAGTACTGCTTCCAGTTCTGGAGTCCCCAACATAAGAAGGACATGGAACTGCTCGAGACAGTCCAGAGGAATGTCACAGAGATGATCAGGGGGCTGAAGCACCTCTCCTGTGAAGACAGGCTGAGAGAGGGCTCCAGTGAGATCTAGCAGCCTTCCAGAACCTGACAGGGAACTACAGGCAAGCTGAAGAAGGACGTTTTACAAGGACATGTAGTGACAGGATGAGAGGAAATGGTTTCAAATTGAAAGAGGGTAGGTTTAGATTAGATATTAAGAGGAAATTCCTTACTGTGAGGGTGGTGAGACACTGGCACAGGTTACCCAGAGAAGTTGTGGCTGCCCCCTCTCTGGAAGTGTTCAAGGCCAGGTTGGATGCGGCTTTGAGCAACCTGGTCTAGTGAAAGGTGTCTCTGACTGTAGCAGGGGGCTTGGAACTGGATGATCTTTAAGGTCCCTTCCAACCCAAATCATTCTGTGATTCTATGATCTCCAGTTGCTAACTATGAATCTCATATACAGTACATGGGACTGTAGGGCTGGAATCAATACACCACTTCACCCATCTGTTCTGCAGGTTGCTGCACTGCAGTGTTTAGAACCAGAATAAATTACTTGAGAAGAACTCAGAATTTGTGTCACTGAGATTGGGAATGCATAAAACTCTTCTGGAGGTATGCTAGCTCTTTTGGTGAATTTTGATTATGTCCTATGTTTTTGACTGTCATGCAACATTTAGCCCTTTAAGTCAGCTCAACCTTTCTTAGATTATCTCTTCATTAAACAGAAGCCAGACACTTTATGCAGGATCTACACGTATGAATTAATTGAAAGCTTTCACTGCTCTGATTCTCATGTTATCTGACTCTCAGCAAAATGGTAATGTTTTTACCTCAGCTTGTCTTTTTTATATAATTATAGTTGAGCATCTGGAACCAAGGGAATACCTAGAACAGTGATTTTATACTGTAGGTTTCTCATTTCCTTCCTTTGCTTCTGGTCACTTACTCCTACACTCAGTATGAACTGTACCCTTTCTCAGTTGCTGTCATCAAACATGTTTGCCACTATTAGTTCTACGTTAAGATGGAGGATAAAATTTTCAGTAGTATTTTCTTATTGTCCCAATATAATATGGAAAACCAGACAACAAGCAAATATAACCCACTTTGAGATTAGAACATTAGAAAGGTTGCTAGAAAGCCTTTGAATTTCCAGGATATTAAAACAGCAGTTTTGAGGCTGGCTATAGTGACTGAGAGTGTAAGGGTTTTATATTGTAGCATTGCAGATCTTGGAATACAGCTTGAAAGTTTTTCAGCCAGGTATGTGTTCTGTAAACGCATCACAGAAGAGCAACACAGCCTGTAAAGTATTGTATTTAAAGCTCTTATCTGCCACTAAGTATAAAAATGTTTCCTGAGGAAATGTATCTGGTTATTATTGTGGGAATAAAGTGGTCACTGAGGTGACACTATGTAGGAACTTTTGGATGCAGATCAATACTAACAATTCATCTGGGTGGGTACAAAATTTCCAGTGTTAGTCCATTAATGTTGAAAAAGAGTAATGGAAGACAGGATGCATAAACAGAAGTAAAAGGAAGACAATGATAAAAGCAAACAAACTGTTATATATTAAAATGGGAAGGGAGAAGGATCAGTCAAAAAAGCTTAGTGTATGATTGGTGTACTCACATACATGGTAGTCTACCAAAGAGATGTCTTGCTATTAAAATGGAGGGTGTGTACTGAGTTCCCAGATGTGACAATTATCCCATGTGAGATCCTTAAAACAATTATTACTGTTTTTTGCACCCTTTTCATTCTGCATATATGCTGGTGAAGTAGACAGAGACAATTTTAAACCAAAAATGTAATGTGAAAAAAAGAAATCTCTTCATTTGCAGTAATATATAGACATATACCTTTCCTATACATAGAATAAACCTGTGTCTGACTACTGCTGTAGATTATTTTTGGTGTTAAAAGGCAAGCCTGAGTGTTATGCAAGTATCTGCAATTAGCACGATTGGTAGATTTCAGCAGCAGTAAATTAAGCATTTGAGCAAATGGAAGTACAACATTATTTACAATATAAAAGATATTGTAGTAAGAACCAGGGCCTGAAAACTATAGCATGTAATTTTGGTCCTGAAATCCGTGGGTTCTTTCTGCTAGTTACTAGCACTTTGTTGTAGGCACATGACTCATATTCAGTAGATGATTTTAACAATTCTCTTAAAAATTGCAGGTTATATCTTACTTACTTTTCTACTACCAAAGTATTTGTGAATCTCACTAATGACAAAATGACAAGCAGGAAACTTCTGTGTAGGCACAACAAGGATGTCAAAAAGAGTAAACCAAGTCAAAGCAAACCAGATATGCAAGTACGTTTTGTCTTAAAATACTGTTTAAATTAAAGAATTAGCTTATATCGTTGTTCATACTTAGGAAGCAACAGACTCTATAATGATCAGCAGAATAAACAGTGTAGCAAGGATAGTACCGCAATGGAAGATCAGTTCTTTAGACTCAGGCCCCCTTCAGTACTTAAGCAAGTTTCTCTTTATCCTGTGATGTGGTAAGGTGCTGATAACATCTTACAACTTTTGCTTTTTAGAGAAGTTACAGCAATTTTAAAACATTTCGTTAATCCATGGAAAGGATGTTTAATTTACTAAACCAGCCATGGAAGATGAAAACCTGTTAATTTCAATAGGAGAAACATTGTCTTGGTTTCATACAGTTAGGGCGAACTGTTCTAAGACATTAATTTACTGCTTACTTCTCCCCAAAGGGAGAAAATAAACAAAGCACACGGCTATGAGGTTTCTAAAGAACTAACCATACAAATTTAATAAAACAGGGAAAAAGGGAACAGGTACAAAGGGAATTGGAGGGGAAAAGGATAAATATATTTACAAAATCCCGAAAACAGGAGTCCAGGGAAGGAAAGAGCCTTTCTCTCGTCTGGTCAGCTGCGAGGCTCGGAGAGAAGAAAAAGAACAGAAAAAAAAAACCAGTCTCTCTGTACGGGCAAACGTCGCTGCCTTCCCCTTCAAGAATGCAGTTCAAAAACCCAAACACAGAGAAAGGAAAAAAAAAACTTGCTCAGTACTTCTCAGTTTATCAGCAGAAGGCTTGATATGGAATAACTCGTTTAACTCGTTCGTTCCCGGGACGGACGAAACTTCAAACTATAACAAACATAAATATTATATATATATCTGATCAATTAAACAAAATTTTTCCCACATGCAGAACTGATTAGTAATAACTCAGGAATAATAATCAAATCTACATTCAAGTGCAAATAGTCTCTAGATGGGTTCAGGCTTAGTCCTTTAACAGCACTGCTGGATCGAATGTCCAGCTTTTTGTTTTAAGGCCCATTATGCTTAGAGGTAATTGGAAAGATCTGTAAAAACATGGATATCTGAGTAATTAGTGTGACTCTTGATCTCTTCAGTGTCCTCAAATATTTTTCCAAGGGATATTTCAGATGATGGAAGAATAACACCTCTTCTACTGCTTCATGGAGGTTTCTTTTAGGCCGTTCTGCACATACCTTGAAGTAACAAGACTGATGATAAGACAATTTAATGAAGTCTAATTGTCTGCAAATGATTTTTTGGTGAACTTTTGTGAATATAGAGACTGCAATTGTTTGAACTGCTACAATGAGACATTAGCTTGTCTGTGAAGCACAGAAGTGATAGAGCAGCTTTAAGAGAGAAAAAAAAAACACAACAGAAACAACAAAAAACAAACCAAAACAGTCTTTCAGAGTATAGAGTGTGTTAGATACAGTATACTGCACCCTTGCCTATATTTCTCTGCTTTCAAGGACTATGTCTATGAAGCATAAAGTAGTGGCACCAGTTTCTTTCCATTTGATTATAAGAGCTCATCATTACACAATCCCGCAGTGCCACTTCCTGCTGTAATGAGCTGTTAGTAAGGATGCTTTGTGGTGCTGCAGTGCTACATAGAATTGATGTTCACTGTGCCTTCTCTGTATGGCTTCTGAGGAAGGTTATGTGGGAACACATGAAAGAGTCTGTGAACTTGCTGATTATCTATGAGATAATGAAAACTCTTCAACACATAGGAGCCATTAAAAACAAAGTCAATGCTATGCAAGGGCAGCAGATGAAAAGAAATATTCTATGGCTACACAAAACATTGAAAATATTAAAAATATCTTTTTTCTACTTTGGAGCACTGTAAACTTTTAAAGAAGAAAAACCCGTATTGTGAAGATAAATAAAATATGTATGTGAATTATTAGGACTAAATATATAAAACCAGCTCTTTTTTTTAAAAAGCCCCCAAACAGACAAATGTTTGCAAATAGTGAAAACTTCTTATATTTTTATAGAAATTTTTTTTTTTAAAAAAAGATTTTTTTCTCTTTTAATCTTCCAGGATTTTAGAAGGTTTTTGAAATTTTTTATTCAAATCAGACTAGCCGATGAATGACACCTTCATACCAAAATATTAATAATGTTGTTCCTATGTAATTAATTTTTGGAACAAGACAAATTCATTAGGACTCTGAAAATTGACCTGGTGTATACTTGAATAAGAACAGGAAGTATTATTTCAAATGAGGATACAGGATATCAGGTGCATAATCTAAGCAACCAGATATACCTACTTCCTACTGAGGAAAAAAATCATTCTAAAACTGCCTTAATTTAGAAGAGTTTGTTAAAAGGAAGTATCTAATCTTTATCTGGAATACAGAGAAGTGAAGTGGCACAAATCACATTCTTTTAAACTAGTATGTTATATTTGGCTAAGAGATTATATTTCAGAATTACTTTCAAAACTGAAATGTCTTCCTTCTGTATTCTACTGTCCAAAGTGATTTGTCAGGGGTGAGTTGCCAGATATTGTATGTTTGTAACCTGTGTAATATAATAATTTCTTAATTTTGGAGGAACTATATTACACTGTAGCGACTTGCCTTGTGAATTTTTAGTAATCCTCTTTAACTCATTTTTTATACTACTGTAGTTTGCATCACAAAGGTATAGTTTTATGTTACTTTGATGTATAGGACAAACAAGACCAAAGGAGCTAAATCTGCAGTGTACAGATGCTGATTATGTTAGTTCTATATTTTACTATATTTGTCTTATTTTTGGACTACATGATGGCCAATGGCTTTGTATTGTTTCACTCTAACTTGGAGTACATTTGGAATTCATGGTTAAAACCTGCAAAGTATTTTTTGAATTAAATAATGAATAAATAGATGCATATTGGGTGGCCTTACACTTTACAAGATATATCAGCATGCATTCTCAACTTCCAATATTTATAGGCCTTAGAATATATTTCATTGCTGCTTCAGTTTTTTGTTTGCAGTCTTCAGAATTCTCCTGCTAAAGTAGCCATGGTTTTTCAATATGCTTTGATGGCATCATATAAAATCATGTACATTTCAACAGAAAAATGAGACATATCTTAAAATAAATAGTCTGTGTGAGAAAAAATTATTATGCAAATAGAATGTAAATAAGCAGAAGAGAGAAGGGAACTGGTAGAATATGTTTATAAAATAGATGCAAAAAGTAGGTCACAGAGAGGGAAAAGAATAGATACTGACTTTATGTGATAGGAAATCTTATGATTTATTTAGTCTATAATTTATTTACAAGAACACTCATGCATCAAAGACAATATAGACTTGTTCAAAAATGGAAAGTCAGTCTGCCTGCACTCCAGAAACTGTGTTAAAAGATCTTTCGAAAAACTTAATAATCATATTAGCAGCTCAGTTTTGATCTGTGAAGCAAGAACCTCTTTCAGAGCAAACTATATGGAAAAATGAGTTAAGCTGACATGGGAGAGGGCTGTTCCACTGAGCTTCCGTGCCCCATGAATAGCGTTTTGATTCTGAGAAACACTACTGAATAGTGACAATTAAAGTTACAAATCACATGAAACAGAACAGGGACAAATCTTTGGTTGCCAGATGATTGTTTCTACATTGAGGCTATGTGTGTGACAAACACATTTTAGACTGTTGTTACTTTGTTTCATTAGATCCTAGTTCAACCAAGCACTTTCAGCAGAGGTAAATCCTCCCAGTGTCAAGAGTACTTAAGTGTATGCTAACAGTTAAATATAAACCTAAATGCTTAGGTTTATATAAGGGATAAGCATTGGGTAATTATCTGTACTAGGAAAGATATGAATATAGGTAATTCCAAAATTAAGTTCCAAATTGTAAGTATACCAGATGCCTGGAATTTTTCCGGAATAAAATCAGGAGACATGCTTTCAATAAGTGGAGCTCATTTTGGTGAAAAAAAAATATGCCTAAAAAGTATTATTTTTTAAATATTAAACCTGAAAGTGTTTCAACAATGTGTGAGGTAATGTTCTATTCCTAAACATATTATTGTTATTTGATTCCGATCATAGTTATATTTCATATAAATAACTTGAAAATTACATTACATTTCTTGACTGGTAAATAAGAAATAAATAATGCAAATAAAAAATTAATAACAAAAAATAAAAAATAGTATTACATTTTCCCAAAACCCCAAGTGATTCTTTTCAATTTTCACACTAGCTCTTTTATGTCGAAGAAAAACAATAGCTAAGATGCAGCAAATCATATCCATTTCCTTTTTGGTGTAGCCAAAAGAAGTGCAATAGCAGCACCATAGCTCATCATCAAGCCAAACTGCTCTCATAAATCTGGTTGCTCATCTAGGATTAGCTTGTTGTTGCTCAGCATTTTGATTTCTATTCTTGGAGTTGACAAAAGCAAAGAATTAATATTCATCTTATTTCATGCCTTGTGTAAAAGACAATTGGGGTCTTCATGTTGACAGGACACAGAAGTCATTCAGGAAAAAAACATGGGGAAGACACGAGTAAACAAACCTAGCCAAAACCACAACCTCCTTGGCAAAGGTTCTTTCAAGTTATTATGGGAAACTATTTTCAGATAGGTCTGGGAATTTCAAATGTAGCAACAGTTTTATATATGAGGTTGTAATGAAATCCAGCCCAGTGTTTCTACAAGATTACTCAACTTAGATTTTCTTTTAAAGGATTGATGTCAAGAAAGATCTAACAATTAATTTGTGGTCCAAACAGTAATGGAGTCTGACAACATCTTAAAAAGAAAATCTTAATTGAGGCAGTAAGAAAGATGAACAAAAACCCCACCCATACAGTGATGGCTGATAGCAAACACAGGATCATAAATGATGTCATGGCTCTGGCACACTGCCAGGGACATTTAAAGTCCTGGTCACCTGGCAGCAACAGTCAATCATGCAAAATCTTTTGAATATGGGAAAGACTTGTGCTACCTCTTGGTTCCACCAACAGGAGTGTGAAAAAGAGAATCCTTCATACCTTACACGAACAATGTGATGGCATCTTGTTTCTTCTGACAATGTCAATTAGGGATCAGGTGCCAGGAGGAACTGTTGACAGTCTGTCTGTGCTCCTAGTACTGGTCAAGGGCAGGATGTCAGGAGACAGTGTATGACAATGTTAGAAGTTTGACATTAATACAATATTTACATGTGCTTCATGACTTTTCTTAAACTTATATACTTCATTGTTTATTTTCATTGAAGCTGTATGTGAAAGTCCTGGAGATACATGAGCAAATCTTGTTACTGGATGCCAGAGCCAGTATTTCAGGATAAGGAATTAGAGCTACCCATTTTACTTCAACTATGGTCTTGTTCAATTACTGGTTAGTAAGGAAAATATTTTTCATTATTTTGAGAATACCAATCACTACCTCATGCCTTCAGGTGTTACCCCTCGCTGAAATAAATAAATAAATAAATAAAAATAATGTGACATTGCTGAATGTTTCCTTGATCTCCAAAGAATATGCTCTATTTTAACTAACTTATCTTCCACAAAATGCATACATAGTCAGTGGCTGTCTTTATTAAAGCATCTTCATTTGGGTTTCTCATTGTAAGATTTTTTACTCCAGCAGGATACAGTCACAACTGTTGGACATTCATTTCTGCTGTTTCAAATTACTTATCTTAGCATGGCCTACATTTCAGTAATTGTGAAGTATCAATTAAAACACATAGATGTTGTACTTCACTGTACTTCAATCTAAGAACAGTCCATTATATTTTTAATTAAGAATAATTTATTTAAAACATTGCTTCTATGTCTTATTGTTTTTTCCATATTTTCAACATAACATTTTTGTTATTTGTGCAATTGTGCATCTCTTTCTCACCATACAATGAAAGTTTTTCTTCTGTTTAACATTTGTTGTAGTATTTGTTATTACGGATTTTTTTCTCTATTCCTTCCTGTGCCCTGTATGCTACCACTACTATTGTATAAAATCAATCGCTTCTGTTGTTTTGTGTCCCTCATATTTGTCAGAAAAGGTCACTTAGGAGTATTCAGTCTTTACAGATACTTTTGTTACCTCTGTTCAATGCTTAACAGATCAACGCTTGTGATCCAGTAATAGCTGACAAAGGTAGAACTACTTGAATTTAGAGAAAGATGAGACATCCTCCACCTTCTCATTGAAGTTTCAAATTGATGATTGTGGAAAAGTGTTAGCTTTTGGTATTTTGCATTTATTTATTTATTTATATTTTTTTTCTGAGAGAATATAATTTTTATAACTTTATTGAATGAAGAATTGAAAGCCTATCTTTTCAGCCTATTATTTCAAATATGGTGAAATCTCCATCAGAACCGAGGCAAATGCCTTTCCACTACATTTTGAAATCTGATTGTTTAGGTTTATAATTTTAAACAAAGAATGCACACTGTCTTATACCTAAATATGGAATAAAGGTGGCTAAACATTTTCCCTCATTAATGAACTAAAATAATAACAAAACACTCAAGCAGAAAAGCTTCTTTAAATGTTGTCTTAATTTTTAAAACTAAGTAATTTCAGTCATTTCAGTGGTAGTTTCAGTCATTTTAGTGATAGCTTAAAAAAATCTGCAAATTTATTTTTGTTGTCTAAAATTCATTCCACGGACAAACACAAACTATTTTTTCATCTTTGTTGTACTTGAAGGATTTGCCACCTTCGTCTTGTGTGATTATTTGTAATTGTAATACATAGTTCTAAACTCAGAGCACATGTATTTAATAGCTGCAATAAATGTTTTCTAGTCAAACCTTAGACAGGAAAAAAATGTTGTATTAGTTTAAGTTCTCCATAGTAATTAATGCAAGAGTTTTCCACAATAAATAAATTATTCTGTAATCTGCAAAATGTTAGACTCAGTGGATAATACACATAAAAAGATTGTTTAATTTCTCTGTGTTTGAGTAATGATGACATTGATAAATTTGTTCCAAATTGTGATGTTTAGGAATCCTAAATCTGAAAATGTGTTTTTGTATCACTGCTGAGGAATAAGTAGTTTTCAATGAAAGTGTACGTGTTTCATAAAGAAAGTGATGTAGATAACAGCTTTTCAAGGTAACTTTTAAAACAAAAGCAGTAGTTGTGGCTTCATTGACTCTAATATTCCAAGACTAAAACTAAAACATAGCTCTTAAGTGAATGGAAAGCAGGCAAGCAATGAAACAGGAATATGTTATAAGTAAAAACTTACTGAGATTTGCATCTTTATCTTTCAAATTTATGGGTTGATATCTGAACAAATGTGCAGATATGCATTTAAATACTTGCTAATTTACTTATTTCTGCACAGATTTTTTACCCTTTTTAAAAAATTTGTTTCTGTTTCATTTTATTCTTGCAGCCTGAGATGCCTTAAATAAATGTGCCTCTTCTTGATATCATGTAAAGTTTGCAATGTTCTTAACTCTTGAAGATTAGGCATTAAGACCTGGGCAACTGAAGGTGTAGTTATCTTATGTTGAGTAGATCAAAAATCAAGGTACCAAATCATAAAGATTGTTTTAGAAAGCATATTTGTAATAGACTAAACATTGGATCTCCTGACAAGTCAGAACAAGCTGAAGGTTTTATTAATGAAATATTGATTGTTGTCAGTCCTATGATAGTGCCATCACTTAAGACAGTGTAAATAAGTAGTAACTCAAGGACCAAACTCACCAATATTGAAACAGATGTCACAGACATTGATCTGGGACTCATTAGGGTGCAGACTGAACATTACTGTGCAATCATGCCAGTGAGATGGATCACCATTTGCAGATGGAACATGCAGAGTGAATTTACTGTCTTTTCCTGAGTGCAGTTTCCCAACAACAGGGAGATTTGTGGGTACACAAATCAGGTCTATTATGGAAAGGATATTTATCTTAGAGCTCCAAGTTGCTTTTACACACTCTTTGATGACAAACCCTGAAGCAAGATCAAGGCAACACGGTTGCCATTTTAATCTGTAAAACTAAAAATTGTGGCACTAAACCATTGGAGGATTTGAGGAGACTGCCCCTTTCTGTAATAACTCCTAGTGTAGTGTTTCTGTGGCATGAGGACTTTCAGGAATTCATAGCATAAGGTAATTCCTGAATGTCCAAAGTTTATTAAGGCTAATTAACTTATTCCCACTAATTAGACAGAAAAACAATTGTTTCAGACTACTCTGAAGGAATATGGGTATGCACAATTTAAAATATTGCAAACCAATTCTCTAAGAAGCCTGCTAGACTCTGGAATTCTTGAAGAAGATTGGCTGAAAGACAGACTGTAGGACAGTCTCAGTGAAGATAAGAATTAATTAGCTAGCAGGCTGGCTCCACATCTCTTAAAAGGGGCATAGCAGCATAGCAGATTACCCTTTAACTTCTAATTTGAATGAACATTATGAAGGAGGCATCCTTTACATCATCAGTAATACAAGTATTACCACATTCATAATACTACTCAGTTTGTGGCACTTGCAGATTATTTTTTTTCTTTCTGTTAGAGTTTATATGTCCTTGTAAACATGTAGATGGCTTCAGGGGATTCTTTATTGAATCTTTGACTACAGAAAACTATTCATTCCCAATGGAAGACAGTAATAGCCTTCCTGATGTTCAAGCTACTTCTACAAGCAAGCTGTATTTCAGCCTAGAATATTCGAATCTAATACACTGAAAACAGTACAAAATATTCAATAGTTCATTTCTATGTAATCCTTACGGTTTCAGAGTTTTTTAACTATGGTAACAAGTCTCATGATGACTAATTTGAATTAATTACTTCTTAGAAGAAATTAAAGAGGGTGAAATGGGAGGGGGAAATCCAAAAAAATCCCTCTGCAGAATATGTGAGTGGATGTATTGTGCTTGCGCAGCTGCGTTGCTAAGTATTTTGAATGCTCCATGTGATCTTACAATCCTAAATATACTGAACAAAATACCCATACATGTAATTTGAAACTTACTCTTCTGCATGAAGTTTAGTATTAATACATAGTGACCTTAGTGTTCTATCATGAAGTCACTTGATTTAACCATTACTTCATATAACTGATTATTGGAATGCAATAAAACTCTCAAATCAGAAAAAAGTGGAAAAAATTAAGCGTGTGGGTGGATGATACTTGATAAAAGTGATTTTTCCACATTTTTTTTCACATAAAAGCTAATCACACACTTCAAAGTCTTCCTATTAAAGTGTTTTCTCCCAATTTACTTTAAAAATATCTGTTTCCTTTGATCCCCCTGATACTGACTTTTTTATACATATAATAATTATACATATAAAAAGCACACTACTCTCCAGTTGAGTATCTACCTGAATGACAAGATTCATCAAAAGATCCTAAATCATGTACAACCACCTGAAATTTGTGAGATATTTTCTAAGTTCAGACACTATTTTTCTCTGTTCTTCAAATATTTTAGAAGCAAGCATGTTTTTCTTTGAAACTAGTAATAATGATACTTTGAAACTAGTAATAATGATAATGCGATTAGAATGAAAGACCAAAATGTAATTATAATTTAGTGGGGTTTTTAATTTTTATTTTATTTTACATCAAATTCTAGATTTTTACAGATACATCATTAGAAAATGATGTTGTGGAGTCTCCTTCACTGGAGACATTCAAAACCTGCCTGGATGCGTTCCTGTGTGATGTACTGTAGGTGAACCTGCTCCGGCAGGGGGGTTAGACTAGATGATCCTTTGAGGTCCCTTCCAACCGTAGAATTCTGTGATTCTGTGATTCTGTGAAATATCTCCTGCCTAACACTATGACAGGGCAATTTTTTTAAAATAGCAAGCCTGACAGTTCAGAAACTGGCATCTTGATTTTCTGTGTCAACACTATCTAGTCAAGCAAACAAATACAGACTTTTTGGAACAAGAGATGGAAAAAAAGCTTTTATTATTATATGGTTCATTATCTTCTGGACACTGACTTTTATTTAAGCAAAACTTTTGCTATATATTCTTTATTTACTTATACTCTGTGACAGTATAAATTACTGGGAATAGAAATCAAAAGATTTACTTTCAGCTAGATTTGTGCAACCCATAATTTGCTAAATCATATTAATTTTGCATAGCAGACCTATGTACGATTTATGTAATGGCTTGTAAAGGCCATGATTTCTGTGGCCCTTTCAACAGACAAAAACTGGTATGGTTCTATGTTTTTTGAGGTAAGCTGTGTTTTTCCATTTCGCTCTATCAGCAGAACTTGTGCTTGGGTAGAATACTGCCTCTGGGACTCAAAAGAAGTATTTCTCCTTAAATGTTTTCAGTATTCTTTTTTCTTTGTATCACACTCTTTAGGGTCTTAATGTTGGATGCTTCATTGCCTGCTGCATTACCAGAGTATAAATCCTTCAACTTCACCTTGTCTATGACAGTATTAAATCAAATGAAATGCTGTATTCATAGTCACTATATCTTACAAAGTTTTGGTTCAATATTTAATTATTTCATGTAAAATAGTAGATAAACATTTTCATAGATTTTTAAACCAAATCTTTTCATTACTTTAATCATAACATTTAATCAAGTACTACTGTCACTACTGAGATTGACAGTATCACATTTCAAAATATTCAACTCTGAGTGGGAATCAAGAGGTACACAAAGCCTTACAAGTCTTGTCTTTTTAGGGTTGTATTTTACAAGAATAAGTGTCACTATAGTTACTGAGAGTAATGTATTTACTTTAGTGGAATGCAGGTTCAAAAACATACATTAAATTCATCCTATACAATTGCAGAGTTGCATCAAATTCATTGAGGATTAATTTATTCTTATAGTTACCTCTTAATGTCACTCCAAAGAAGATTCTTTCCTTTCTACAAGTCATATTCATGTATGCTTGGTGTTAATGAAAATCCCTAAGGAACACTATTATATTACACAGTTTTTGCTATTGTTACATACTCCCTTCCATCTGAATGTTCCTTTTTGAAGCAGTGTTTAACTCTATAATAACGATATTTAGTTAATGTGTACATGCATATATTTTACAGCTAAACTTTAATCACTTTCAAGGCTAAGTTTTGTTTACTGGTCTTCAGAAATTAATCACTGCCAGTGCATTGTTAAGAGGAAAATAATGAGACATTGATGAAGTAGCTACAATTTATGCACTGTATATAAAAATCAGATTATGCAGAACCAAATCAAGAACTTAAAAGATATTATTAAGACAAGTTCCTTCCTGCCTTGCATTGCAAATGGTGGTTGTTCAAGGTGCAGTAATTAATGTAATATCAAAAAAGGAAATGCTTTAATAAATATTTGAAAAACTGTGTCTATCTGCAGGTATAGACCTAGTGGAATCTTCAAGAAATACTAACTTAACAAAGCAGCTCAGATTTCTACAGCTTTCTTTACTGTTATCATAAAAGAGTGATACTCTGTCTTCTGTGAGTGAAGTGACTTTGCAGCGACTTGTTTCCCACCTGGCCAAGGAGGAGGAAAAAGTATGTAAAAGAGGTTAGAACATATATACTTAAATATATTAAGAACAGGATATCAGGAGAATAGATATTTACATTTGTGATAGGGAAGAAAGACATGAGTGCTGATCTTTATCTGCTTCAGGAGTTCTGTTTCCAACATGTTGTAAAGGGAAATGAAAGAAAAAAGGATCTGTAAATGTCTTCACCACAATCTTTCTCAGAACAGTCACTTCTGACAGTTGATTTGCTCTCCAAATTCAATACTACTGTTCACATAAGATCAAACCAAGATGTTTGGAAATAAATTTTAATTATTATTTCTTTAAGTGACAGAATCTTTTTTCAGAGTCACAGGAGTCCTCCATATCCAGTTTGTCTTTTCATTACTCTAGAGTGTGTCCTAAAAGCTTGCAGTCAGCTCTCTTCTGGAGGTAGAACTGAAGATAAAGGCAAAAGTTCTGGATTTGGCTTCAAGGTTTAACAATAAAAAGATAAGGGAAAACAGACAATTAGGAGAAGGTGTGAGGGGTGGGTACTGAAATAAAAAATACTGCACACTTCCTGGCTAGTTCATCTGACATTTTTTTCTAAATTGTTTATTTATTTTTTTTTTTAAATTTGCTTATGCTGCAAAGAACAATCTTGCTCTTTGCAAGTTGAACACCTGAATAATTTTATTTGTGGTTTTGTTATTACTCTGTCTGCTCCAAGAAAGAGTGCACTAACAGTAGTCAAAGAATTTTTTCTTCTTCCCTACTGGGATTGTGAGCAGCTTTTTCTGTCATTAACTCGCACCGTTCCCTGGGTGATTTTTACCAAGCTGAACCTAAGTTTTGTTTTCTGCCTTCTTTCTCTTAAGTAAGCTATTTGTGGCAGTCAGGCATTCTAGCTTCCGGTGACAGAGGATGCTAGGTGAATTAGTCACAACATCTTCCATCTGTATATCTTGCATCACTGTTTCTGGATCAGATATTTTTGTAATGGAGACAGAATAACAGTTCCATGATTCTATCTTTCATTTTACCCTGAGCAGTGCAGTAAACAGACTCCTTTAATTTCATGAAGGAGAAGTGGAATACTGAACTGGATCATTTTTTTTCAGTTGTAAACTACATTTGCACTAAATGAAGAATAACAATTTAAAAAAATAATTAAAAAACCCCACAACCAAAAACACCCTAACCTTAAGAAAACTTACCGTCCAAAAAAACCCAAGAAATAAAAGATATGGCATTTTAGAGTTGATACTACTTTATTTTCAGCAATTTTCCTTAGTCTCTTTTCCTAAAGGACTGATGATTCTGCCAGTATGGTAATAGACTACTTGCTTCTGCCTGAACCCAGAAGTAGTAGCAGAATTAATTATACCCACAGGTAATTTTCTTCTACCTGTGTTTACAAGAAGCAGTATTTCTCTGTGCTTGCAGCACATACATCATTTTTCACAAAATAACTTTAGTATTACATCCATCCATACAGTGAAATAAATGTTCAACTGTTAAGGCTGTTTGGAAAACAGGTGAGAATCCTGACTAGTGAACTGGAAAGAGGAATACAAGGACTCACTTAGGTGGGTGAGTATAGTACTGCTAATAGCATCATAGTGTTTTCTAAGTGCTGTCAATGAGACCAGTATCCTGTTGGATTGAGCACTGTAGATGCATGCATAGCAAGACATGTTCTCCAACTGAATTTGCAATTTAAACAGATGAAATAGAAAGTAAACAGATAATACCTAGGATTTGTTTAATTCTCAAAATACATTCTCATAAAAGATAGGAGGGATGAATAATACCAAGATATGACTTATCTAACCATGGCCACGTTACAGGTCAGCAGAGAAGCTAAGAAAGAATCCAGGCCAGGTCAGTAAACTGTTGTGTGTCATCAAATTAAAATCCAGAGCTGAGCTCATGCTCCAGATCTTGCCTAATATAGGATCTGCAATTTTGTCTGATCCTTGTGGGAGGAACTGCGTAGGAATAGAATACCATTACAATCTTTTTCTCTTTTCCGACAGCAGTGCCAGTCAGAGTCTGGCCCAGGGCCTATTCTGAGGGATGAACAGTTTTGGGATCTGGCTTGCTAAAGTCATTAGACTGCTTTGTCATACTTTTATATATATCTGTAAAATAAAACTGATGAAAATACTGTAGAACTTATTTCTAGGACCTTTGGGGCATTTTGAAGCTACAAAATGAAAAATGCTACATAGGGAACTGATAAGTCATGAACAAGAAGGCAATAGTGCTCTACTCACAGAAATTAAGGGACTAATTTCTGCTAGTTCTCCTTTTTTACTGGGCAGCTAAAGCAATGGGGTACATCTGAGAGAACAGAATCTAAAACCAGACTCAATACTGGATTACAGCTATCTTGGACTTGCTGTTGTGTTACAACCTACTGTTGTAATTCACAGTTTGCCTGGCATGGTGTGAGAGAACCATATGGTTGTAATTAGTGGCTATATGTGCTTCAGTTACGAATAATAGCCGTAGGTGTCTGAAGGGGTTTTTTTGTTTTAGTTTACAACTATGAAAGGCCTTTGCAGTTTATTCCTCTCCTTTTGGGTGAGTCACACCACAGAATGGATGAACAAGTAAAAAATCATTATTGAATCAATCAGTACTTCAGAATATACAGGAAAGTACATGTATTCATATCTGATCATAGATACAAAATTTACATTTATGAACAAAATATACAGTTCTATATTTATATTTATGTGTAAAAGAATGTAACAAGAAACAGAATAGAGGAAAAATGAAAGCTTTTAGGCCCAGGGAGGAGTGAGGAGGGTCTAAGAAAAGGGAGATAGTTAGGGTTAGAATGAACATTTTGTAACAACACAATGATGAGAAAATGAGAGTTAGTTATACTGAATAAAGAACATATTCCAAAGCATGTAATAAAATTAGTTTCACTGCGGAAACAAACATGATATGTGAGAATGGCAATCAAAAGGTGAGTCAGTATGCCTAAATTCAGGTACCAGATGAATTGCTCCTGGTGACTGCAATAGACCATACAGGTCTGTTTGTTCCTCTGCAAATGCTTATGCTCCTATGATTCCATAGAGGGCCTGACCTCACTAACTCGTAAAGCTTCCTCCACTTTTGTCTCTTCTTCATTCCCTTTTGATAGTCTGTGACCATGACTCAAACTATACTTCCTTCAAGGATTATAGCAATGGGATTCACTGGAAAAGGGAATGGCAAAGCTTTTTGGGAAAAAGCTTTGCCAACCAACAACTATATCAACCGATGACTATATCAAACCTTTGCAGTGTATCTCAATACATTTCACTGACTTACTGCCTTCATGCATTCTATTGCTGTTTTCAGTTTTCTTCCTTGTTCATCACTTTCTTGAGCCTGTGTTTCATATATTGAGTTGTCTTGTCAATTGCTGTGGAAGACAAGTTCTTGTATATATATATATATAAACATTAATTATTGTGGAATTCATAACTCCCAGTACTTTCAGAGTACAATGTGATGTCAGAATAAACTTTGAATTGGTGAAGAAATAAGCTGTATAATAATTTCATCTTCTGTTGGTGTTAGACAAACTGAAAGATTGAATACTTAGTTCTTTGACAAATTGAGAAAAATAACATGTCAAACTCATTGGGTTCTACTCTTTCAGTTAGCAACAAATACTACATTTAAAATGGAACATCACTGGAAGGACAAAGTGGAAATGGAATATTCAATAACAGAGCAACATTGAAATTCCTCTGATACCTGTTTCTTTTCTATTTCCTTATTCAAAGCATATGACCTTCAGAATACTTCTTGGTTAGATCAAATTAATTTCTTTACAAAATATTAAAATTGAAACGTTGAGTTTTGGAATGGGAAAATCCAGAACTTGTTGTAGTGCAAGATATGATTTTCATATGGCCTCTGCATAGTGATGGCACTATCCTTACACATGTATAAAAATACAGATAAATCAGCAACTGAAGTCCCATTCCTAACTTGTCAGTTTGTCCATGTCATGTTTTCTGCTGAAATCTGCTACTTCATTCATCTTCTCTACTGTATCACTGGATCTTTCCTTAAAAGACATGAAAGAGTCAGGTTCTTGCAGGTTTCTGTCTTGTTGACTTTTGCACCATACTATTCTAAGCCCAGTACTATGAGGTTTTACACTCACTTGACATTATCTACTGGTGAATACCAAGATTGTTACTCTGTTAGGAGCCCTGTGCACCTTGACATGATCCACCAGGTGACAGGTCTCATTCAGTTCAGGATCAATTTTGTGTTGCTGACAAGAAATTAAATGTCTAAGGATACTTTCTAGTTTCATTATGTTAACATAACTTAATAGAGACATAAGCAATTAGGGATTTGCTCACTGTGTTATCTCTCACTGGAGACTTCAGTGGTCTGTCTTTCCAGTAACGTCTCTAACCAAAAAGGTAACAAATGAAAAATTAACTGAATCATTGAGATGGAGGTCTGTGGAATTATGTAAAACCAGCTTTGGCTTTAGCTCAGATTTTGTAACATATATATTTTATTTTATATTTTAGTTTAAGATTTTGAGCAGCCAGTTACACTTGGAGACCTTTGAGAAGCCTTCCAGGGAACTCATTTTGAGTTTGTATTTATATGTTTCTCAAACTTTCTTCTTGTGCGGTTCAAATTTTTACCTTGTTTGTCTCTTATCCAAGAACAGCAGTGCAAATGGACTGTATAAAATAAAATATGTCTATTTTCTGGTACTCAGGGAAGGTGGTAGCCCTGAGCTCTGTTGCATAAACAGTTCTAAAGAGACTCCATTTAAATGCAGATATTTGAGAGTTTACCTAGTCTGAGTAAAAAATACTCTCTCTTTCATTTCAACAACCCAGGAAAATGGAGGAATTTTCTTGAGAACAGGCTTCAACACTTCTTAAAGGTGTTTATAATTAAAAATTATATCCATGTATTTTAAGAGAAGAAAGTCTAATGCGTGCCTCAAGTAAATTGAATTTTCATTTTGACTATAGTATGAAAGGTTCTTTTTCATTCACAGACTCAAAATCACAGAATCTGTAAGGTTGGAAAGGATCACAGTGGGTCATATGGTCCAACCTCCTTGCTCACACAGGGTCATCCTAGAGCACATGCCACAGGATTGCATCCACATGTTTCTTGAATAGCTCCAGTGAGGGAGACTACATAACCTCTCTGAGCAACTTGTTCCAGTGTGCAGGAAATTACACAGTAAAATTCTTCCTCATGTTCAGGTGGAACTTCCTGTGCATCAGTTTCTGCCCATTGTCTCTCATTCTATTGGTTTGCACCACTGAAAAGAGCCTGGTTTGATCCTCTTGACACCCACCCTTTAGCTGTTTATACACATTAATGAGGTTCCCTCTCAGTCACCTCTTATTGAGGCTGAACATGCCCAACTCCCTCAGCTTTTCCTCATAGGAGAGATTCTTCAGACCCTTGACAATTTAGTGGCTCTCCGTTGAACCTGCTCCAGGAGCTTCACACTTCTCTTGTACTGTGGAGCTCAGATCTGCACACAGTACTCCAAATATGGCCTCACCAGGGCTGAGTAGAGGGACAGGATCACCTCCCTCGACCTGCTGGCAATGCTCTTTCTAATACATCTCCAGATTCCATTGGCCTTCCTGGTCATAAGGGCACACTGCTGGCTCATGGACAGTCTGTTGTCCACCAGGATCCCCAGATCCCTCTCCTCAGTGCTGCTTTCCAACAGTTCACCCCCTAGCCTGTACTGGTGCATGGGGTTGTTGCTTCCCATGCGCAGGAACCTGCATATGCTCTTGTTGAACTTCAGAAGGTTTTTTCCTGCTCATCTCTTCAACTTATCAAGGTCTCTTTGAAGGGCCACACAACTCTCTGAGGTATCGGTCACTTCTCCCAGTTCTTTATCATCAGAGAACTTGTTGAGGAGACACTCTACTCCCTCATCCAAGTACTTGATGAACAAATCGAACACTGGGCCCAGTACAGAGACCTGGCAGAAGCCACTGGTTATAGGCCTCCAACTGGACATTGTACCATTGATGAAAACCCTTTGGGATCTGCCACTCAACCAGTTCTCAATCCATCCCACTGTCCTCTCATCCAACCCACACTTCCTGAGTTTGCCTCTGGGGATTACATGATAGGCAGTGTCAAAAGCCTTGCTGAAGTCAAGGTAGACAGCATCCACTGCTCTCCCTCCATCCATTCAGGTAATTACCTCATGGTAGAAGACAATCAGGTTCATCAAACATGGTTTATCTTTAGTGAATTCATGCTGACTGCTCCTAATCACCTTCTTGTCTTCCATGTGGGTAGGCATGGCCTCTGGAATGAGGCACTCCATTACATTTCCAGGGATTGAGGTGAGACTGACTGGTCGATAGTTCCCTGGGTCTTCCTTCCTGCCCTTTTTTAAAGGCTGGAGTGATAGTTGCTGTCTTCTAGTCCTCAGGCAATTCCCCTGATCTCCATGATTTTTTGAAGATGACTGTGAGAGGCCTATCTATGACATCCACCAACTCTCTCAGTACTCATGGATGTGTTCCATCAAGGCCCATGGACTTATGGATGTCGAGTTTGTTCAGTTTTTCTCTGACCCAATCCTCATTGACCAAGCAAAGGTCTTCCTCCTGACCTTCATTTGCCCTGGTCTCCTGGGTCAGAGATCCCTGAGGGCTGGTCTTATTGGTGAAGACCGATGCAAAGAAGGCATTCAGTAACACTGTCTTCTCTGTGTCCTCAGTTACCAGGGTCCCCCCTCCATTCACTAACGGGCTCATATTATCTTCAGTTTTTCTTTCATTATTTACATAACTGAAAGTACACTTTCCATTATCTTTGACATCCTTGACCAGACTTAATTCAGAATGGGCCTTGGTCTTTCTAGTCTCATTTCTGCTTATCCTGACCACTTGTTTATATTCCATCCAAGTGACCTTGCCTCCACCTCCTGTGAACTTGAGCAATGACAGGAGATCGTTATTCATCCACTGAGGTTTCTTGAGCCCATGGCCTGACTTCTTCCTCATTGGAATGCATCATTCTTGAGCCTGGAGGTAGTGAGTCTTGAATATCGACCAACTCTGCTGAACCCCTCCACCCAGCAGGGCCTGCTCCCATGGGATTCTTCCAAGAATGTCCCAAAAAAGGCTAAAGTTATCTTGCCTGCAGTCCATGATGGTAATCTTGCTCACTGCCCTGCTAACTTTACATTCAACATATAATATTATAATATTATGCTCACTACAGCCAAGGCTACCCCCAACCTTCACCTCACTGACAAGGCCTTCCTTGTTGGTTAGCATAAAGTCAAGTGGTACACCATTCCTGGTGGGGTCCTTAAGTACCTGTGACAGAAAGTTATCATCAATTCATGTAAAATGAAGGGGAAGGATATGTCTATGACTAGAAGGTCTTTTTCTTAGGGGGAAAAAAAGAGTGTTTGGCCTTACTTTAAAGTGATATATTGGCACACATTGTAAGAAAAACATCAATGACTTAGATTTCTTTTTTGTCACAGATACTTGGCCTGTGCCTCCTATATTGTAGATGGATGAGCAAGAATAACTTGTCTAAAGCCTGTGAAGTTGTAGCAATACTGTTAAAGAGACATTACAGCAAGATTTGCTGTAAATATTTTTTTCTTTTTTTTTTTATTTTTTAATTTCAGCGCAAGTGTGATTTTGTTTATAGCTAGTATATATAGTGTGATTTTTTATAGCTAATCAACATGTCTCATTTGGTTATAGCAGCCAAAATTTCTTGTTTTTAAAGGATCCCAGGTTCAAGGAATTTTGAGAGTTTTGTGAGATTTTAACTGTTTCTTAAACTATTTTTGTTTTCAAATAAAATTCATACACATTTTAACCCAATATGTATCAATCACAGTTTTCTTATTTGAGCAGGATGACTGTCAGTACCTGGAAGTATACATATGCTGCATAACCACATGAGACTGTCAAATCTTTGCTCAACTCTTTTTTTCTGGACACACTGACTAGAAACAAAACCTAAGCACAGGAGATTATTTTAAGTATAACTTCAATATTTAAAATGGACTGTTCAACATGACCCTTTTGACCTGGCATCTTTTTATAGACAAGGAGTAATAAAACCTTTTAAACTCCTTGAAAATATTAAAATCCTGGCAGGGATGATGAAATTACATCATATTAATGATCTTTCCACATACATCAATAAGTGCTGGTTGTGTACTCTAATATCCCTGAATTCAGATGCAAGCATTGTTAGCTTCTCAAATGGCTATATTGATTTTGTTTTCCCTTCCTTGGATTTGAAGCTAATAGTTTGAATTGAATGAATGGACTTAAATCAATTTCCCTAAGCTGTGGTGAATCTGAAAAACATTCTCATTGTATTGGCCTGTTTTTTCTCTATAATGCATCTGAAGATATTGGAATCAGTGGGAATCTTTAGACTACATCCAGCAGAATTTAACAGTAACACTACTTCTAATTTCATGGCACAGTTTAGTACTTGTAGAACACTAGGAAGGAAGCAAACCTTGTGCCTGGATCATGAACTACAGGTTGAGATCTACATGTAACAGTTACTGAAGTGTCTTGATGGGTGCCAACTGTTTGGGGTACATATGTCCTTCCCACCGTGTAGAAGGAGCACAACAGAAGTCAGTGGGCCTCAGTTCAGGAGTGGGACTGCACACCAGACTCCTTGCATCACTGAAACCTGTTGAGGGAGTAAGCTCTTCACAAGCATGTACCTATCTTGTATGTATTGATTGTATGTACCTATTCTTGCTGTGTATGGCAACATGTTGATTCCTGAACAAGACATTGCAAGGACAAAAGAATTCACAGTTGTATGAAGTAAGAATTTAAGGTAAAAACAGTGCCAAATCTGACTGAAACAATGGAGGTGTCCGAAGAGGTTGTATGCAATTAATTGCAATCTGTTGGATAAATTCCATCCTGGGTAACATCTGTATTTGTCACGAAAACATCCTGGACCTCCTGGCAGACCAATTACAGATACTAACTAGTCCAAGATAACTAGCTGTGTATCTATGAATAGCACTTCACTGTAATGCGTGATACCATTAGCTCATTACTATTACACATAGAAAAACAAGTACTAAATCATTATTGCCAATTCTTCTGTCACCCTAGCAGAGATTTGCCAGCCAAATAACTGAATGAGTGAAGCTTTATTTAGCTTGTTAGTTCTTCTGGGACAATACTGAAAATATCTTGCCACCAGGCATTTTGGTATGTTGAACATTTACAATACTAGTTTTCAAATTTTCACTTGTCATTTTATTTTTTGAAGACATATAGGAAAAATTAATGAATGACATGGCTTGAGAGATATTTTCCTATTGTTTGGCATGTTACAAAACAAGCATTCTCTAATAATGTTAAAAATAGATGCTTCAGAAAACAAAGGCAATTCTGTAAGTGACAGTTTAAGCTCAGCCATAGTACCTCCCAAATTTTACACTCTTTTTTTCTGTCTGCAATTGTAGCAAACAATCTTATATAATCAGATTTTGACAAATGAGGAATATATCTGCTGTATCTACATTTTTTTCACTGTTGTTTTGTGGGTTTTTTTCCTTCTTTTTAAATTATATACATTACTACTCTGCTAGAAAAAAATTATCTGGGACTGGAAACATTTCTTCCATGCTTCTTTCCTGCTAAGAGTGTATTGCATGCTAAAGTAAAATCAAAGGAGTTATTATTAAATAAAGTACAAGATAAGCAATTCTGATAACAAGCAGATGTGTAAATGTTTAATACTCTGCATTGGTACATGTTACAGCAGAAACTAAGGCTGTCTAGTCTTGTGGCAGTGCCCTAGATTCCCTTGTCTTTGTTCTAGCCATGCATCATTTAGAGCTCTCTTGGGTGATGCTGTAATACTGAGGAAATAGGAGTGTCAAACGGGTGGGAGGAAAAAGGAATGAATCCCTGTAAAAAGGATCATAATAACCAGTGTCATGTGGTGTATATCACCTGTATGTGTTATATGTGAAAGTACAGAGTTTATACAAAATAATATACTGCATTTTGACACACTAACAAAGTCTTCTTAAGCAAAAGTGGACCATATGTTTTTTTTAAGAGAATTCAAAGCTCACAGTTTATGGAAAAACAATATGCATAGATATTTTTAGAATGTTGTCATTTTAAGGTACTTTCAGCACTGCTTTTTTTAAGCTTTTCTTCTCCATATATAGTAGGGGGACCCTCTTCACTGAAAACAGGTTCTTGCCTCAAGTAATTTCTCTGTCCTGTTGCTCTGTATCTTCAATAATTACGTTGCCCAGCACCTACAGGTGGGATGTCTGAAATCATAATTCCACATCCTCAGAATATTGTTTGTGATATGGGCCAATGGGATAGGTATTTCTTTGAAGTATATTGAACAACATAAAGCTCTTTTGATTTAATGGTAACAGTATTATTTACTAAGTGCTAATTAGTGTAATAACATATCTGAACATTATTGCCATTATTAACTGATGTGAACCTTTAACTATATTGACAAAGCACCTGATAGTTTTTAATTTAACATTATCAATAAAATCTCTTATTCAGTTTATGTAATTATTTTTTTTTCAGTTGCTGAAATAGATACATTTAAGCTATGACAGTGTAAATATTAGAAATTAACCGATAGACTCATGGAAAAAATGGCTTAAATAACTCATGTATTGATATAACAAGTTGTGAAACAAAAATCCAGCTTATGGGAAGAATTTACAAATTATTATTTCTTTGGTAAAGAGTATATCACAAACAACAGAAATATCAGCCTAAACTGTCCTGATTATGAAAAAATAAAACCACTGTATCTCATGGGACAATTAGGTGTAGATAGTGATGTTAAAAGACAGAGGGCACTGCAGCAATGTAAAATCACAACAGAAAGTTGTTATCGTAATGCGCAGAATTACACAAACATCTCCTTTTCCTATGCTTTCAAATTTAACAAAATGAAAACTTGTTTTTTCTCCATTTTTTGTATCCAACATTTTTTATGAGGTCACCTTTTATCTTTACTGGTCTTGAAATGTCAAGAAGAAAATTTAGTTCACACTGTGTCAAATTTTTCAGATTATTAAGCTCAGTTCTCTTCACAAAACTGATACACCAGAGTGGTCTAACAATTTCCTGATCAAAAATGAATGTTGTTTATTATAGTGAGAGGTAGAGGGCTAGTGTTACAGATGTCTTCAAAAATATGGAAGTTATTAACTAAATGGTCTGTTATGTGATGGTTTATTTTATTCTTAGCATATATTAGAATTAATATTTTATGTTAATGGCTGAATAATAAAACAGGAGGCAAATTTAGTGTATGATAGATTAGGTTCAGCTTCATCTTTCCAGATTTGCCCTAAACTAGGAAGGTGACTTTGGACAGTTAACTTCACTTTCAATGCCAGAATGTGGTCTTTAAAATAGCTGGAGATACCTACTGATGAAATAGACAAATACTTAAAGAACCAACCACCTATATTCCTTCAGAACTCCTGGAAGATAAATTCTGCCAGAGCAGGAGTTTGTAACAGAGAATTTGAGAAAAAAAAAAACAGAAAAAAAAATATTTTTCTGATTTCTTTCTTGCATTTCAAGTGGGAATCTTGTATTGACCATTGATTCACATGAAGCAGTGAGTCTTAGAGAGCTTCTGCTATGTCTGTATGCCTGTCTTGGGAAGGGGTTAGACATTCTGCTCCTAGAGTATATAGTTCTCCAATAACTAGAAAATAAAAGGGACAAATCATGTCAGTTTCAGAGCATTCACATAAAATGAGATTACATTCTTCATATTTGAGAAAGTAGTCTTTTATAAACACTTTATTACACTGTCCTGTTTCCATGGTACAAACAAGGCAATAGGAACAAAAGGGTATATTTTGTGCAGATCCCATCTCTCTAAATTTTCTTTTGTAAGTTTCCAAATCTTCAATTCTAAAGCAAATTTAAGCCCTTTTATAAGGATAAGTGAAGAAAGGATATTGTACTTCTTCTGCTAGTTTTTATAATACCCGATTTCCAGAACACATTGAGGGCCATTAGAATAAAAATGCAGATACCAGGCAGGATTTAGGAAAAATAGATTCAAATCTTGAAATTAATTTCTATTTTGGGGAGAAAGGAAGCATTGGGTTCAGTACGCAATGCATGAGAAACAAGGCAACATATTTTAGAATATGAATCATGTAGACATCCACAAAGACTGTTTCTGGCAAGATTATCTGTATAAAAAAACCCACAGAAATGAGTTTAAAAAAGAATTAAAGGAAAAAATAACTTTCAAATATTTGATCTGCCATTCAGGTACAATGCTACAAGCCTGACAAACAAGGGTAATAAGTTCAGAACAAGATCTCTGAGTAGGAACCCACTTAAAAGAAAGCAGAATTTCTTAGTGAGGACATACATATGGCATATGGATACATAGATAGATAGATAGATAGATAGATAGATAGATAGATAGATAGATGGATAGGTCCAGAAAACAGACACACACACATACATATCAGGAGGGGGAATTAACTAGAACTATGGAAATTAAGAAGTTCTTTTTCTCATATACTTCCTCTCACGGAACAGGAACAAATCTGAAGCAGATTAAAATTTACACCTACTTTATAGCTATCTGAATATTTTCAGTTAGTGATCTGCATGCAGTTTGTAGTTAACTGAGTAAATGCAAGGTTGGGAGGTGGTGGTACAATTATGGGACTTCTTCAGTAGACAACATGAGAAATTTAGCCTACAATTTCTGAAGAAACATATATAGACTGACAAGAGATATGAAATATTTTGTAAGACTTATTCATATATCTAAAAATAAAATTGCACACTGTTGTATAGTTGTGTTTCAAAGCCTATCTACCACATCCTATCTTGCAGGTCTATCAAATTACACATTGCAGATTATGTGACCCACATGTCTGACATCGCATACCAGATTGATTTAATTAGAGAAACCAAGCAAACTTTCAAACTGCCTTAAATGACAGCTACTGCAATATGGAACTCATTCTCTGCTATAATATTCTCTGACTAATACCCCTTAGGAAGGATTGATGGAGAAAGAGGAATGTTTCTGTCATTTCAAATACATGAAAACCTTCACGTTGCAACTGATATTTTAAGTATGACTTTGTATGCATACTGGGCTCTGTAGTGGTAATGGAAGATAAAGATACTTGTTAGACTGTCAAAATGTGACAAATATTAAGAAGGTAGAAAGGAGTTCTCTCCAATGGTCAAGGACTAGATCCAAATGGAACATAAATGCTTAACATTTACCAAAATCCAAAGAGGCATTTTATATCTCTGCTCAAACTTGCTTCATTTTGGACATGCTCTCCTGCATAGTCTAAAAATTTACAGTTTCTGCTTGTGTGTGCCCAGAAGTCCCCTGCTATGGCTGAGACCTAGGTGAACCCAGTTTCCATACTGGATATTTAGAGGGGTGACAATGTTGTGTTACTCAGAAACACAGAAACTATTTTACAAAATGCTAATGTTGTAAGTAGAGACTCACCAATTCTTCCCCTACTCCTGGTTAGTGTTCCTGACCAGGCTGACAGAATGCTAGACTGCATGCACTCTTTGTTTCTTTGTTACTGTCCGTCTCTTCTTTTCTTTGTAAAAGCCTGACCTTCCCATTTATTTTCAGCATATTTTTTAGTGTGCAGGACATATAGAACTACATTGATAAAAATATATATTTAAATTGAGTTTTTTCTTGAATCTCAGTATGTTTAGTCCTAAAAAGAATAATTTAACATGTTGTAAGAGAAAGCATGATTAAGGGCAGTATTAAATCTATTAATAAACAGTGCATATATAAGACTGACAGAATTATAACAATATTAATAAAAAAATTAAAAGCATGCAATTTAATCAAGCATCTGTCAGGTAGGTATTTATGAAACTGCAAAATCTTTCAGTAAACTCATTTCTAGATCTCACTGTATTCATACACTATTGTAGAAGAATTCTTTTTAAATGTATATATATTTGAGATATGATTTTTTTTCTATATACAGCCTCAAAGGCCTGGTGGAAGAACAGGAATAAAGGACAAAACCAAAAATATTGTACCAATAGGTGTGTGTTTGTGTTTTAGAGGTAGGTAAAGGGATCAAGGTAGGCATGAGGCACTAGGAACTATCCATAAAATTAATTGAGGGGAGCCCCAAGACTTTGTAGAACTTGGCAAACTATATAACTTCTTTGAATTAACTTGACCAATTTCTCATTGGTCTGAAAATTTTGCCAGGCAAACGGCTATTAATTAGTCTAATTAATTGACCTAATTTCCTCTTAACTGGACTTGGTTAAGTCTAAAACAGACATTTGTGGTCTCTTGCTACTAAGTGCTCATTAACTACAGTTGCTTTTAGCTTTCACGGTTTTTGTGGTCTGGCTAAGAGCTATAGCAGTTTTGTTTTCTATTTCCTCAGCCTCAGTTCAGGTAGAAAAAGTTGACCTGCTCCTGAATCTCCACCCAGTGTCTTCTTCCTGCCTTGTTGTGGGATTTTTTTGTTTTGTTTTGTTTGTTTTGTTTTGTTTTTTTGTTTTCTGTTGTTTAAAGAACCTCCTGCAAGACAGCTGTTGCCCTGGGAGTCTATGCTAATAAGAAACTTATCAGATCTACACCTTATCAGATCTATATCTGTGCTGTCAGCTCTTCCTTTCTTACAATTCGGCCCACAAGTGTCATTCCCTTCTTTGGAAACATGTTTATGTCATTTAACTTTTCCTGTTTTCTCTGCAGGTATATCATGTTTGTTTTGTTATACTTACTGTTGTCATGACCAGGCTTTAAGATTCACTTATGTCTTCTAGTAACTGGGAAATGCCCTTGAACCATTCAACCTGAGTTTTGTAGTCTTGACTTAGTTATACTATTTTAGCTGGTCAGAATTAAAGTTTTAATTTTGCAAGTCCAACAACTTGGACTTCCAACAGAGGAAGGTGTAACAACATATTTACAATTATTTAAAAGCAATTAAATATTTTAGAGTATATAGCAGTGTACAAGTTGAGTCAATTGCCTCAGGCTCTTTATGTTTGTAACAATATTTCCCACAGAACACAGTGTGACAATAATGCTAGAGCACTTAAAATACCATAAAGGAATATTTCTGCAAGTTTATGAAAATTGGAAGAGATTGCTGTCCAAATTTCCCTACCTGAAAAAAAGTTCTGTGCCACAGACTGTGGAAGAAAGAGTGCTGAAAAGAAAAGCATTCTTCAAGAGGGAATTCTGTATTTCTATTAATTCTAGAAATACATCCATGCCAAACATTTGATCTTAATTCTTCCAAATCATAATTTTTTTTTTTATTCAGACCACTAGTAGCTACCTCCTTTGTATGCAAGAAATAGCATATAGAAAATGGTCAATATAGAGAAACTGTCAAAAGCAAAATGCAGTGTTGTTTGTGGGATTTTGGTTTATCTAATTTTAATAACTGCTGTTGTGAAAAAGGAGCACTTTTGTGTAGTTGATTTTTTATAAGTCAATGGAAAATGTAATTTAAAACTTTTCCTGTTGGTGACAGAGCCTTAGTCACCATCAGCAAATTGAGCAATGTGGGTGACAATTTTATGTTCTCCTTGTAATAGTACCCTTTGGCAGCTGAAAAATTAGGCACATGCAGCTATTTTATAAAATCAGCCAGTTCTGAAATTCTGGAAGGAACTATTAACTGAATCTGCTTCTACTTCTGGGGAAGGTCTCCAACAGGTTGCCTCTGCAATGAGATGAATAAGGATGTGTAGACTCTAGAACATATTTTTCTGCAATATTTACCATGACTTGCAGAAATTATCATTTACAGGAGAAGAAAGTTCACTGAATTTTAAGACAGTCTAGTAAATATATAGAAGTAGAATAGTGGATTTCACATTTACACTGAACAGCAAGACATAGTCTTTGAACAGACTAATTGAATGGCTGAGGGAGCTGAGTTTATTTAGCCTGGAGAAGAGGAGGCTTAGGGGAGACTATCTGAATTCTAAAACCATCTGAAAAGGAGTTGCAGTGAGGTGGATGTTGGTCTCTTCTGCCAAGCCTACAGTGAGAGAATGAGGGGAAATGGTCTTCAGGTACAACAGGGGACATTATAATAAATACTAAGATAAATCACTGTTAGGATGATTAGACATTGGAACAAGTTGCCTAGGGAGGTGGTGGAGTCACCATGCCTGGAAGTATTCAAGAAGTGCCTTGATGAGACACTGAGTGACAAAATTTAGTGTTTTAGCAGTTATTATGATGGTGCTGGGTGGATGATTGGATTGGATGATCTTAAAGGTCTCTTCCAGCCACAACAATTCTGTGGTTCACTGATTCTGTAAATGAATCCTAGAAACCAGGTGCTCTATGTTGTTTCCCAGAAAGCCATATACATATATTCAAATCATTGCCTTCAGTTGAAATGAAGGATATATATACCAAATTACTTACACACAAGTCAGTGATTCAAAACTTTTATGAAGTTTGAAACCACATTTTTCTACCTACTTGAGATATGTTTCTAACTTGTATCTAAACTGGATGAACTTTTTGCCTTCAGACAACCTGAAATATTTTGACCTCCATCACTTGTCTCTAGGTAATAGACAAGTCCAAACAAAAGTGAACTGCAAACAAAACATCTGTGAAATTTCTCTGTATCTCTATCTAGTTTTCTTTCATGTGGAATCAAAATTTGTCCATAAAAAGGTATAAAAGAAACTGACATTACATAACAAAACAAAGCAAAGATGTTACATGTTTTATTGAAACACTATTCCTAGTTACTGAATCACGTTGTTTAGTGCTGGCATTGCTTAGAAACATTGAAAGTAAAAGCTGTACATAAGAGAAAAAACTTCTTTCTTAAGGAATTCATTGGGCATTTCAACTAGTGCAAGTAGTAAAAAGTTGCTGTGATATGGTATAACACAGGGGAATTGAGATCCTGTAGATCACAGACAGTAAATTACTAAGGGATTTTAAAAGCTATCTAAGCTGATAATATCTGGGATGCAATCCAGAAAATTAACAGAATGGAATCTTTGTACCGAAAACAACTTAGTCTACAGCCATGAAGAACTGAGAACAGCTACTGTGCCTCTATAAAATCTCAAATCTATAAATGTGAGAGAAAGGTACACAGAAAAGAGCCACTACAAAGACATTTGCCTCAAACATTAGTGTGCTTTATGAAGCCAGAAGGTCAATTGGTATGATATTCATTGGGTGCATGCACACTTACCAATATGGACACCCAATAAAGAAGCTCACAAAAATGTTAGATCCCTGTGTAAGCAACTCCTAAAGGCATACTTATTTAAAACATTGAAAAGCCCCCTAAAAAAACACCCAAAAAACAACAACCAGACAACCCAACCTCTAAGAAATACCAAACAACAAACCACCACCACCAAAAAAACCCCACAACCACTATTTCAGTACAGAATTATGGGATTCCTAGCTAGGCAAAAACGAATGTACAGTATCAAGCACTTGTACTGTCAGCATTATCTGCATTGTGGATGCTACTGAGCACCTGAGTGGACAAAAACCAAAATATTTTCACACTTGTTAGAAGCATGAAAAGCTGTGTCAGCATTCTCTTCTCTATGCCTACTAGTCCTTGACTGCAGGTATCTAAGTGATAGGTACTAGTAGGTAAGCTGTCAAGGACACAGCTTCCAAGGAATAATGGCTGCACCTTTTTCATCACTTGAAAACTGAATGGAGAACTTGCATTGTCTACTGGATTTCTGCAAAAGGTCCCATTTTCCCTGTCACTAGGCAGATATGCAATGGATGTTTAATGATCTTTCTGTACTGTGATCTAAAACACTACCTTCATGGCTTAGCATAGATACTGAAAGAAATCCTCACCAAATGTACCAATGTTTAAATATTTAGTCTAGTTTCCTCTTTACCATTAATATCCCAGTGACAAACTTTATTAGACCCCTGCAGAGACACCTCAAGTGCACATAGTCCTCATTCATCAGGGAGCATGGATAGTTGAAGCAACTGCTTCACTGCACCATTCCTTGATAGTTGTGTATGTATATCCGTCTTTTTCTGTGACCTCTGTGTTCCTTAGATACTTGTATATAGACTGAAATAGAGGCTACCTGCAGTATATTTTTCTTTAAGGAATTGGAGATATCCTCTTATGAAATGACCTAGTTCTACATTCACTATCTCCAGATTACATTTTTTGATTCTTGTATAATTGTGCATATAGCTCTTTCATTTCAAGACAAGATGAGGATCATAGCTCTGATGAAAATTCCTAGTTCTAAATCACTCAAACATTCTTGGCAGTTCTGAACTACAGTCTGGCATGTGTCCCCATTCTTTTAATAGAACTAAGAAGGTGTACATGGCAGCAATATGCTGAAATTTGCACTTTCAAAGAACAGAAGCATCAGAACTTGTTTGAAAGGTGCTGCAGCACACTTACAATTCTTCTGCCTATGACAGTGGTAGATGTCAAGAGTGGAAACAGCACAGGATGCTTGTCATCCTGAATTTGTAGGTTTATAAGCTATAAATCCATGTCTATCATCCTATCAGAAACTGTTGGGTAGGTAGTCTACTTTTGAAAAAGCTGGCATATGTTTTATCATTAGTGGTCATTATGGTCAACTATGGTAATGAGAGCCATGCTACTTTCCCTCCCTGTAAGCAATAGTGATGACTAATAACTTTTACATGAAAGAAGCAAAAGCTGAATATCTAAGGGTTTATGCTAAAGTAGATGCAGAATAAAGATAAGGTTATGTAAAGAGTATTGTTTGAGTGTTTACTGTGGGACAGTGGTACCCCAAGTTGTATCTTTCTACCTGGTTGGAAACTCACATGGGCATTGTCTTTAATGTTGAAACAAGACCTTCTCATTTATCTTTTTGTCATTTTCCTGGTATGCAACCCATGACATGAGGAAAGGTTTCCTTAGCCCGGCTAAAAACAACAGCTGATGGTCTGAAGCCTTTAGATCTCCAATATTGAACACTGAAAAAACAGAGACAGTTTCTACTGTCTCTGGTCTCTACTATGTTATATTTGGATTAGTATTTAGCGTGTTTTCTGAGGCTTCTGTGCCCATTCCCAGACACACCCCACAGGGAGGTCTGTTACCTCCCTGGGGCCTGGGCAAGGCACATAGCCAAGACTCCTGAATAGTCTCCTCTGACTATTACGCTTTGTTAATAATAGATAAATAGAAGGAAGAAGCCCTAGGACAATCAAAAGGAACTTCAAGACACTGAGGCAGTTAATTAAAGGTGTAAGTACACAAGTTGTGTTCTCCTCTATTGCATCAGTATTAGGGAGATTTAGGGGGAAAGACTGAAGATAGTAGGAGAACTCAGGTTATGAATGCATGGCTGGTGCCACAGGTGGAAATTAGGGTTTTTGATAATGGGATGACTTACACAGCTCCAGGCCTGCTAATATCAGATGGGATTCACCTGATTCAGAGGGGGAAAAGGATTATGGCCCTGGAGCTGGCAGGGCTTATTGTTAGCTATCCTCCTTTAAACTAGGTTTGAAGAAGGAAGGGGATGAAGCTAGACTTGACAGAGTTGAGCCTAGGGGAGACATCCCTGTGTTGGGGGTAAAATTGTTAGCCCAGCTGGAGTGCATGTACACCAATGCACATAACTTGGGCAATAAACAGGAGGAGCTGGAAGCCATTGTGCAGCAGGAAAGTTACGATGTAGTCACCATCATGGAAATGTGGTGGGATGATGCAACTGGAGTGAGGTTGTGGATAGCTACAAACACTTTAGGAGAGACAGGCAAAACAGGAGAGATGGTGAGGTAACCCTGTATGCTAGGGAGTGTTTTGGTTGTATTGAGAAGGGAGGTGATGATAACGTTAAGGCTCCCATTGTTGAGGATCTATATAGATAGATGAACCACGGTAGCTGGGGTGGTAACTCACTGATCACAGTTGACAGGTGAGCTGTGTTTTACTATCTCTATATATGTGCCCAAGCCTTTGTAAATAAAATGGAATGGAAAGTATGCCACAGTAAATAGCCCCAAATTTTCTCTCAAAACACTCACATGGCTCAGGTAAACAGAAAGGGTGTTTGTATTTTATATTTTATTTTTTTAAAAAAATTCTAAGTATTGTTACACTAACACATTTTACTGCCATTTGCATGAGGTAGAAATACACAATCAATTAAGATTGTTGCTCTTTAGCTTTTTTAAACTTCAATAGTTCCCTTGTTTTGTAATCTTATGTCTGTATGCAAAAGTTGCGTGCTGTTTAAACCTTCTCCAGTTGTCCTCTGTTTCTGAAGCATTCCAACACTAGTGAGGTTTTCACAGCTCCATTCCTATGCTCAAAGTATTTCTTTTCATGTGATTTATTCCTGGCACCATTGGCTCTTCATGATTACTCAGAGCCAAGAAGTCTAACTGAATTCTGCTTTTTCCAGTGTTTCACTTCAAACTGATCAGAACTGTAGAACATGATACCCTGCACAAGAAAGCAGCCCATTTCCAACAGCTTTTCTGAGAACCTCTTACAGACAAGAACTCCTGCACAGCTGGAGAATAAGGCATCATTACCTGTCAGAGAAGAATGTCACAGACCCGCAGACTGAGAATCAAATGCAGAAGGGTTATAACAGGATGATTTTCCATTTGAATGGCTGTACAGGAGAACGTCTTGAGCTGAATAAGGAACCACTGGATCATCTTCTCTCAGTAAGTGCTGAATAAATACAAGTGAAATTTATTCTTGGAAGTCCTAGCTATGACTGTTCTGAGGAACCTGTGGAGAGCTAGACTCCAAAGGATTTGGGGCAGATTTTTAAACGTATGTAAGTGTTCATGAAATTTCAGACCATAGAAGACTCTAATTCTCAGCAGAGTGTTAGGGGGAGTAAGGTACCTAGGTATGTTAGAAGATTCCACTGGGAACCTGATGTTGTTTACAGGTGGGTGACTTGGAATGAGGGCCTCTGTGCTTGGAGATCTGAAAGTACTGTGCTCCAAGCCCATTCTTGACACATAAGACTGTTACTTTCCACTGGTTCACTGAGTTGATGTTCACCTTTGTAAGAAAGGAAATATGTAGAGGGATATTTTTGGATATCTGTCTGGTATGAACCACCTACTAATGTGGTTAATTACAATACAAAGGATGGCAGAAGTAGTCATCCTTCCACACAAACACAAGGGCCTGGAAAACAGAACTATCTACAAATGTGTTTGTAAGGCTAGGAGATTTTTATGCCTGTGTCCATGTGAGACATGGACACAATCAGTTTACAGACTATGTTTGTCTGACACTTTACTGAATCTCAGAATTTCTTCTTAATTAACTGGGAAATGTTTTATCCAATCAAAGATGTCACACATAACTAGAAATTCTATCTCTACACAAAAATGTTGCAATTTCCATGTCTTAAATAAAATCTTAGAAAGATAATTTCTGTGTAAATGGTGGGTTGCACAGTTAAACAAGTTAGGATTTTGGATTGTGTTAAAATTTGTATATTATCCTGAGAAAGGTCTTCTCTACTAATTTTTCAAATGTCATATATGAGTTACAGAAGCCTCTGTCAAAGTGAACATACAGATTTCAACTCACTTATAAGTGATCAGCAAAAAATGTACACTTCTTTACAATATTACACAATGTATGTACACAACAGAGATTATTTCTAGTAGAAAGAATTTTACAGTCAGACTGCTGACAAGTGTTGAATGTTACTAATACAGTGGGGGAGCTGTAAATATCACTAAAAGAGCTATTTATTGTAACAAATAACTGATACTGTACCTGACATCCCTGATATATCCTACATCCATCTATTTGGAAGCTTCAGGATATGAATATGAAAAAGATAGAGGCTGCAAGAAATTGTCCATCTAATCACACTTTTCCTCATCTCTGTAATCTAATAAATCTACTTCTTTATTCTGAAAAGATCTGAGAATATTCTGCTAACTCATATAATAGCTGATTCCTCTCTAAAGAGCCAGGGGGTTCCGGTATTCTATTTCACTTGCAATGAGGTAGTATGACCAGCCAAGGTTATCTCCAGAGTGAAAGAAAAGGGTTGTTCAGAAGAAATACATAATAAAAGAAGGGGAACTCTAACATCCAAATTCCTCAACTGCAAGAATGGTACTTTGAGACCACAAGGAGTCAGATACACACTTTCTTACTTCCAAACCTAGCTAGCCCAGGAGCAGCTAAACCATCTTAAAATTACCTCTGTGTTATCCCTTGCAGAGTATATATTCACCAGATTGTACATACAGCCACAGAACAGACGAATATATCTGTAGAATTACTCTCTTCAGCTCCCACTTGAATTCACCAAAGATGGTAAAGGTACGAGTGGAAGAAAGCACTTATCTTCAGTGGATTGTTTTGAAGAGGTCTGCTTCCTTAGTCAACAAATCAGAGAGCAAGCTGCAGTACACAAACCTGAGGCATATTCAAACTCAGGACTCACCAACATAGCATCCAGAAGTTAAGCCTTTTTTTTGACATGGTACTATAAGGCAGAAAAGAGTTTTCAAAGCTGTAGTGCTCTGAGGGACAAATTGAATGATGACTCCAAAGAATACTCATGTTCCAATAGTAATTGGAAGTATAAGTGTTAATATCAAATGCTGATATTCCTTACACAGTTTTACTTGAAAAATCTCATTCTTCTAAGTGTACCAGGATCTGTCTCTTTTAACTACTGGTGTGAGAGTCAAAAGCAAATAATTTCTTGTACCTTTGTAAGTATTATAAGGGTGGTTATTTACTATGGTCATGAACAATAGTTAATTATAAAAAAAGCAGGTACCAGAAACATAAAACTTAGACCAGATTTGAAGCCCATAGGACTATTAAACTCGAAAGAATTACATACAGTTTCCCCTGGTTATTAAAGTAATCCCTCCCAAGTTTCCAAATATGGATTTATGTCAGCATATCAAAATTAAACCAATCTCTTCAAAGTAAAACAGTAGGATATATAGCAAAGGGTTAGACAGATGGCAGATTCCCCTTTGTAAAACTGGATGATTATGTAAAATGAAAATTAAAAAAATTCCCAGCACATATGGCAGGAGAATTTGAGAACTGGTGTCTGCAGGAGTGAGAGAAAAGATGTTCCTCCTTTTAGCTGCTGGGTAGAGGGAAAAACTGTCCTGAGCAGCTTGATCATTGAGTTCCTGGATTCAAAAGCTGTTAGCAAGAAGGCCTTTTCTTGCAATACAAATACCTTCAAAAGGATCTACTTTTTAAATTGTCTTTTATCAACATGATAGTTCACATGTTTCTCTAATAGTGATTACTTTAATCGTGAGAAAATGAGGACACACAGTTATCACAGCTAGGTGCACCCTTTGATAGGACCGATCTATTTAACATTATTAGTTTAATTTCCTATTAACAAATTGTATGGAAACCATCTGAAATCTTCTGGTATATTTGAAAAGAGCATAAAAAGTTATTTCATTATTTTATGGCACAAATTCTAGCTAATGGATTGTTCATTAATTATTTGTTATGTTATTTATAAATTCTATTTCTTAATCTCTCTGGAATTGGTATCTAGTAGTATTTCTCGTTCTCCCTATTGGATATAACAAACCTTAAGGAAGCATAAAAAACACAAAATAGAAACATTTGTAGGAAATTATATATTTTCCTTCCTAAACTGTTGATGGTATGATAATTTTGGAAATAAATTAAAAAGACATAGTATTGTCAAAACTGCATGGAGTTCTTGTACCTCAGCCTGTGCTGATGACTATCTATTCCAAATGCTAATATTTTAAGTTTAATTTTCTGTTGTTTGCCACCCTGTTTAGCCTCAAGTGTATAGATGTTTACTTAATCTAAATAAGTTCTGTAAAATGTGGAATCAATGGTTTCCTAAGCACACTATAATATGAAAGGATAACGACTTAATTAAAGGCTGATGAAGGTCTCAGGAAGTAACTACACTTGTACTGCAGATTAATTTAAATGGTAACTAATAAAAGGCAAAAATATAATACTCTCAGAACACTTCAAAATTTCTATTATTTTATTTTACTGTTATGGAATGAGTGACTAATTTTGTCATATTGTCATATTTCATGATGATATTACCATGTGTTTATTTTTATCATAAAAACAAAAGGCAGATACTTACGTATAGCTAAATTAATCATTTTATCTACAAGCTACTAGTACCCTTCTCTTTTAATGTATTTATTTCCATTCAGTTCATAGTTTCAACTATTGGCTTGCAAAAAAATATTTTCAATAACAGATTACTTAGATATCTTTTGCTGTTTTGTATATTCATAATAGTCTTTAAAATGTGAAATTGCTTTCAATAAAAGGAAACACCCCTAGCTACTCCTTCTGCCCTGTGTTATTAGACCAGAATGGAAGCATGTGAGTTGATGATTTTGAACTAATAATGGTCCAGAAGTGGATAATCTTGTTGGTCTAGACATGAAATGCATAGATGACTGAAAGAGAAAAGAATGTCAGGTAACAGCAAGAAAGATGAAGCTACCGTACTCAATGATTTGTCAAATGGAAAGTATTCCCCAACCTAAGTGGTGGAAAAACAGTTTGTAAATGCTGTTAATCACAACCAATTTTCTATCACAGTTGGATCCTAATGGCTGCACCACTCTTATTGTTCTTGCCCAGACTCTTCAAAAATGAAATATTGTTACAGTAAACTATTAAGTCTTCATAATAACACCTATGGAAGCAGACACTACTATGGTAAACAACTTAATTAGATAATTACCCATTGTCAGCTTTGCCTCAGGAAAGAAAACTGACAAACTAGTTGTTAATTACTTAAAATGGTTCCCTTCTTGGGAAATACAGTTTCAGTAATACCTGAATTAAACACCTGTCCTGGTTTTGCTGGGACAGAATTCTCAAATCATTTTTCTGTTCAGAGAAACTGTGGTTTTGAGAGACTGCAGAGTCCAGATTTGTGAGAACAAAGGAGATGAGATGCTCTGGTGTGCAGGTTTCCATGGTGACCAAGGTCGAGGGTAGTTTTAAGCCATGCAGATGCAGTGGGCCGGGAGGGGCAAAGGCCAGGACAGCTGACCCAAGCTGGCCAACCCAAGTATTCCATACCATAAACGTCACTCTCACTATAAATTGAGA
Organism: Aegotheles bennettii; assembly: GCA_013398125.1. Lineage (NCBI taxonomy): Eukaryota > Metazoa > Chordata > Aves > Caprimulgiformes > Aegothelidae > Aegotheles > Aegotheles bennettii. The sequence goes on from VZRW01005695.1 coordinate 50,647, forward strand.
AGTTGCGAAGTTCCAGGGGGACTTCTACCATGGCTGCCCACCCAAGAGGTTCCCTCCTGACTCACCAGTTGTCCCACACCTGAGGCTGCTCCTCTGCTTAGGTCGCTGCTGGAGCTGTTGTGCTCTCGGAGTTGGCAATTGGCCCTCACCTCTAGAAGCTCTCTGCTTGTGACTGCTGTCTGGAGCTGAGTATAACTGTGTATCTTGTATTAGCATTGGGGGTAATATTAGATCATAACTATTATTCTATTAAATCTGTTTTCATTTCAACCCACAGGTATCCTTTCTTTTTTCCTATTATCCCTCCCAGGTGAGGTCAGGTGATTGAGCAACTGTCTAACCCATGACAACACCACACTGTGCTATTCATTCTTTACAAAAATTATCTGTTCCATTCCATTGTCTCTATTCCATAGTTTGGAATACATATTGAGATAAGATGAGTCCATACTCAAAAGATGGCACTGTTGGTAGTCAGCCAGACTCTTCAAGATAAATTAATCATGGAGGGCCAGAGAGAAGAAATAGATGGGTTCCACATTCATTGAAAAGAATAACCTATTTCTTTAGAAATTTACTTCTTGCTCCTATTTTCTTTTTATATTGTTACCCAGTTGTTATATGAGCTACCACTGTGAAAAAGTTATTTTCTAAGTAGGAAGAGTCTATAACCACAAATTCAGTGTCATTCTACCAACTTAGAGGCTTTTCAAGATCCTCTCTTGTAAAAAATGTCATGCAAATGGAGAAAAATAAAAGAGGTTATTTTTCAGCAGCTCAAACTATTTCTGCAAAAGTCTGTGGACACACTTAACCTGGAAATTCTTTGTTAGTAGGAGAAAAAAGTCATTGATCAATACTAATTTTATTTGTTAAATCACAAGTTTTTTCACTAAAAAATTAATAAAGAGCAAAATATTTTTTCTAAAGTTGGAAAGCATTAGGCCATTCAGTCACAACAGAGTAAGTACAATGTAACTTGTGAGACCAGCTGCAGTGAATATAAGATATTCGTATTTAATAGTTGTCAAATGAGATGAAGGACAAAACTCTTTTTTTTTAATATTTGATATAAATAATTGTTTGAGCAATTGTAAACCATTAAATCATTTGTGAAAGAATATAAAAACTGACTTGGCAAATAAGCTAAAAACAATGAATAATTGACTCAGTTCTAATTATGTATAGATAAATTTAATCTTACCCTATAAACAGACAACACATTCAAATTTCTAAGAATGAATTTTCCAGACAGCTATGTCCATCATGAGAATTTTACAAAAATACTACTTTTTTGAATGTTACATGACAGTTTAGAGTTTCCTTTAGGAATAACCTTGTGTGTTTAACTTTCTCATTTCTTTCTCCCATGTTGTGGTTAATGAGATAAAGTTGACAAACATTTGTAGTTATTTGCTGGTGTTATGTGTTGTCAAGATAGGCTGTAAATGCTGTCTATCTTGACTTTAGTAAGACATTTGATACTGTTTCCCACTACATTCTCCTGGAGAAACTGGCTGCTTATGGCATGGATGGGTGTACTCTTTGCTGGGTCAAAGACTGGCTGGGTGACTGAGCACAAAGATTGGTGGTAAATGGAGTTGCATCCAGCTGATGACCAGTCACGAGTGGTGTCCCACAGGGCACTGTACTGGGGCCAGTTCAGTTCGATATCTTTATCAATGATCTGGAACAGCATATCGAGTGCACTTTCAGTAAATTTGTGGATGACACTAAACTGGGTGGGAGTGTTGACCTGCCTGAGGGTAGAGAGGCTCCGCAGAGGGATCTGGACAGGCTGAATTGATGAGCCAAGGCCAATTGTATGAGATTCAATACGGCAAAGTGTTGGGTCCTACACTTGGGCTACAACAACCCCATGCAATTCTACAGACTTAAGAATGAGTGGCTGGAAAGCTGCCTAGAAGAAAAGGACCTGAAGGTGCTTGTGGACAGCCAGTTGAACATGAGCCACCAGTGTGCCCAGGTACCCAAGAAGGCCAACAGCATCCTGGTTTGTATCAGATATAATGCGGCCGGCAGGACTAGGGAAGTAATAATCCCTATACTTGGCACTGGTGAGGCCACACCTCAAATACTGTGTTCAGTTCTGGGCCCCTCACTACAAAAACAACATTGAGGCACTGGAATGGGTCCAGAGAAGGGCAACGAAGCTGATGAAGGACCTGGAACATAGGTCTTACAAGGAACATATGAGGAAACAGGGGTCGTTTAGTCTGAAAAGGGGAGACCTTATCACTCTCTATAACTACCTGAAAGGAATTTGGAGCAAGAGGGTAGCTGATCTCTTGTCCCTAATGACAAGTGATAAGACAAGAGGAAATGGCTTCAAATTGTGCCAGGGGAAGTTCAGGCTGGATATTAGGAAATATTATTTCACTGAAAGGGTTGTCAGACATTGGGACAGGCTGCCCATGGAAGTAGTGGAGTCACTGTCCCTGGAAGTGTTCAAAAAATGTGTAGATGTGGCCCTTAAGGATATGGTTTAGCAGTGGATTTGGCAATCCTGGGTTGATGGTTAGACTTGAAGATCTTGAAGATCTATTCCAACTGAAACAATTCTATGATTCTATGATATAATTCTGATTTAATTAACTTTTTCAAGATACATCAAATTAGAAAAAGTAATGATTTATCTAAATATTATCCATTTTATTTAAATGAAGTATTAGTTTCCAAAACAAAACCTGACTAAGAAGACAATGATCATTATATTTGTGTTTAATTGTAGAAAGTAAGTAAATTGCATGCATGAGCTTCCAAATGCACTCACAATTTTCTTCCAACACACAAAATGCAACATTTACAACAATGCTTTCAAGGGAGCCAGATAACTTCTCTTACGAAAGTTGGTAGTGAAATTATGGTTTGAAAAATAATTACCTGTAAAAACAATTTGTTTTCAGAATCATTATAGCTCTACTGGCTTCTCCAGGATTCCTGGAGTCAGCTTAATGCATCAAGGGTTAAATGATGTCCTAGTCATGCTATACGTTTTACCTGGTTTTCCTGCTGATGACCTTTTCATTTGCCTTTGGTCTTAAGTCTGATCCTTACCTAATTTTCTCACTATTTGTTAGGACCAGCTTTTGCATTACAACATTTATTCATTTTGCTGCCGCCTCCCTATTAACATTTTCCTCTTAGAAAATGCAAGCTAAATGATCTACTGAACTTGCAAAATAAAATACTGTGCACCAGCTCTCAGTTTTCTACGACAAGACATTTCTTTGACACAGGTTCCCCTGGGTTAAAATTCTAGATTACTGCAGCTGGAGTGTCTTTAATGCTGTGTTATAATCTGTCACCAAAGTGTGTGTCCTATACAGATGGAGGTACACTGGTCATGTTTCAGCTGTATGAATAGCCAGAATAGAAAGATGGCCATTTAGTGTTTTTTATCCAAATAATTAGGGAATGAATGCAGAGGTCTTGGCAGGGTTATTAAAATCTTAAAACAAGCAATAAAACCTTAAAACAAGCAAATGAAAACAACAAAATACCAAACTGTAAATGCAGAAGTTTAATCTCCAACTGTATTGCTCCCCTGTATTGCACTTTGAAGCAATTTATAGTAACAGCAATAGGAACTGAACTTAGGAGAGTGAAACATAATATGGTCCACTTGAAATATGACATGGAAAAAAAAAAACATTCACCTGATTTATTCACCACTGAATGAGTTACTGTGTTTACAGGCAAATTTATAAGAACTTCTTACAGCCAGGATCTAGAAGACACTGAAACAACTGTTACGAGTCTTACAGGAGTGCTTGCACATATTGTCAAGACAATTTCTGTGGTAGCCCCCCAAACTTTATCACAAAACCTCCACATTTGGGTCAGCTCTGGAGAGGAAATTTATCTTTCACAAGACTGGTGCGAAGTGGGACCAATGAGTCATGTGGTTTGCACAACATAAGGTTTCTGGCTTCCCCTTCATTTTAAAATATGTGCAGAAAATGGCAAATAGAATGCAAAACATCCATGTGCCCTGCTTTCCTCATTGCTCTATGCATTCCTCCTTACACAGGTCCTGTGGGAGTGGAATCTGGGGTGGAAATTGCTGTTGCTTAGTGTGCCCGCTTTTCAATTTTGAATGCTCCTTGTCACGGCCACTTGCTCAACGGGCCTTTGTTTGAGCCTGAAACCAGACTGGGGGAGGGGGGAAAGGGGAATGGCGTTGCTTAGCAACAGCTCTCTTTTTGGTCAGGTAGCACATGGTTAAGGGAAAGAGAAATCTGTAAATTCAGTGGATTTGGATCCTATCCAGAAATTTTCTTTAATTTTCCAGGATCAAGATTTTCCCTTGCAAAAACCTTGGACTGTCTTGCTTCCCCAAAACCTAAAGCACAGAGATGGTCAAACAAAAGCATCCTGTAAAGAGCAGTCAGTGTTACCCTAATGGTGCATTTAATTCAGTTCTGCTGTTATCTGCCCCAGTACACACTTCAGAGGGATACTGTCTAGATAAAAAGTATCCTTAGACTTTACAATTAATTAATTTCCTTTTATAAACTGGTTTAATTATATGAGAATATAACTTCATACATAAAATTTAAACTCAACCTCTCTTTTTAAGTAGTAGGATATTTAAGTATTTTATCCTTTTTTTGTTAGTGGGTTTTTAATTCATTTTAATGTATTTATTTATTAATAATCAAAAGGTAGTGGTAAGGACTCATATCTCTGGAGAATAATCCTTGTCTCTACATCTGTTCAATGTCTACACACTTGTAGCAGAGAGACTAATAGCTCCTCTTACATAATATGTGACACTATTGTATTGATAAAACCTAAATAAAATAAAAAAAGAATAATATCTGTAGATTGGAAGTAACCATAGCAGCACCAGAATCTGTAAAGTCAGTACCTGTAACTGTGGGTGAAGAAAATAAAGCTGTTGTTATTTAACTCAACTACTCTTTAACAGAAACTGCCATATTTTTCAGCTATACTGCCATTTTAGAACTCGGGGAAAGAACTCGTACATGTTCTTTTCTTGTGTCCAGTTCAAATAACAAACAGAAATACAGTATTTCTGGGTATATAGGGGTAACTTCCAATTGTTGTATTCTGTACGAAAATTAAAACAAAAATTTGAAAAAAACCCTTATTTGACCATTTTGAAAAGACCACTAGCAATCAGATAAATAACAAAAAAAGAAAGCTTCTCAAGAAAGTTAGGCAGACTGGATTTGTCTTCACCCATACATCTCTCTCTGAATGAGTATTTTGTGGAGAATACCATTTGATGAGTAGCTCTCTGAGACAGTTATTCAGGTTTTAACTATGGAGTCCTTCCACTCTGGGGTGGAATTTTGGAGGATTGTAAAATACATTCTGGGTAGTTCTGTACGTATGTGTGATCAATGCACGTGTTTACATTTATGTTTCTTATTGCAAGTTACTATCACAGCTTTTAGATCTCAGAAAGTTTCAATCAACCCACAGGTGAAAAAGCTAGAATGTTATTAGGATTAATTAAGGATTATTAAGGTTACCTACTAACTTTTCTTCGCCATTCAGTGAATTACTTGTAAACCATGTCTCTACAAACAGATATTTCTTCATGCAGGGAAAAAGATTAGTGGAAGTGAGGATAAATGCAATGTTTTTCTAATTCTCTTGTATTTAACCAACTAGTCATTAATAGTATAGAAAACCTAGGGATATGAAATAATATTTTCCCAATAGATTTATCTTAAGGAGATCATGCAAAACATTCATTTTTGTTGAATCATTTTCTATGATAACTTATGGGGATTTTTAGGAATACATATAACATTAAGATTATGTATGAAGACGTGCTGCCTAGTAAACAGTTTCAACATTGGTCTAAAACAACTGAATGGAACAAAGAATTATCAGGGGGCTACAAATCTATCCATACTATATCATTATTCCCTCCGCATTTCATGGCTGTGATAAGTACGCTTTTGGAACTGCAGTGAGATAGAGGAAGACCATATGAAATTGATTCACACCTTAAGGCACAGTGGATGGTTCCAAGGAAATTACACACTTCATTACACTTAAGCACAGAGAGATGAACAATAGTGAAATGTTAATATGCAGTGGCCATAGGGTACTGATTATTGAGATAAATAGTAGTTCAAGGAAATGGCTTAGATTTTTTTGGATGACTAAGCAACAATTGATGTAATGAATTTAGTTAGCTCTTGATAGGAAAATAATATAATGGAGAAATATTAAAATGAAGACTAATATGCATGTTGAAAAAAACTACATTAGATAGAAAGGATCTGCCTAAAATATGGACAAATCAAGTATAGTGCATCTACATAAGGCAGAGGCAAGCTACAAATAAAGTGGCAGCATTAATACGTATTGTCTGTTTTTTCTAATGCATTCACTTGCTAGAGCTACATAAACCATTGTTTTGTGTTTAATAAGGCCTGATATAATATGCATTTTGTTTAATTCCAGTTCATTGTAGATGTGGCACTCTCAAGGCATCTGACAGCAGCCTAAACAACATTTTACACTAAAATTTCTACATACACTCACATTTTTACTTCAATTATCAGAGGGCACCAAATTTAATATATAACTGAAATATAAAACATGTTGGTAAATCTAGAATCTAGTTGGCTGAGGTTTTAAGGATGGAATTACCTAAAGGAATTGAAAGATTTAGGTATAAGAATCCAAGTTGAGAAGGATATCTAAGCCATTTTAACCTCTTAGAAAATCTTGATAGAGCTTTATTCTATGTAAGTTTACTTTATAGATTTGTCACGCTATATTCAAGAAAAGTTACGTGAGTCTTTCTCCATCTCTAAAACACCATGATAAAGAAAGATGATTTATCACAACCTTAGCATCACTTATGCAATTGTCTTCTTTCTGGCAACATGTCTTTGACTTCCCTTTGCTGGGTGCTACTCTGGCTGTGGCCAGGTTATGAAGTGTACTGGATGCAGACCTTTTAGCACTCTTAAACAGAGAAAAGCAGAAATGGGACTGAGTCAGCAGAAAAACCAAGTTTGGGAGTGTGTTTTCTGCTCCTGAAAATACACTGATTAAATATTGATTAAATATACTAAAGGGGTAGTTTTGTATCCTCATTTTAAGTCATGTGTAATTCCTGATGCCTCTTAATTATTGCAGCAATAATTAACCTTTTCAGCAAATGAGAATATAGGATCTAATCCTCAAGAATGGGAAATCTTCATAGTTTCACAGAAGTCAATAAAGAAATAGGTGTTTTCCTCAATAATTTGGCCATTATGCTTTCCCTTCCCTGGTTGTGTTACCTTCTTCCTTTCAGTTTAGTAATCATATTTCTCTCTTGACAAGACTTAAAATTGAGAGACTCCTCAATTTTTTCTTGTTCCACATTCATTCTTATTAATTTCTCTCACACTGACACACAAACTCACAGACACATAGACACATTGGCATATGCACACACACTACCACATAGCACAAGCTAGCTTACAAGCAGCTCTCCAAAAACTTCTGTAAAATTGTGGATACACACAAGACACCATTTTTTGCTAGGTTATACTTCACAGAGCCATATGGCTTCGAATTTTATTTACTTTGGAGGAAAACAAGTTGGTGATGTTCAGGCATCTAGGATTTACTTTTCATAAATATTTTAATATATACCTACTAGTTTCTTTAAAAACTGATGTAGAGGAGTAAGATGAAGAGATACAGATATTTAGTAGGGAAAATGAATATGTACAGTAATGAAGTAATAAAAGACAAATGTGAAGCTTCAAAAATTATTTGAAGGACTCCACACTGATAAACTGTTGAAATATTTCATTGCATTCCAGACTTAACTTGAAGTCAAATGCTTCATGAGGTGCATAACAGACACTGGGTCAGTTGTCTGAAGACTCTCTCTGCAAACAGCTGTTATAGTAAATAATCACATGGTTGGGCCTCCATATATATAAGCATTTCGGAGTTATGTAGGAGAGGTCTCGTAAAAGGAATTCCTTGTATAAGTTACTGGTTTTGTGTGTTCAGTTACTTTCTAAACAATATTCCCTTCTTTCAGACAGATATTTTAGTTTTTAAATCAGAGTGCAAGATGTTTTTACATTTTGCAAGGCACATAAATGTGTTCTCAGAAGTTGTAGACAAAAACCCAATATTGAGGTGCTACGTCTGTTTGATTGGTTTCAACTTGTGTTTTGTGATAATAGAGGATTTTTTCCTTCTCATTTGTTTATGAAACTTACTTCTTTTGGTATTACTCACTTTACTGATTATTTCCTCATGAATAGAAAGGAGTAGTTTATTATTTTTTTTTTAAGGTAACAGTCAAACCCAATAGTAGTCCTTTTTTCTTGTTTGTGTTATTTGAAAGTTGATGTTCTTGTTTGCAAACAGTCTGGGCTGACTCACATCAGAGATTTAGTAACTATTTCATAACTAGATTACAAGTTTGTGACTGTCCAGATCTGATGTTCATCTCATATTCATCAGAAGTGAGGTGTGCAGTTAAACAGTCTACCTAAGCAAATGTTCACTTTTAAAATGTAGTTTCTCTCTTGATAAAAGCAGAATCAAGCTGCCAAAACTTCATATACAGCTGCAATGTATTTGCTGGAAGCATTGGCCCAAATCCCTGTCAAAGGCTAGGATTCCTGGATGTTCATGGTAAATGCTGTGCGTGCTCTGGTGTTTAAGGAACTCTGTTACAGATTCATGAAGAGTTGATACTAGTTCACTCCACATCCAAAGGTTTAAAAAGTCTCCTGGAGTCCTACGCAATTCACATTTCTGCTTTCCCTATAGCCACTGTCTGTTCTCCCATCTTAAAATAATGCTCTTTAGAGACAGAGGAAAATACCTCAAGTTTCAACTCAGTGAGCTTTTGTTTGTTTGAGGCAACCGGAGTGTGTTTGAGGGGATAGTTGTTCCTTCTGTGATGGTCTACTTTTTAATAGATTGACCCACACCAGAAAGTCCAGAATCAACTCATAGATTTGCTGAGCCACTGTCCTCATTTCAGGGTAAAAAGGAAATTAGATTCACTTCTATATTTTATACAGAAAAAATGGAACAGTCATGATTTTCAGGTGGTTCATTCATGTTCTGTAGGCAGCCTACTTCATGAAAGGACTCAGGATCTAGTGTTGGTCTGAAGTGCTAATGGAAATTTGGAAACTGTTGCCACAGGAAGAAGTAAAGGCCCAACAGCCTCAGTTTTTGACTGGAAATTAGTCTTATGTTGTGTATAGTCAGGGAACTTGGTGGAAAAAAAATGTCTTGAAGTAGAAGAATTTCCTCTGAGTGAATAATCCTTAGGTAAAAGTAATGTCCTTTGCTGGTATGTTAACTGTCTCCTAAACTCTGAGTGATTAGAATTGTTTTTCTACTTCCTTACAGAAGAAGCAGTTGGAAGATTAGTTTTACTCAGTTCTGGCTTAAATCCTAAAGCTGGGTAGCTTTCTTTTTTTCTGTCCATGAAGACAGTGAATGAGAGTCAGATGACTACATTTTCTTTGTTTAGCCATCAGTAATCTGATTCTTTTAATAAGGCTAATTTTTCTATTTGCAAGATACAATAGATAATACTTCTGTGATGACATCCTAGATCTGCACTTGTGCCATCAACATAAATTTTCTAAAATGATTGTGTTTTTCCCCTGTGATCAGAATAAAGCATATGACAGAGAACTCTGATCTGTAAGAGACAAAGATGGAGAGGTAGGAATTAATCTGTGAAAGCTAGACACCTAATCTGACTGCTAAGCCTAAAAAAATGACAGAGAACAAATCTTACGTAAATGCTGGCTTATGTTTTTCATTCTTTGACTCAGTCTTCTCAGCTTTCTTTTCAGTTCTGCGGAATGTGAAATGCTAGCTGGGGCTCAGGCTGCTTCTCCAGGTGACTGGCAATAGTCTCTGCCAATTTGTGAATTTGTACAACATGACAGAAGAAAACTTCAAAAGGAATTAATGTTGAAACTGCTTCTAGAACCCCTGAGGCTCCAGAGAAGGACTCTATGCTGGAAAGAACTGTCCCAGATCTAGTTCCAAAATCATGTGCAGCTTTGATCATGAAAGATGTCTTAGCCTCTATGACATGGTTTCCCTTTGTATGTGTTTCTTAATTGCCAATCTCCTGGACCTTTTGAGGTAGGTGTATATGTTTCTCTGGCCTTCTCCTTTTATATTTAATCTTATGCACTTTAGGAGAATCTGACCCCTAAAAGATCTAAATTGTAAATATAGTTATCTCTATTTTGTTGTAATGCTTCTGCTTTGGAATACATCTGAGAGAGAATGTTTCAGTAGTTAAGACTGATCTTCTGTCTTATAGAGTTTATTTCTATAGCTGAGTACTCAAGGCATCTCCTGCGACAATACAGAACTTTTCTGAAGACTTTCTGAAACTTCTGAGATCCCCTCTGTTATGGATTATTTGTGATATTCTCCACAGAAGACTGAGAACTACCTTGTGCCGATAATGACACAGAGGCACTGGTGTTTCTGCATAGCTGCTAAGGGCTTCTGTCCATTCCAATTTGTCTACAGCTATCAATCCAAAATCAGCTGGTGGTCACCAGATGCGTGTCATATCTGCACTCTCCCCTCACTCCCCCTTCCAGTTCTGCCTTCCAGAATACGTAAAATTTTCTGTTTGCACTTAACTTTTCAAAGGATTTGTTGAAACTTGTCAGAGAACTCCAGAATCTTACAGCTGACAAAATCAATTTCTGTTCAATTAGTAGGTGAAGATTTTCCTGCTAGAAATTGAAACGAATCAACTGCAACTTTCCAGCTTTATATGACAGATCTGAAATATGGAAAAGAGGATACTGTATGATCACCACAGATTTCATTAATCACAATCAAAGACTACTTTACACCAAGGTTTGCCCGTGAGTATTTTAACCATCTACAAGTCATGAACACACTTCCTACTTCTTATAGATTTCATTTTTATCGCAGTTTTTTATCACAGCTTTTTATCAACATTCCTTTGTTTTCTTAGTGCTTATAGATTGTCACTATGTTTTGAAACAGAGCAGAAAGTCCACAAAAAATTTTGACTATTTGACTGTTTCTAAGGGCAGTGGAATTCCTTCTCATCTTCCCCTTTTCCTACCTCCAGGCCTCATGTTTGCTGAGAATAGTGCAGGCCTTTGTTTTTGTGTTTTGTTTTTTATTATTATTTTTAAATCAGGGAAGGAAGGAATGAAGGGAAGGGCCAGTGTTGTTTCATCTGTTTTTGGATTCTTAAAAAGAGTAAACACATCATTCTAGTTTCTATTCTCAAAAATACTGATTTTCCTTCCCAGTTACAGTGTTTACAATTAAACTTTTTGCTAAATTGCAAAATACTTGCCTGTATTACATTCCTAGAAAGTTTATGTGAAATGAAAACCAAGGTAGAGTTTGAACAAAAAGTGTAAATACTTGTCCAAATAATTTTCTCACTTCTATCTTTCTATACCACAGATTTGGCAAAGATTTTAATGAATCCCTCAGAAAAATTGTAGCAACTGTATTAGAGTTTCTCATGATTAGTTTTCTAGTCACAGTGAACAGTCTATCTGTAGCATAACCTTTGTTGCACATGCATGCAAGTAAATCTGAATCACGCTCATTTTCATAGGAAGAGGACACAACCAAAGGATAAATTCCTTGGTATTCAGCCAGCTTCAGGCCAGTGTCCATAATAAATACACAAACAAATCAATCAATCAATAAATAAAATTCCAGTCACTTGCAACCCATTGGCTTTTGTGTTTTCTTTCGCTTAATCAGCATTCATACTGGGCATGCTGAAAAGAAATGACAAGTGGCTAGCCCAACAGCTCATCAGCTTTCACAAATACAGGCAAATATCATTCTGAGAACTTTCTTTTGATGATATAATTGCTTTAATGCATTCGTTACTACTGTAAGAATTATCCAGGGTATGTCACCGCCTCCAGTACAGTAGTTTGTTCTGTAGGCTTGAATATTGTTCATAGAAATGAATTCTCCAAAAACAGTCTTGTGTCTGAAATACTCCATTAGAAGTGACATTTATGCAGAGAAACTCATTTTTTTTCTCGTTCTAAAACATCAGTCCCCTAAGTTTCAACTTGTGAAAGTGATAATAGAGTTTGGAGTTCAAAATGCTTTTGACTGAGTGCCAGCTATTTTGAGATGCCTGCAGCTAACATATCATTGCATGACAAATCATTTCTACTAACCCCTTAGTCCGTCAGTTTGTCTGCTTAGTTACTGGGAGATCACTTGAAGTTCTGAAGCGTAGGATGTTATCCACTAGATGTCTGTTGGCAATTACTGAATATTTTTGCACTTATAGATCTCCACACCTAAGTGCTTCTGTTTGGAAATGGGAGAATTCTCCAATTTGTAACACAGAATTAACAATTATCCCTCTTAAACTAGAATGTAATCATTGCTTCTCATTGATTATTAAGACTATTTTAATTGCTACCAAAAAACATTTCAGCAGTATACTTTCCTGTTACAATGCATTATGTAGCACCTGTCTAGTGAGAGCTGAACTTTAGGAGAGAAAAAACACAACAAAACCAAACCAAAAAAACCCCTACAACTGAAGGATTGAAGTATAGCTTTTTGTTCTGAAAGAAGGACTGGAACAATCATTCTAATCACAGAAAATAATTTTTCACCTCCTGACATTATACATTTCATATTAAAGTTTTCCTTAATCATCCTGGTTAAAAAGAGGGGAATGCCCAGCATACTCCATATGTTGTTTTCTGGAAGTGATCTACATTCTGGTATTTCCCTGTTGGGAGTGCTGGAAAATCTTTGAGGGAATCAAGATCAAAATATCATGAAGTAGTCTTTTAATTCTGCAATGTCGTATTTAATAGTGAGTACTATCCATCTGATGAAAGATACAGTGCCTGGTCTTTCAATGATTTTTGGTGTTTGGTTTATTTTCTTGTTTGTTTGTTTATTTTTTAAGATTTTGTTGTTGTTGTTGGTGGTGTTAATAACGGTTTTATTTTCCTGATTGCAATATTTTAATTTTAAAATAATTATTCCTTTTATGTAGGTACACATCTACAGAAGATTATCTAATTCAATTATTTACTTGAAAGCTATTGCACAAAAGACAGCATGAAATGGTGCCTCCAGATATGTAGGCAAGTGCTGAGTAGAAGCCTTATTCTACAAGGCAAGCTTTTACCTTCCAGGTTGCACAGGTGCAGCTTATCATGCGATTTCCTGGCTTAGTAAAAGAAGACTACATAATTCTGATGTGTTTTCACAGAAGCAGCCAATCAGATTTCAAATTAGTTGGGCCAGAACTGGAACAAGTTTTTAGGTTTTTCTTTTTCTTTTCTCATTGAGTTCACTGTATGTAGGATTCCTTTTGACTTAATTGTCTTTTTCAGGTTTACAACGGTGTCTTGGTTCAAATGGCCAAGGTGAGCTGCAACTCAGAGATGGAGTTTGCTTTTTGCTATTCCCCTCCACCCCCCTCAGGGAAATGGAAGGGGAATAAGGAATAGAGGCTTAACAGTTGGAAATTAGAACTATAACAGATTTAATGAAACAGGGAGGGGGAGTAACAGGTGGGAAAAGAAGAAAACATATACAAATATATAAAACCTGATGTCGATGACCGCTGATACAAGCTCCTGAAAAG
>VZRW01005695.1:64699-92731 GCA_013398125.1 Aegotheles bennettii
ATTAAAAATGTATCATAAGTATTGTTAATTATGGTTAGGTATGATTCTTATATAAATCATAACAAAAAGCAAAAAAACCCAGAAATTAAAATGAATATGACATACTAAAATATGTCACTAAATATATATACTACATAAACTAAATATGTAAATCAGTAAAATTCCTACAAATACTAAAAGTACGGTTATTTGAAAGACATTTATCCAGTCTTTGTAGACTGAAAGCACATTCTGATCTTATAAGAACTCTCACTGCTTATCATTGCTCTTTCTGATGGTTCTCTAGACATAAATTAAAAAAAAAATAATATTACCACCATCAAAAAAACAATTACTTGAAAGGAGTCTCAGTAAGTATGTTTTTTTAAAGTTGTTATAATTTAGGCAGATCCAGATATGCATAAGGGCAGTTTCATGCTTTTACAGCTTTAATAGTTTCCAGTCACCATAAACTTAATACAGAAAATGAAGACTAAAATCGCTCCATCGGTTCAGAACTATCAGGTGCTGATCTTCGTAAGTACAAAGCATACCTGGAAAGAAGTATCATATGGCTATCTCTTCATTGAGTTACACTGTATTTTTACAGAGAAAAATTAAGCACAAAGGGCTATCAATTTCAGCTCTTCAGTATTTTCTTTTACCAAACAAAAGATATTATTTCACAATATAACCAAGGAGTGAAATAATTAATTAAATTGCTATTTGTTTTTAGGAATTGGAGGGGAATGTAGTACTCTCTAGATACATAGGTAAACATTATGTTTTATCCGAAGTTATTCTGAACCTGAAATTTTTAGGAATTTGGAAATGTTAATTTTCAGGCAAATCCTACTATAATTCTCCATAAGAAATTGCGTTACCTAAGGATTTAAAAATAGTTTAAAATACAGATAGATGGTGGTATAAAGAAATGAACCTTAGGTCATTTTGAAATAAAACATTCCATCCTTCAGTAAGCATAAAGTTTTTAAAAAAATTATGGCATGCAAATAAAAAGTAGAGTATTTATCTTGAGAAAGGTAAAGTTTTAAAATATAATCAAGCTGAAATATTGTAAAACGAGATTTACTGCAACAATAATTTAAGGTAATAGCAAAGATGTCATTTAAGCAATTTGCAAATAGTATATTTCCCTGCTGTGTTTGCAAGATTACCTTGTGAATCATCAGGAACTATAACTCAAAAAGCTTTTGATTTACATTTTCCTGAGACCTAGAGGCAAGAAAGGACACTAAAGATAAGATGAATAACTTGATGATCTACTAGCTTCGATAAAAAATGCTGCCTTTTCCCAACCGGCTCAAGTTAGCACCTGATACATTCTTGCTACCTATCACACAGAGACACTGAGTGGTAAAAGACTGTGTCTGGCTCACTTTGTGAGAAGTTTTAGTGAGGTTTCTACATTATATTTATGAGCAAACAAATAATTACAGGTCTGAGATTGCAGGAAAGGAAACTTAAAAAAAACTCTGGAGAATTAATACTGTAATAAAATTTTAATAATTAAGGTGTGCTTTTCAAAATGTCTTTGTTTTACATTTCTGGCTGTAATACAGCCTTACTTCTGTGGGACCCCCACATTTATGCTGAATGTCTGCTCATTCCATTCAAGTTCAGCTCTGTCTATAATTACTGAAACATCTGAGTGCCTTCTTGTAACATATTAAATAGTATGGCTAACATCTGTTCTGTGTTTATTTGTTCACTTGTTTTTATTCCCAAAGAGAGAAAAATGAACAGTGAAGATATATTTATTANTGGTCTTTGTGGAGATTTCCAGAATGTGATACTATGGATCTACATTAAAAGTCAGGATCATGAAAGAAATATATCCTGTGCCTGGAACAGATGACAGTGAGGATCTCATTGGTTGTCAGTTCCCAGTGGAAGCTCTCTATTTGCGTAAAACAGAATTTAATAAGAGAGAACAAATCTGTTGTACTAAAGCAATAGAAATGCTTACACTAGCTTTCATTGTAGGATAAAAGATTATTTTTTCAGTAGGTTGGGAATAGTCTACTGAATACCATGAAGATAAGGAAAGCATTTGTAAATTTGCCTATCTTCCACATGGCAATCATGTAAAAGAGAAAACCTGGTGTGATGCTGGTAAGTAACCTATGTTGTAGGGAAATCTGACATTATGTGAGTACATAAAACCCAACAATTTGTTTTAGTTCATGTAACTTTCTTGTAAGAGTACATATCATAAAAGAAAATACTTTTTTCTAAAAATTAGTCCAAAGTTATTTTAGATAAATACCTGTACTTACAAATACAAGCTATGTGAAATATTTGTGCTAGCAAATGTGGATCAATAGTCTCCTGAAAACAGGTTTCCTTTTGAGATTTACAATACTTTTTTCCTCTGCTCTGACTGGAAATAACACAATGAAGCTTGTAACATCACTGAATAACGTATTCTACCATGGCTGGCTGATTAGGACACACATACTTGATGGCATATAATGTTTGCACAATGCCTTCTCATTTTCTTACAATTCAATATCCTGATTTTCAACTTCCTACAATTCCTTCTCACTCTTAGGTAAGAAAATACAGCATAAATATAGCTTATCATTCACTGGAATCTAGCAACCTCTGATGCCCAGCTAACTCTTGTATGAATCGCATCTGCAGTCTACAAGGGCCTTTTATTATTTTCAGATGGTGCAATATCCTGCAGGAACTGGGTATGACAACAAATCTCCGCAATTTTATATAAAACTCAGACTTCCCTTTCTGATCCTGCTTCCTAAAACAGTAACAAATTTAAAATTCTCTCTGTCACAGAAGGGAATAATACAGAAAAATTTCACTTGACAAATGATGGTATTCTTATCCAAATGTAATCTTGAAAGCTGTGGAGATACTGAAATGGTGGATTAGTGCAAGAACACTCTTGCTCATATTGGAATGTAAATGGAAATAATTGTGAGTTACCTACACTAGGATAGCCCTACATCTTTCAGCTTTTTCCTATTCCTAGATATCCAGCATCCACTTTCCAAAAAGCAAAAGCTTTTCTATGCCTGTCCAAATAGGAAAAGAAAGTCAAGATATGGATTTCTCGATTTAAATTTAAGTAAATGTGCTGCAAGTTGTTCTAATCACTAGACTCTTCAGTATGGTGATTTTGCAAGAAACTGTGCTGTAAAGAGTTTTCTGAACCTAGCAACAATATCAAATCTGTATCCCTGCCTGGAAAAACTTTCCCAGGAGGGGACTTTCCTGAGTTTAGCCGAGAGAAGGTGACATGAAGGGGCAAAATTTTCTTTTTTTTTATTTGAGTTTCCTCTTTTTTTGACTTCCTCATATGAAGGTATTTCAATTGCAGGCCAATATTTTAATAGAATCTCAGAAACCTTGTGTCTATTGAGTGAAGCATGAACTAGTATCAAACACTGTGAATTATTTAGTACGCTAAAAAAAGTAATAACATTTTCTTTCTAAAACACAGTCTTAATGAAACCTTGTAGCCTCAGTCTTCATGTGGGATTCAGCAAGTAGAACAGTGAAATTCTGTGAGTAATTTAATCCTCCACTAGTAACAAACAAACCAAAAAAAGCATTTCTAGTGTATTATGCCAATACTCATAGAATGGGGAAAAACCCCAATGACATTCTGTTGTGATAAATGATAATAATTTATTTCTTAAAGTCATTGAGTTTCAGTGACAATAAGATGTTATCAGGTATCTCTAGACTCTTTAAGAGCAAATACTAATGTTAATTTCAATTGTCTTCCATACAATACATTCAAAATAAAAAACTATCCAAAAAGTTGGACAGAGTATGATTAGAGGTGCCATACAGGTGTCAATTCCAAACATTTACATAATGGCACAACAAAAAGAATTTTCCTGGTCTTTGCAACAACCTTACTCATATGAATTAGTTGGCAATGTCTTGCATGTTCCTTTAAACTCTCATTTCCACACAGGAAATTCTGTGTGAACAATCTTTCTCCACAGATTTGAATCAAATTGAAAATTTTAAGAGGGATATCAGTCTTGTGTTGTGTGAAATACAGAAAATTCAGAAAAATACAGGAAGACCAAATAGGTTCAGTAAAATGATATGGTATTTTGAACACTTGAGACAATGTTCATAATGGACAGGACCTGTCATAATGGACAGGACCCTACAAATCCTTCACCTTCTTTTTATTAAAATATTTTTCTCTCATCTAGTTACTGGATTAAAAGAAAGTTGAGAAAGGTGTTCACAGTTTGGGATTTCAGGTCTGTTCTTTTATTGCCATCAGCTTCAATACATTCTATGCCCATCCATAAGCATTGTATCTCAAATTTTGTGTGATACTGATCTCTGATAAGTTAGCACTCTTTGAGAATATGTACTGTACTACCAGTGAAATTGAAACGACGGGATGAGGGTCAATGAATCTCAAATGTTTTCAATATGAAGAAATACTTTCAGTTTTGTATCCAGAAAACAGCCACCTGTGGGAGGAGGTGAAGTTTTCATCTTCCTTTTTGTCTTCTGTCCTTCTTCTTCACCTTCTTTTTCTTTTCTCACTGTTTCATGATTTTCTGGTTTAGAATTGTGCTGAAGCACTAACATGGTTTACACATCGGCAGTTTCTCTGTGTGAGTGATGGCTAAAATGATCTTTGTGTACTTTAGCTCTCCCTTCATAAAGCATGATTAAATTAGGTTTGCAAAGTGTATCAGATATTATTTGAGGTCCTGCAGATAAAGGCACACTAGATGTGTCAAAAAACACATAATTATCAACATTTTGCTCTGGCTGAATTCTTCTGATGACCATGTCCATAAAAGGGAGTTATGGGAATGCATGTATCACTGTTGTTAACATCGGTTTAGTTCCCTTGTTCATGGCTTTGTATTAACAAGATTCCCATGGATACACATGTAATGCCATTTAGTCTGGGTTTAGACATCATGTCAGTAGACCCCCAGCAGCCACAGCAGCTTACCAGTTTTGTCTGTTCTTGTTTGTATCACACATTGTATAGGGCAAGTTTTGCTGTATTGAAAAATAGCAGAAAACTAATGAAAATCTTATAGCCTGCTAATTAGTTCTACCCATAGGTTATTTTTACTGGGCTTATATGATTTTTTTCAGTTATCTTGAGTTCTTTTATCCTTGGATAATTTGGTGCTTCAAGACCTTTCCAAAGGACTGGATAATCAGTTTTTAGCCTTTACTAGTCAAAATTCACAAACCAAGATTGTCTTGCTTATATTTCTGCTATGCCAACTTTGTTACCTTCAGAATATTCAAGGTGGGAGATGCTATGGTTGTTTCATATCTCATAAAATTCTTCACTGGGCTGAATTCTGCTGTGAAAAATTAGCTAAAATAACATTTGAGACTCCTTTTGGTGAAGACACAGTCTAGACTGGAAAAAAAAAATAAAAACAAAACCGAACTACCTAGTGCTACATTTCTCAAGCAGCAAGGCAAATTTCTCTCAGCAAAACCAGATGAGTTTTAAAATCATAGTTTTTCAGGAAGCAGCAGGTATGGCTACTCTGCAGTGGTGGCAGAACCAATTGTAACCCCAGCACAGGACAGGGCAGGGCAGGGCAATGAAGGGCATGGAAAAGCGGAGCAAGCAGTACCCTGATGGATGCTGCTGGCCCTCAACAGAGCAGGGCAATCAGGCCAGGTCCCGCCAGAATTCTCACTGAGACCAAGAGGTCAAGCCAGGGAGTTGAGTCTTTGGATCATAGTCTGCATCCACACAGTATGTCACCAAGTGCTGGTACAGCTGTGAGGGCTCCTGAACAAGGTGTGAGAGCAGGGGCATTATTCATAGTCCTTTTTCACAGCTGTGACCCAGATCTAGGCAGCCTTGTCATGCCAAAGCTGGCCTTGAGTGCAGACAGCAAAACACTTTTGGTCTTTATATGTGTATGTATGTGTCTGTGTGTGTACTGAGAGAGATGCAGGGTCCTTAAAATAATTGTTAGCCTTACCCCAGTCATGAACTGATCACATAATTGTCATTGTCATTAAGAAAGGTATAAAACCTGTTTTAAGGACAGGATTGTCTTTCAAGTTTTCTTGAGAATAAAACTGAGGATTTGATAGTCCCCTGAGACTGTACAGAATCTCATACCATTATAAGCAGAAGATCTACACAAAAAGAGAAGATGCAATTCTTTAAGTGATCTTCATATCTTCAGTTGATACTGCGGTACAACATTGAGCTTTAATTAGTGAAAAGTACCTGCTTGTCCTCACATCACTGTTATTGTTCATCTATCCTCTTTATACTTTCCTCTCCTGCAGTCCTCTCTGTCCTTTTATTCTTCTGAATTTATTTCCTGCTGCCAGTTCTAAATTACAAACTTTAAAGGTATCATTCATACCACCTTTCTTCTTTTGCCTTTGGAGTAGTTAGTATAACCGACTTTGAAGCTTTATCATTGTAATAATATTCCAGGAAAAAGAAAATATAGCTGGAGAGTTCATAGTCTTAAATCTGCTGTTTGCAGACAGAGGTGAATACCCTGGATTTTTTTCACCCTGTCTTCACATCCAGAATTTTATTTGTTGCTTTAAGACAAAAACCCCCTGAACTCACATTTTTCTTGAGCACCTAAACTATGCTTATGCCTGGCTATCTTAACTTATACTGGAAACCAAATGCCACCAAATATTAAAATGTGATTAGCTAACCTTGAATTCAGTTTAGGCTTAGGTCACATCTGCAGTACTAACAAGATTAGGTGAGTATACTCAGAATCATTTATACATATCACTACAATGTCAAGGCCACTAACTTGCTAAATTTTCTTCCTCCATCTAGGACTAGAACAAACACAGGGTAGGTGTGAAGTGGACAGCCTCAGTCAAGGAAATGCTTAAGTCCTTCATAGCAACAAACCTGTTTGCAGGTATGAAAGAAGTGTTTGGTTTAAACCCCATTTTATTTACAAAGCAGTTATTTGTAAAGTGCTGCTTCTCTTTACTTTTTATCACAGTGATAAGTCTTGCCCCTAGTAACATCACTCACTATACAGTCACGGTCTTATATCCATGCCATCCATTAGGTGAAATCCTGCTGGATAAAAGAAATAAACCTGTTCAAGGAATAGATTTACTGTACACTGGGGCAATGAATTAAGAAGTCTCCAAACTCTCTAGTGTGTTCTATATTTCCTGGTCATTTAGCACATCTCTTAGAAAACAAACAAGAAAGATCACCTTCCTCACTCCAACTTGTAAAGGCAAATTGAATTGAAAATAAAAATAGGATGCATCAATTCTTTAAAAAAATGCTGAAGTAACTTTTCTGCTTTTTTTCCTCTTTTCTTTTTCACTGTCTCCCAGCAAGATAATGCATTCACTGTGAGTTTTTTATGATAGTGTGCTTTCCCTGAATTTCTGTGCATGCCACAAGTACTATGCTAAAATTCTAGAGATATAGGTTCAGTCCCAGGCACTTTGATGGACTTCTTATGTGACCTTGTACAAAGTGACACGGTGGTAGATTTGATATAGTAGTCGGAATTTATCACTGAATTTAGATTTTCATAAGGTTTGAATCAGACTGTTGAGATGCAGAATAAGTAACAAGCCATTTTCCAGTTCCTTGGGTGCTGAACTGCTCTGAAGACCAGGCTACATATTTCACAGAGCAAACTATTAAAGCCTAGTATATTTGAGTGCTACCAGCCACAGGATTTGGTCACTTAGAAGTCTGGCCCTGGTCTTTTGTGGTGAGGGGTCACCTATCATCTTTCTGCCTCAACTTGCTTCCTTTTTGCTTTCCCTTTTGCCTTTCTTTTGAAGCCTGTGAGAATCTATTTTTAGCTAAATACATGGGCTACACCTACTGCAATTATTTCAGTTGTTGCTATTAGGGGCTCCTTTAGTATCAGTAATCATGACATAAGGAATCCATGATTCCAAAAGAAATTGTATAACACATATCTGTAGCTACCAAACACAAAAATACACTGCTCTAGTAGATCATATTGCATACATGAATACTTTAAACCAACACAAAAAGCAGAATAATATGTAAGGTTTCTATAGAAAAGGAAAAGGAAACTATGAGGAAAAACTTCTTTTACTTTGAGGGTTATAGACCACTGAAACAGGCTGCCCAGGAATGTTGTGGACTCTCCTTCTCTGGAGATTCAAAACATGCCTGGATGTGATCCTGTGCAACCTGTTCCAAGGTTGACCTGTTTAAACAGGGGGGTTGGACTAGGCAATCTCCAGAGGTCCCTTCCAACTCCTACCATTCTGTGGTTCTGTAGTCCTTTTAGAAACAGGAAACATATGTTGCATTGTCAAAGAAACCTGATTTTTAAAATGTATTGACTTTTAATCATGTTCTATGATGGCTCTGATAACATACTTTAAAGCCCTTTCAAGCCAAAGATTTTGCAGAATTGTTTGACCCATTTTTAGTAAATCCTTAGAGTTTCATAATTCTTTTATACACCATATATTTATCTCATATTTTACATTGTTCAAATCATGGCTTTTCAGACTAATAGCTTGTGAAAGAAAATATAGAAAAGAATGACCTAATGTTCTGCAAGTAGTTGTGTGTATGTTCTGCTAAACAAAAAGTCTGTGAGCCAGAAGTGCTGATGAAATTGCTTGATTCTTTTTTATTTTAACCAATTACATAAACTGATTATAATAACTAATTTTATAAAAAATAGTTCTTGCTTTCTAAAAAACATTTTATTTTAGACTGCATGTTTAGTGTTCAGAAACACACAAACACAGAGGAACAATATTTTGAATCTGGGAGAATAAATATGATATTTAATTTCTTCCTCTAAAGAGATTTTTATTTCATCACAGTAAAGATCCCCAGTCATCACAGTATATGAGTCTCTGAAGTGAGGTGTTCTCAATTATTTCTCTTCTTATTCTCTTTCACTTTGCATCAATAATTAAAGATTTGTAAATCCTGGAATAAAATATGACTACCCCGGCTTTCAGATGAGAGTCCGAACCTCCAGGGTGGAGAACACTTCTTATTCATGCCCACAAATATTCAATTATTTATGCAAATTGTAAAAGTGACATAAGGAGAAAGTGAAAACATTCAGTCTTATTGCAAGGTTTTGGAATACTTTTCAGGGAAGTAAAGGAATTCAGAGACAGTAACTGAGACCTTGTTTAGCACATCCAAGATGAAGAGATATGTGCTGAATGGTGGTAGGCTAACTGTATCGATCAAAGACTCTAGTGGAAATAGTACACAATGATACTTTCTCTGCACTTTTGCTTTTTCACTGCTTGTTCTAAATAATTTAGTAAATAGTAAGGGTCTGCATAATAAAAACTTTTAAAATAGCTCACTGAATAAGAAAATAGTCTTCATATACCACAATATTGTTGCCCTTATGGTCCTTCATGAGCTCTCTTGTTCCCTTTTAGATCTTCGCAGAGCTGTCTTTCATTTTGCTCACAGCCCTAATGTTCATGAACCTCATGAATCTCATTTGAGCTTTTCTTTCTGGCTTGCTTTCTGGATACATTTCAATGTCCTAGTCAATGTCTCAGTGTCCTAGATGAAGACATGAATTTTCACTGAGCTGTCATTAATTCACTGATTCATTGACAGTTCATATTTAACATTATCAGTATCAGTATAAAATTAATGACCAAACCCCCTTTCTGCAGACATTTTTTATGCCCTCTGATTACCCTTTATATTTATAACTTTCATAGGTAGTATTAAAATCTTTACAAAACCTATTTTGTTCCTTTTGTACCAGCAAAAGATAAAGAGTTTTATCATCTGAGTTCAGTAGAATGAAACTGAAAAGTGTTGGGAAAGTGAAATATGAAGACTGTGAAAAACCTGTAAATTTTACCTCTTTAAAAATAAAGTTATGTCAAAACAGACAACTGGAAATAAGTTTTTTCTTATGCAATTAACTTGCTATATTAGGTCTGTGGATGAAAACATTTTATAAAATAGCTTCCACCCCTAGTTACAACCCATATACCAGAATTTGAGAATTGCTCTCTCTGCCCTTATCTTTGGGAAACTGTTCAGGCAGTGTGAGAGGGGTTCCAATGCTCTTTTGTAATGGAAGTTTGGGACTTAGGGATTTTCTTCTTCTCACTAACCATGTATAACCACTAAAATATACCTAGTGGAGTAATAATCTGGTTACAGAAATAAACAGACCCTAGTTCCGAGCTGTGTGTTTAAGAGACCTTTATTGCACATAATGTTTAATACTCCTAGTGAAATAAACACTTGTTGATGACCTACAAATAATATGAAGGAAAGTGGGTGTCCACAGTGCATTTTAAATAAGTCAAGGTATTTTTTTTTTAAAAAAGCCCAAAAGAGAAAACATGAGAAAGAACATTACATTCCAAAATATGTCTGTTATAGTATAATACAGCCACTTACTGTAAGAGTCAGTTATTCTACAAAAGAAGTATTTAATTAAAAATTGTCATCTATTGATTTTTGTCATCACTCTATCACAAGGTAAACATAGTGAATTTTGGCTAGAGTTCTTAAAAAATTGTCGGAAAATGAGGAAATAACCCTTGTATCATGCTAGCGTGTCATACTTATCTTGTTTGTAAATAAAAATTGTGTGCATAATAACACAATAAATGTTTTTGTTTACTTGGGATTTATTTGTGTTTTAATTGGGAACTTCAGATATATCTTTCACCTGACACATATCTGTAATTTGTAATAATTATTTCATTAGTTCTATGAAATTCTAGCTTGCAGTACATTGCAAGATAGAAAAGATTAGAGGGAGGGAATGGTAATCTTTTCAAAGATCAAAATAACTGTAAACAACCTGCTCAGGGAGTGAATATTTTACTCTTGAGGAAAGGGTAGAAATTAGTGCCTAAACATGGGGTTCATTTTTGTTGTTGTTGTTTTTGTTTTTGTTTTTTTTTATCTGTTCCAAGCAGATTGTTAACCAAGAATAATTTTTTTATGTGAATTCTGTAGTCTATGAAAGAGACAGTTGTTCTGTTCTTCCCCTTCTGCTTTTTATTTTCAAAATTCTAGACTAATCCATTCCTTCTGAAGAATTATTCCTTTCAAATGACTGATGGATGGAAACATCCGTCAGCTTCTAAGTAATTGAAAACTGGACATTTTAACAGAAGCAATGCTTAAAGCAGCATTATAGAGAAGCTGACCAATTCAGTAGTTTGTGCCACTATCAATAATTTGATGTTACTGCTCAGTGGTGTCTTTCATTGTTCAGCTCCAAAAGGTATTTCACCAATACAATCATTCCAGATGTGTATCTTTCAAGTGTCCAAAATATTGTCTGCACTTGTCCCTCTAGAAAGGAGGAATGGCAGAAATGAGCTAGGGAAGAGCCAAGAGAATAAACTCAAGAGATTAAGAGTCATTTGCATTTCAGGTGGATTGCCACGGAAACAATTTTTCTCTAAAATCTGTATTTTTGTTACTTCCAGTGCTCTACTTACAAGTGTAGTAAGAGCAGTCTTACCTGTTCTTCCAGTAGAAACATAGCATGATTTTGCTTGAAATGAAGTATACATTAAAGTATAAACTTACTGAACCTTTATACCTCTTTAGATGAATTTTTTATGTAGCATGTGAAGGAGACTATTGGCTTTCTGGGCTGTAAATGCACTTTGCTGGCTCATGTATGATTTTTCATTTAGCAATATCACCAAGTCCTTCTCTGCAGGGCTACTCTCAATCTATTCATCCCCAGTCTGTACTGATACTGGGTGTTGTCCCAACACAGGTGAATGACATTTCACTTGGCTTTGTTGAACTATCATGAGGCTGACCCACTTCTCAAACCTGTCAAGGTACCTCTGGATGAAATCTCTTTAGTGTATCAACTGCACCTGATCTTGATGTCATCCACAAACTTGTTGAGGATGCAAATATTCTCAATACCTATGTCACTAATTAAGATAATGAGCAGTACTGATCCCATAACAGACCCCTGAGGGACACCACTCACTATTGATCTCCATTTGGATATTGAGCTGTTGACTGCAACTCTTTGGATGTGTCCATCCAGCCAACTCCTTATCCATCTAACAGTCCATCCATAAAACCCATATCTCACCAATTTAGTGTCAAGAATGTGTGTGTGACTATGTGAAAGGCCTTACAAAAGTCCAGATATACAACATCAGCAGCTCTTATCCACCAACTCCGTCGCTCTATCATAAAAGGCTACCAGGTTAGTCAGGCATGACTTGGCCTTGATGAAGCCATATTAGCTTTTTCTAATCACCTCCCTGTCTTCCATGTGCCTTGACATGCTTCCAGGAGGATCTGTTCCACGATGTTACTGGGCATGGAGCTGAAGTTGATTGATCAAGAGTTCCCAACATCCTCCTTTTTTACTGTTTTTTAAAATTAGTGTGATGTTTCGCTTTTTCCAATCTCTGGAAATACACCTGACTGCCATGACTTCCCAAATACTATGGAATGTTCCTCTTCAGTTAAATTTTACAAATTTCTGATGCATCTCCAGGGTGTCAGTATTGAAAACATAAGAGTAAGTCCGTACTGACTCTTCACAGATGGGGAACCTCTAAGTGAAACTGTAATATACAGTACTCCTCATGCCCGAGCTTCCTCCTATAGCAGTAGGTAGCTGTACAAATGGTCTACACCGTGAGCCTGTTATTTTTCTCCCTGAAAGGCAACGGCATCCTCATAGGAGCAGGTGGATTGTACAACAATTTTTGCCATTTTTTGTTGAAGCTCTGGTAGACATAACTGCCAGGACTAAGACTAACAACTTACTGTTGAAAATAAGACTTCGATGATTCAGCAAAAGATTTCCCCTATCTTTTTTGTTGCCTGATGTAAATGAGCAGTCATCTGAATCACACTTTCTTCTATTTTCTAATTTGGATTACCCACTAGCAAATGAAGAGATGAAGTGCTTTGCTAGTGCACACTTATTTCTATCTTCTTCCAAATATAAACCCAGCAGTGCCAATAGAGGCCAACAAAATATTTTAAAAGAAGGTCAAATTAGATTAACTTTCTCAGAATTCAAAAAATGTTGTGAATGCTATTTTTCCATTTCCCAGCAAATTCTTGTTCTTAATAGGCCCCTTTGGAATAACTTGGATCTCCAGGTTAAAAGTTTCATGGAAATACATTATTTTAGCTTCATTTTTCTGGAACTTCAGTTCAAGGTTCAGTTAGACTCTTGAGGGAAGACTGGCCATACAGTTCATCCTGGTTCATCCAGGTGGGCTTTCTGTTGTGTCATGTTTATGTTACAAATAATTTCAGGTGGAATTTGATAATAATTTATTTTCTTTTCACAGAAAAGTTACTTGGAAATCTACTCCCAAGAAAAATATCACCACTTTCCCACAAGTGTTTTTGTATATTCAAATAAGTGTGTGTTAAATTAAAGAGCAACAAAACAGTGGAGCTCAAAATTATTTTCCTTTCTTTAATGTTTCATTTTTTTGCATTTATTTGTTTGAATACATATATTAGTGCTCAAGATTCAGAACTGACTCTTTCTCATATGTTTGTACTGTGATAGGCTCAGCAGGGGCTTAACCACAAGATGATGATACCATATCTCTGATAAATCTTTAACACAATGTTAGTAATAGATAAGAAATGTGGCTGGTGTTAATGTTGTACATCTTTTATTTTTTCTTAAAGAACATAGGAATTAGTCTTCTGGCTTTGCAGACAGATATTACAAAGGATTCCTTCAAAGGTGGCAGGTACTTAGAAGTTAAGGGAACTCTCCCTGCCTCTGAAGTTAAGTTTATGTTTCCAGTCACAATATTTCTTGTGGATTATTTTCTGCATTTCTGACATGAGTCATGTGGCAGTGTAATAGTCCTAATCAGTTCTCTAGGTGAAATGTTCAGAGGTGGAACTAAAGGACTGTATACTTAGTAAAGCAGTAACTGAGTCAGGCAATATCAAACTAAATGTGAAAGGCTTTACCATAGATTAAAGAGCAGGTCTGGCTCTCTATTATCAAGAGCCTAGTTACCAATTAGGTTCTGATGTGTTATGGAAAAACTTAAGCTAGCCCAGACTACCTTTCTTCAAAATTGTTTCCTTTTTGATTAGAGGAAACTTCTATTGCATGAGAACTGATCAATGTAGCTTACACAATTCCAGGTTCATACTAGCACACAATGGTTTTACTCTTCTCAGGTGATTGAACTCCAGCATTCAGCCACTTGGCCAGCTTCTCCAGAACCTATTACTGGGAAAAAGTCTGTGTTAGCTCTTTCTGTCTGTGTCAGCGTATGTTGGGCAATGAGGCACAAAATTTGCAAATGCTTTCCTTAATTTGAACACACAATTGTAAACTATACTCTGTTTTTGCAATCTTTTTTACCCCCCATCCTAACCCATGAAAGTATTCTGTTGCATTTCTTGGCTCTAATTGAGAGGAGAAGAACTAAAAATAAACATTTAACTTTGAATAACGGTTTCCCATTACTAAAATTCTATGGAAGAACAAAAAATACATCACAAATTATTCAGAAATCAGAGTCCCTTTGGGAACTCTTCACAGAAGAAATCTAAAATATATGTCTTATAAAAAAAGATGGGATAAACCCTACCAGGAAAATATGTACAGTATACAGATAGTGTAATTGGTTTCTTGAAGGCTTGCCTCTAGTTTTATACTTTATCAGTTATTCCTTCAATGAAGTAATATTCTGCCTTGTAAGACAAGGTCCTTAAAGCAATTACAGAAGGTTAATTGTGTCAGATTAACATATCTAATATGATACGAATGCCAGAATATGTGGTGAATACTGGTAGTTTTATCCACTATTTGTATTTAGTTTCCATATCCATTTGTGAAAGTATTTCTGAATCAAATGACCTCTTGAATGTCTGTAGATAACTAGTTTAATTTTTTGTAATTATTATTTTCTTATAGTAAATTGTGAATATTGGGTTTCCTTCTATCCTTCACAGACCTTCACACATATGTCAAGCTGTGTTTTTGCTTCTTCTATAAAAACGTACCGGTGATCTGGTAATCACAGCTTTGCATCTCTCAAACAAACTTCTAAAAGAAATGCATCTGACCTGTCTATTAATTTCTGAAATGGTACTAGGTAGGCTCAGTGAAACAAATTTCACAATAGTTAACCTGGAACATTTAAGCATCCTTTAGTATGTTCTTGTTCCTTTGTATTTTTTGACCCTGTGCTGGTTTAGCAGACGGCCAGGCCAAGCCACAAACCAGACAGAGTTTTATTTCTATCACACACACACACCCCCCACCCCGGGAAATAGAAGGGGAGCAAGGAAGAAAAGGCTCAGCAGTTGGAAATTCTAACAAAATTTAATGGCACAGGGAGAAAGAGTAACAGGTGGGGAAAAAGGGAAAATGCATATATATAAATATATACAACCCGAGCTCCGATGACCGGCGATACAGGCTGCTGAAAGGTCCTTCACCGCAAAGCCAATGGGGGTGAAAAAAGAGTCCAAACCCCAGCACCCGATGCAGTCGGAGGCCGCAGACCACGTGGTGAGCTGGTAGCAAAAACTGGACCTTCTCTGTGCTGGCTCCATGTGGTGACCGGCAGGGAAGGGAGTGTAGGAGCAAGGCAGAGAGCAGAAGAGAGAAGCCGAAGGAGACGAAGAGACGAAGAGAGAGACCAAAAGAGAGAAAGTCCCCTGTCCTCCTGGCTTTTATAGAGTTTGGCAGGGAAGTGGGTGGAATACTGATACCTGATACCTGACACCCAGACCCCTTTTCACAACAGGGTCCTAAACTCCACCCCTTATTCATTGGGTCCTAGCAGCAAAAGCCAGTAAGAATTTTGCCTGCTCCTTTCAAACTATAACAGACCCTAATCTGAAAAAATAATCTCTGAAAATACCTTCTTACCTACACTATGACTCTTGTGGAATTTCACTTGTAACTTTCTATAACTGAGAAAGGCCTCGCAACTTTGCATTATGGACCAATTATTGTGTTTTCCAAATCAAACTCCATAGTCACATCTTCTATTTATTTAATTTACATCTAGGTAGTTAACAACAAGATTTTCTACTCTGTTCAACCATTTAAATTATCATAATAATACTCTGAGACTTCTTTTCTCTTTGATAGTTATTTGTTTTTTATTTATTTATTTATTTATTTTATTATTTATTGTGAATGCATATCTACAGAAAAACACTATCATAGACTTGTTAATTTCAGAAGTTAATTGTTACTACATTTACACTATTGTATTAGAGGTGGAAGGTTAGAATGGTTGACATGGCTGGCTTTGGTAGTCAGGTGAAAATTAGAAGGGGAAAGAATCTACTATTTTGGAAAACCATAAAGCACCAGAGGATGATTTTTCAAAAGATAGAGAAGTGTACTCAGAGGAAACTACTACTAGCTCTGACAGTAACAATTAATATAGAATTTAGAAAACAGACTATGTACGTGATACAAACTACCCTTGCACATTCCCATTCCTGTTTCTCCAACAAAGTAAATGTGAAGATATGGCAACATATACAAACCAGGCAGCAAATACTCCACAAGCAATCAAATCCAAGAAGTTCTCCATTCATCTGCATTCTCACTACATTAATATTAATCCAATATCATTAATCACTTTTAAACAAGTTTACTTATAACGAAAACACAACAACAACCTAAAATCCCCTTGGAAACACACATGTGAACTTTTGTTACTCTTCTCTCAATTTAGACTAGGAACTTCACTCCATGTCTGAACTTTCACAACTAGAACTAATATTTAATTTTCAAGTTGTAACTCCTTATTCCACTTTCCAGGAAATGTTTTTTGATATACACCAGAGAAAAAATTCTCAGTAAATCTTATGAGTCAAGACTTGGTTTCAGTACTTCATAAGGAGATCTAATTGGTGCAGGAATGCAGCCTTAAAATTATTTCATAACTGGTACTTATCATTTGGCCATTTTATTACAACCTCTTTCTTTTGCTTTTCTTTAATTCTTATGAACTTCCTGATGTTTCAAAATAAGTTTACAACATTGCCTACAAGTGAAGTCTAGATCTTCCATTATATCCAATAGGGCTGACTCCTAAACTTGCTGAAATGGTCACAACTTTCCTTTCACAGCATTCAGAAGTGAAGCCACTTCCATTTCCATAAGAATTGAAAGTAAACTGTCTTCATGGAAGCTGAATGACCTATGTTAGGAAATCAGTTAGCTAACTCTTAGACAACTGAGATATCTAAAGAAGGTAAGGGAAATGCAACAGATTTCAGGACATGTAAGTAATTAGCTAGAAGCATCTGAGCCTCCCTGAAGGTCTGACTTCCTGCCGTATCTCTTCACACATGAATACATCTTTTAAAGTCTAAAGAAAGTGATTCAACTGTAGGTCATGTAATTAAGTGATTTCCAGAGCTCAGTGTGTTGCTATGACATAAATAAAGATTGCCGTAACAGAATAGAGTCTGACGGTGAAGTAGGAAATTTGGGTTTCTGGAAGTACAAAGTGGGTCTGGTTGAAGAAAGAAGAAAGTGAATATGAGTAGCAGGAGACCTTAGGGGAAATGTTCTGTGGGACAAAGTAGAAGACAAAAGACTATAGACTATTTTGAAGATGGTAAAATTGGAGAAAGGAGTGACAATATAATAAAAAGGTAAAAAGAACAATAACAAAAAGATGCCAGCACAGTTTCCTGTCCCAAATACTAAACAAAGGGTAGAGTTGTCCTTTGAATGTAATGTGAAAGATGTGTTGGATTCTAAACTCTCATTCAATTTTGACTGCAACGGCTTTGCAGAGTACCAAATCTAAGATAAAATGTAACAATCGTACAACTTCATTTAATTAACATGTATATATGGGACAATCAACAAGGTTTTATTTGTTTGATTGATTGATCATGACTGTCAGCACTGCGGTAAAGAGACATCTTTTTTTTTTTAATTTTGTGAAAGAATATTCCATGACTCTATGGTCTGACCTGTGCTCTTGATATACACAGTCACATGCCTCTCTGAGTGTAAAAATAAGTCAATCTTAAAGGAAAGCATGGAGTATTATTAGGATATTGCCTCCAGCACCTATCCTATGCCCTAGAAACCCACTTAGAATTGGAAAGCACTCCATCACTTATGTTTTAGCATTTATTAGGAACCTGAAGATCAATTTATCAAATGCAGGCTGCTGGAAAGAAAAAAGATGTTACTCAAGGTTCTCTGCTATATTACGTTGAGATATCAGGACTTAAATGCCTGCAATATAATCTGAGCCTTGTAATTAGTAATCACTCATTACAAGCTGAAAACACCATATAGAACACTTACAGCCCCAAAGAACTTAATTGTTAACTGCAGATAGTGTTACTCTATGATTCTAATAACTAAAATATATTGACTGTGATTTTATTATGTTTTGTAAAGAAGGAAATTTAGTCTCTCTTCTATTTTCCTCTAGTCTCAAAAATTTGCTGTCTGTCTTCTTTTCTGTTACCATTATAACTGCAAATCTGGAGAGAAATACATTTTTTGTATTAGATGGCTGATAGAAATTAGCAATGATATTAAATTAACAGATTTAATCTTGAGTATGAAGCTGTAGTGTTCTGTTCATTAATATACTTAAAACCATATGGTTGCTTTTGGTTTTGGTGTCAGTTTGGTTGGACAGGCAAGGCTTAGGCACAACATAAGATACACTTACTGATTCTTAAAAGGTCTTTATTCACACTACAGCCAAAGCAGCTGGTAGAGGGTTAAAGAGCATTCAAGTCACCCAAATCTCTGGATATTGCTTTCTGCTGTACCATCTGTATCCTGTTAAATATTCTCAATTTTTGCCAAGTTTGGCCAATTTATATGTTAAATCAGTTGCTGAAAACATGATTCAAGATGCTGTGTAGGAAAAATATAGTATTAAATCAATCATTTGTTTTGGAAAAATCAAATTCAAGTTGTGCTATACAAATAATGACAGTGAGATGTCAGATTTATCAATCTGCAAGACAAAAATGAGAGGGTAAACGTGACTTCAGCATATTTTATTCCCAGAGATGAGTACAATCTTCAGCCCTTAAAGGAGGTGCCATCTGACTTCTTGAAAGAGTCAAAAACCACAGTTCTGTGAAACAGCTGTTAAATCAATCACAATTGCAAATGCTTTTTCATCCAGTATATGCTATAACCAAATGAATCCTAAACTGCTTAATTGCTGACATTTTACTGCCTTGCAACCAACTAAACATTGAAACAATCTTGAGTACCATACGTTTAGTGCTACTATTTGATAGTGATAATCTGTAAGCAAGACAGTGTTTTAAATTTATATTAGTTTAATTTATTGAATTAGGGGGACATAAACTCTCATCTTTAGATGAGATTGTTTTACTACAAATTACAGACCTGATGCATCATATCAGTGATGTTCCATCCATTGATTTCATGTCAGTCATCTGCATGCAGAAGTTTGAATTTGATCATGTCATTAAACCCTATGGAATGTATTAAAAGTGTTTTTGTTTGTTTGTTTATATGTTTTGGGTTTTTGTTGGTGGTATTTTGTGTTGTTTGTTTTTTTTTCTTTTTCTTTTTTTACGGGGTGCTGTTTATGGCTTAGAAAAATCTGTTAATTCCTGGCAAAAAGAGATACTTTAAAAATGCTTTACAATATGCTGAGACTGATTTTGTATCTCTTTGTTCTTCCTCTAACTAATTCTTTTTATATATTTTATTTTTACACTTTAAGATATGCCATTGCAAAGACATTTACAGTTTGACTGCAGGATTTCTGTATATACTGCCCGCAGAAAGACCTTGCCAAATTTCTGATGTGATAGTTTCAGAGTCCTGTAGTTCTACCTACCCACAGTAATACCATAAAACATGATTTTTTTTGCCATTTCTCACTCTCCTCTTGAATTAATGTATATTTATTTCAATGAGAATGCTACGTTGTTAAAATTTGATGGTATGCCAAAGTGGTCTGACTTCAATGTTAAATCAGTTACTCAAAAAAGAAACTGTGGGCTAGATAGCTATATAAATAATTTCTAATACAAGCAAATGTGCCAGAAATAATTCCTTATAAAAATATTTGGATATGTTGCATGTTCTTTCTTCCATAGCTCTCTGCTTATCACGTGATAAATACAAGAAACAGAGCAACCAGATCTAGAACAAAAAGGCTACCATTGCTTCACTTCAGAATAAAATTTCAAATTTGCTCACTCAAGCATTTCTTAGTTTTTTGTTTGTTTTTTTTTTTTTTGTCTGAGAAATACAAAGGCTTTGAAGAGGAGGAGGAAAAGATTTTTTGTTTCAAGGTTTATTTAAAAAAGAGATAAAAATACAATATTCTTTTTCTATAGTGAAGTTTCACAAACTCTTCCTAAGCCTACAAATCAGTCAAGCCTGGACTTGATAATGTGTAAACTGGTTGGGTCTGAAATGTAATGCCTTTGTTAATTTACTTGCTTTGTTAATTTACTTTTCATTTAAATGTTTGTTTCATTTATAAATATATATGTGATAAATGAAAATATTTATTGGCTTTTTAAAGTGTGCACTTGTCTAGTAAAATATCAGCAATAATCTTATTAAAAGGCTAAGATATTCTTGGTAATTTCCCTGATTTCACTGCAGCAAGCGGTGCATAGATGTGTTTCACCTATTGGGTATCTGCATTGTTATTGACAGGTTTCTTGGTTACAATTTATCCAGGTGAAAATATAAATCTTGAAACATAGTTACAAGTAATGACTTCAGAAAACATATAATTAACTCATTGAGTAGTAATTATTGAGATCTACATACAAACTACCAGCAACTAAAAGGAAATTATAACCTTTTGTTTTTCAAACTTGTTTTACACTAGGAAAAAAAAATAAATATGTTTTTAAACAGTAAGTTCTTGATTACTCTTTTGACTTTCCAAATGGCAAGTCAGACATTTCACAGGTGGTGCCAGTGCTTCATGTCAACTTTTATATCAGAATTCAGTAGAATGACACTGCTACTTCGTTATTAGATCTCAACTACCTACTTTAAATTGGAGTTGTCAGCTTCTCTGATTGGGTGATGATGGTTAATTTCCCCAAATTGTTCATAACCTATTTGATATTTAATGAAGAATTAGGATGCACTGTGCATGCCATCTCTGAAATGAAACCATGCTAGGATTTATAATCTCATATACTTCTACTGCATGAATTTTCGCTATTAATATGCATTCATTTTTTAGGAATTATAATAATAATAATATTTTCTAAAAACAGGAGAATACAGGAATGATTTAAAGTTTGCCTCTGCATCATAAACTCTGTGGGACAAAGGATGGGGATTAGCATGAAGAAACTCTAAACACCTTATAATTACTTGGAATTCAGTGATCTAGCTCACAGTGGCTACATTTAGGTAGCATCTACTACAGTTTTGCTTGATTAGCTTTAGATGTTTTTTAAACTAAACTCTTAGATTTACCAAGAAAGAAAGAAAGAAAGAAAGAATCACAAAAAAGTCCTAAACTATTGTTGTACAACAGCTCTTTTGAGTCTGAGTCTTTCAAAGCAGATTTCAATGACAGCAATTAGATTAAGGATGAGAAAAAACTTTGTTTACCATATACCATAATCCTAAATGGCTTTGCTAATGACTTGGTTTCTGAGAGCAAACCTATCTTGTGGGCTGTGTATTGGTACTTTTAGGATTCCATAGCTCATTTGTGTTTTATATACACAAGTTTTTTAGTACTTCCATTATAATCAGAAGAAAAGTTGTTTCTCTGTCTTCCAGTGGAACCTGGGCATTCCAGATTACTATGTGAAGTAAAACCAGACAAATCAAAGACAAGACTTCACATGTTCACACACTGTCAGGTCTGAAAGCAGTACAACAGGAGTGTCCCAAATATGTTAGGTTTATCGTGCATATGTAAATTACCTTAATATTTCTGTCACAGCAGCTTGATATGTTGATATATCTTTTCTTGATATGCAAAACTCAAAGTGAAAAGTTAATGAATTACTACTAAAATATTTGTCCATTGCTGACACAAATCACCTCTGCAAGCCAGCATGTATTTCTCAAACTGTAATTTTTTAAAGTTCTGTCTTTAAAAACAAGAATATAAGCAAGATGCATATTTACAATTCTTTCTTACAGAAGTCTTGAATAAGATGGTTCTGTCTTGCTCTGCAGTCAAAATTTTAATATATTTTGGTCTGTATCTATTTCCCAGGCCTCTAACAAATTTAATTACATCATAATCTTTCTTCTGCATTTCCAGAATTTTAAACTTGGAAAACACATACACCAAGGGTCTCATCAAGAGTATGTGGCCTTGAAAGGTATTTTCAGAACACCTGTCTTCATTTAAGTAGCAATAGGACCATGTAGTCTCAGGCTTTCAACAATGAGAAAAGGAGGAAGATGTTGATGTATACAGTGATCTTAGCTGCTTCAAGCTACTAAAAAATCTCTATATTAAGAAGCTGTACGAACTATTCACAATTTTCATAATATAGGTGTGAAAGATACATATCAGTGCAAGGGATCATAAAAAAAATATGAAAATGTTTATTTTGTTCTTATGTGTATGTGTTTTAATTGCACTGAACAATTGCCAGGGGCTGTGCAAGTGTAATAAGAGAATACTGACTTTTCTCAGTTGGCCTTATGTTTTGATTTGACCCATTGTCTTTGTTCCCTTCCTCTACCCTCTCAAGGCCTCTCCGTTTCAGGCTTCAGTGAATTACACACAGGGCTGAGCTAGTCACACATGCTAGCCTGAATACTGAAAGTGTAAATGTAACAACACAGACTGTACAGTCTAATTCATCTACCTGTTATCACAGATAGATCTCTTGTAGAAATTATGCTGGCTAATGTGTCTCA
The DNA here is from genome assembly GCA_013398125.1 of Aegotheles bennettii. Classification (NCBI taxonomy): domain Eukaryota; kingdom Metazoa; phylum Chordata; class Aves; order Caprimulgiformes; family Aegothelidae; genus Aegotheles; species Aegotheles bennettii. The sequence goes on from VZRW01005695.1 coordinate 87,553, forward strand.
CTGTCACACTGTAGCCTACTGGGTAGATATATACATGCCTCACAAAGATTAGTTGTTCAGGTGAAGTGTTTTAATTCCTAGTTTAAGTAACAAAGTTGGAAACCTGCTACTTACTCTCCTAAGTACCTCTAAACCATCAGTGACTACCAAATATGAATCCACCTCAAAGCACCTATCCTTCCATCTCTTTCTATCTGTACCTGTCCTTATTCTCTTTCTTCTCTCTCATGTGTTTTTGTTTGGTTGGTTTTTTAGTTATTTTTGTTTTGTTTTGGTTTGGGGTTTTTTTGTTTGTTTTGTTTTATTTTTATTTTTGTTTTATTTTTTTGGTTGGGTTTTTGAGGGGGGGTTGTTTGTTTGTTTGGAGGTTTTTTTGTTTGTTTTTTTTTGTTTTCCACTTTATCCTTTGGACATAATAATAACTGTATTTGTAATTTATTGTCTATGCTGTCACTTTCTTTATATTTTTGCCCAACCCTCATTTGATCAGATGGCCATGAGGGAAAAAGATGAACTGGCACTCATTGAAACTTCTTCCTGCTAGCCTTCAAGCATGATAAGATAGAGGGAGGGAAGAAGAATAGCTGCTGTGAAATGATATCCTGCTTTTCTATGTTTATTTCCATCACTGACTTCCTTATCAAATTGACTCATTTATAAGTTAACACCAGATTTTTCTAACTGTCAGAAGTACATGTTTGACCTTTCTCTGAAAATCAAACTGAGTTTTTCTTGTCTCCTACCTCATCACACACAACAAATCTTCTGGAATTAAAACTTAACAGGCAGCTTGTGATAGTGCATGGAAAAGAATAACATATTGTATTGTCTTTGTAGCACTGACAGCACAAATTTTTTTGCTAATAAACTAACAGCTGCATTTGCTGAGATACGGTGGTGTGTTGACCTTGTCTGGATGCCAGGGTCCCACCAAGCTGCTGTATAACTCCCCTCCTCTCCAGGGTAAGGACAGAGGAGAAAATAAGATGGAAAAATCATTGTGAGTCAAGATTAAGGCAATTTAATAGAGTAAAAGCAAAAAACGTGCACAGAAGCAAAGAAGAAGAAAGATATATGCTCTACTTCCATGTGAATATCCATGTGAATATCAGGAAAAACTTTTTCACTGTGCGAGTGACGGAGCACTGGAACAGGCTGCCCAGAGAGGTTGTGGAGTCTCCTTCACTGGAGACATTCAAAACCCACCTGGATGCGTTCCTGTGTGATGTACTCTAGGTGACCCTGCTCTGGCAGGGGGGGTGGACTAGATGATCNACTAGATGATCCTTCGAGGTCCCTTCCAACCCTAGAATTCTGTGATTCTGTGATTCTGTGATTCTGTGATACTTCCCATCAGCAGGTGTTGTATAGCCATTTCCCTAGAAGCAGGGCTTCAATACACATTGTGGTTTCTCTGGAAGACAAATGTAATAACAAACACCAGCCTTTCCTCCTCCTTTCTCTCAGATTTTATTGCTGAGCAAATGTCATATGGTATGGAACATCTCTTTGGTCAGTTTGAGCCAGCTGTCCTGGCTATGTCTTCTCCCAACATCTCAAACACCCCCAGGCTACTGGGTGAGGCAGGGGAAATGTCGGAGAGAGAGAGTACTGATGCTGTGTTGAGTACCATGCAGCAGTAGCCAAAACCCTTGTGTGTTAGCAACACCTTTCTAGCTACCAATACAAAGCGCAGAACTAGAAGGGCTGCTATGGGGAAAATGAACCTCCATCTCAGCCAGACACAGTTATGCATAACAGCAAAACAAAATATTTTCATGCAACTTTCTGTTGATCCAAACTGGGAGATGGTTTTTCTCAGAAAATATTGATCCCAGATATGAATATTTTAGGGTTTTGATTCAATCAGTCCTGCAGCATCATGATCAACTGCAGTGTGAAAACTGATCTATGACAATGATGAAAATTGTGGTGATGATGATGTTAATAATAATAACAATAGTAATAACAATTACAGTACTATCAATAGTAATAGTTTATTCTCTTGTTGGAGATTTTCTTTATTTACTTTAATTCAGAGTTCTACAGAAAATGTTTTTGAGTGTGCACAAAAGCTACAAGCAAAACATCATCTTGATCTGCTGGGGGAAAAAAAAAGAAAGAACAACAGCTTATTTGGGAGCTAGTTTTTGACAACTTTAGTGAGATTCTTAAGTATATTTATCAGTCACAAGTGAGTGAAAAAAGAGCCAGTTAAGAAGTTTAAACAGTAGAATAAAGAAAAGAATATATTCAAAATAGAAGAAGAATAATCTAATACTAAGGATATTAGTAACTTACATATGATAAAATAGCTGAAAAGAAATTAACTTAAAATTAAGGACATGCATATCCATGATCAGTGATATAGTAGATCAAAGGAGATGAAGGACTCATTCCTTCCTTTTACATAGAACTGAAGATCTAGAAGCCCAACCAGCTAATTTATTTAAATTATACAAATAAGGTCTCTGGCTCTCAGAGTTTGTATTCAATGGTGCAAACAAAAGGTAATATATATATAGCAAATAAACTCAAAATTAGGCAAATACACAATACTAGAGATGTCATATATAAGTTCTTTTTCAGACCCACCAATGCTGTTATAGTTTGAAGGGGGCAGGCACAATTCGTACTGTCTTTTGCTGCAAGGACCCAATGAGAGAGGGGGGGAGTTTAGGACCCTGTTGTGAAAAGGGGTCTGGGGTGTCAGGTGTCAGGTATCGGGTATCATATTCCCTCCCATTTCCTGCCAAACTCTATAAAGCTGGGAGGACAGGGAGCTTATGGCTCTCTTCTCTCTTCCGCTCTCTGCCTCACTCCCGTGCTCCCTTGCCTGCCGGTTGCCACGTGGAGCCAGCACAGAGAAGGCCCAGCTTTTGGTTACCAGCTCGCCACGTGGTCTGCGGCCTCTGACTGCGTCGGGTGCTGGGGTTTCGGACTCTTTTATCCCCATCAGCTTTGCAGTGAAGGACCTTTCGGGAGCCTGTATCGCCGGTCATCGGAGCTCGGGTTGTATATATTTGTATATATACATTTTCCCATTTTCCCCTTTTTTCCCACCTGTTACTCTTTCTCCCTGTGCCATCAAATTTGTTATAGTTTTAATTTCCAACCATTGAGGTTTTTTTCTCTTCCTTGCTCCCCTTCTATTCTCCGGGGGGAGTGATAGAAACAAACTCTGTCTGGGTTGCGGCTTGCCCTGGCTGTTTGCTAAACCAGGACAAATGCTATCCTGCACTTTTGCAAGAAAATTTTCCAGGAATTTCCAAGATTTTCTTGTATTATTAATAAGGGAATTACTTTCAAACTGAGATGCAAGAATAGGGACTCTACTTGTTTCTCCTTTAATAAATAGTTAAAACTTATTCCCTTTAGTCATATCCAAGGCTAAAACAGGTTCATCCTCAGTTTGACGTCATGAGGAAATCTACAGGATATTTCAATTTGAAAGCAAATATTTTGGGAAGGAAACGGGAGAAGAAGCTTTCGTCTCCTGACTATATTGTGCACAGTGCTCTGGTGGGTCTGGTCCTGAAGTTTTCTCAGTAATAGTTTGGGAAGAAAAGAAATGTAAAGGAACAAGAAGATAAAATTACACAGTACGAATGTTAGGAGGCCAGGTTGTGATACTTGACAGTACTTAAACTATAATTGTAAAATGAAAAGAAAAGAAGAACGTGATGGATGAAGGGGAACAAGGTAGGGAAAAAGTTGAAAAAAAATCTGTTTAATTAGTACAAGTGGAATATATGTTATCAAACTGTTGTACTATTTCTGTCACTAATATTCTTTCTTTCTAGTTGTACTAATTTTGACTGGGATATATTAAATTTTCTTCATAGTAGCTTGTATGGTTCTGTGTTTCGGATTTTTGATGAAAATAGTGAAATTTTAGTTGTTGCTGAACAGTGCTTACACAGTATCAAAGCTGTTTCTGAATCTCATGCTGCCTTGCCAGCAAGTAAGTTGGGGGTGCAGAAAACGTTGGGAGTGGACACAGCTAGGATAACTGACCACAACTCATCAAAGTGATATCCCTTATGACATCATGCTCAGCAATAAAAGCTGGGGAAAGAAGGAGGAAGGAGAGACATTTTGAGCTATGGCATGTTTCTGTCCAAGGAACTATTACACATGATGGAGTCCTGCTTTCTGGAGATGGATAAATACCTGCCTGCCAATGGGAAGTGGTGAATTAATTCCCTGCTTTGCTTTGCAGTTTTTACTTTACCTGTTATCCTATTTTACCTCAACCCATGAGTTTTCCCACTTTTTTCCTTTCAGTTCTCTATTCCATCCTGCTAGAGAATAGTGAGTGTGTGTCTGTGTGGGCTTAGTCAAATTTATAGCTGCTTGGCTACTAAGTGGTAGGTTCCTGTTCTTGCCATGGAGATTACTTGCCTGACAGTATATTGAAGGCTAGTCTTTGTTGGTGGCTGCTTTTTGCTTTTAGTGTTTGCTGTACTCCTTATCATCTTACTCTGCTGTACCTGATACTGTTTTAATAATATCAACAACCATGTGTCTCGGCTGGCAGATGGCCAGGGAATCACTGCTCTTCATGTGCTCCTGTACAGGACAGGCTGGAACTCCAGTGTGAACTTGAGTCAAAGGAACTATGACCTGTGGTTAAGTCCACAAGAGAGAAGGTACGCTCTAAAGCCTCTGTGGCCATAGTTATGTGCACATCACAGCAGGTACATGCCTGAAGGATAAGCCCATACTGGAGCTGGTACATCTCAAAATGCCTGTAGCTGTGAATAAGATCATGCTGTAAAACCTCAAATCTTCTGTGGCCATGGAAAGTACATATGCCCCTAAAAAGACTATGGCCCATTGGAGGCCTACTAGATAATGTGACAAACATCATAAATGTTTTATTATATCATGTACAGACTGATAAAGAATAGAGAACATTCTTCCACTGGACATTTGTGCCTAAATTTCTGGGTTTTACTCCTTTTCGAAGTACTAAAAGTTAGACACAGCTACAGAGTGCTCCAGGAAGCATGTAAATTTATTTATTTTTAGAAATTCAGCTACAATGCCTCATTGGGGATTGAATGCACCCACAGTAAATTTGCAGATGACATAAAATTGAGTGGGAGTGTCAATCTGCCTGAGGGTAGGGAGGCTCTGCAGTGGGATTTGGACAGGCTGGAGCGATGGGCTGAGG
>VZRW01005695.1:100152-118088 GCA_013398125.1 Aegotheles bennettii
TTCATCCTGGAGAACAGAAGGTTCTGAGGAGACCTTGTGACCTTTCAACAGATGAAGAGGGCTTATAAGAAAGATGGGTACAAACATTTCAGCAGATCCTGCTGCAGCAGGGCAAGGGGTAACAGATTTAAACCAAAAGAGAGTGTATTTAGACTAGATATAAGGAAGAAATTTTTTATGATGAGGGTGCTGAAACACTAGAACAAGTTGCCCAGAGAGGTGGTAGATGTTCACTCCCTGGAAAAATTCAAAGTCAGGTTGGATGGGGCTCTGAGCAACCTGATCTAGTTGAAGATACCCCTGCTCATTGCAGAGAGGTTAGACTAGATGACCTCTAAAAGTCGCTTCTAACCCAAACCATTCTATGTCTCTGAGACTGCATGAAAAGCAAGAGATTATCTGTCTTCCTGTTGTTTTGCCATAAGCTTTATAACATTACCATGCTTGTTTACTAATACTAGTTTATAATGCTCATTGGCAGAACTGTGATCCTTTCCTTTCTTGAATGGCTCATTCAGTTGCCAATAAAAACTATCTTTTTGCATCGTGAGTATGTTTATGTCTAGTTTTTTTCCATGCATATTGCTTCAAATGAGAGTAAGGAAAGGCTCCAGTTGAAGAATGACTTGAGGAGAACCGTCTTTTTGTATATGGGAAATCTTGGTGAGGAAATGCACCTCAAATGTACTATTTAGCACCTGTTTTATATTTAGTCTGTCACATGAAACCCCACTAAACTAATACTGTTTTAATTATTTATTTTAAGGTCATTGAAATTGGTACATGTACTCAGCTAGTAAGTAGTACCAGTGCTACAGTTACTGAACTACAAAATAAAAATAAATTATTAGTTTATTTTTTAAATTTAAAAAATCTAGGAATCAAATATGAATATTATATAATCCTAATCAAGTTTCTGCATCTTTACTGTTTTTCTTTAAGATGTATCTTTCATTTCTAAACTATTACCATGAGACAATACTTGTGAATTATTCTTTTTATTTAATAAAATTCTACAGCATCCTGCACTGAACATTTGCTGGGTATCTCCTGACCAAGAATCCACTGTATTTAAAGGAAAGAAGTGGGTTTTGCCTTTTCAGTTGCATTTGCATAGAACAAATTGTCTGCATTTTCAAAGATTGCATATGGACTTTCAGTTTTTGTATCAGAATTATTTACCTTTCTTCTTTCAGCCTTCTTCTCACTCTTCCCCCAGAGTAATCCTGACAATATTTCGTATTTTGTATAATTTTGTAGGAAGGTTGTTGGTTATTTAGTACATATGTGGTTGATTTTACTTTTAAAGTTGTTATTTATAAATGACATTGACTACATTGATATCTCACAACGAAAGTGTATGTACTATGTACAGTGCCACCATTTGGCTAGATATGTCTTTCTTCTCTACTGGACAATATACTGCAGATTATTAGCTTTTCAGCAATTAGCTCTAATGCAGATAATTCTGGGCTGCATGACTGTGATTGATAGACTCTTTTCTTCCATAGTTCCTCATGCTGTCTATCCAATGTCTGGGAAGCTTTCCTGGGCCATTTTCCCAACATATGGTCCACAGCAGCTTTTCCGTACCCATATGGCACAGGTGTTCAGGCCCTTTATGCTGGCTTCCTGCCAGATTTTACTGAGCTATACAATCAGATTAGTCAAAGTCATTTCACTGTTGGAGTTTTTCTTTTTTTTTTCCATTAGCATGAGCATATGACTGGATGCAAAATGAAAATAAATGAACACTTCATGAATCTCACTAGAAATTCTCTTACTTTATCTAATCTTGTTCCTGCCACATACATCTATGTATTTCACCTATGGCCAGTTCATAAAATTCAAATATGCAGAAAACAAATTTCAACATCGAGAAGTTAATAAGAGATTTGGCTTTGATTTAAATCAGCAAGAGAACAAAACCTACAGAGGGGAATTCTTTAACAATACAGATTCCAGAAACTATACATGTAGAATGTGTTGTACATTTAATGCACAAAGTATATTAATGTATTACCAATTATTTCAGTTACTTTCATCACAGTTCCATTCTGGGTGTTCCAGTCTCACTTTGGCCCATTGTATTGCACCAAAATAACTAGTACCAGATAACTATTTTCCACTCACAGGTCAGAGGAAACATCACCTTTAACACAGTTGACTGCTGTTCTTCTAGCACCTTGTCATTTTTTAATTTTTTCATGTCTGGCTTTGTGTTTGCTCTGCCTCCCTAATAACTTACTCAACACACTTTCAGAATATCTTTTTGTGCTTTCTGTGTATTATTCAAAGAGTCCTGTCTTTCACATATCTCTACACCTTAGTAGTAGGAATTTTGCTATGTAGAATTAGCTGATGGGTTTTTTTATCTTGGATCAGAATTTGAGACATTTTTGGTGTTTCTTTTTTTTTGTGGGTTTTTTTGTTTGTTTCCCTGCAACAGACATGAAAAATCATTTTCTTTATTAAAACACTGTAAAGTTTCACAATATTTTTTCTTCCATTTCAAAACAAAACAAAACAAAACAAAACAAAAACAACCAAAGTATTTTAAAATATTTTAAAGAAGAAATATACACATACCTGTGCCTCCAGTACAACAAATAAAGTAGTGGATAAAGCTTATCCCCTGATTCAGAATTATAATTTATAATATTCCATCTATATTCATCTACGTACAGGCTATTTTGTTATAGGCAGTAGTCTTGAAACTAAAATCAACACATTTCTGAAGAATTTTACTTCTGAAAGGTTTGTCAAAACTTAAATATTTCTGCGAATCTTAACAGTGTCAATGAAAAAACTGTACAGTTTTGGTCTGCCACACTACTTCTGTATCTTATAGATTTTATGACTTTTGGGATATAGTTTTCAAGGACTATTTGCTGTATTAATGGTATTTCTACTGACTCCAAAGATTTTTACTGTTCACTTCAATATTATTAATCCTTTACATCTTTTGTTTGTGTTTGCTGTATAGAAAACAAATTCTGTTCCAATTTCAATCTCTTGTAAAATTTAGAACATATCAAATTAAGTAGGGGTGCTGGAACAGGATGTCTAGACTAGAAATATCATTTTCTTTTTCTGTGAAAAGATTTTATTCAACTGATATTTATTGTATACTCATGCCAGTGGATTTTTCACTGAAAATACTACCAATTAGAAATAAATTCATAGATATCACTAGTAAAATATAATATCTTTTCTTTAACTTGATGACGATATATAACTGTCTCACAGTTATGGAACTTCCTTATTAAAAAATGAATCACATGATGAGGTAAAGAATGGTAGAATTACCTTTCTTATGTGGAATGTTGAATATGTATTATATAATTCTTATAATAAGTACTAAACATTTTTGACTACTTTCTGAGTTTTCTTCTGCAAATAAAAGGGTGAAATTCCAGATGTTTTGTTAACTTGACAAATCTTGAGTAAGTTTTTTTGTTTCCGATCCTGATTGGCTGACAAAGTACACTTTTGCAGTTCAAGTACCTCATCTCTGTTATTTGGACATTAGATATCATACTTTCAGAATTATTAATTTTTAATCTGGTAGATTTTAGTAGAAAGTAGTAAGAAACAAAAGTAGTAAGAAACAGGGGATTTTTGTTGTTATTTAGTACATATGTGGATGATTTTAGTTTTAAAGTTATTTTCCAAAAAAGGAAAACTGCCAATCACAGAAGTAAATTATATATAAGCACATTTCTGTTATGTGATAACAGTTTTCTATTTTAAAACATATTTTCCTTGAGATATGTAAGGTGTTCTTATTTCTGCTAATATATTGAGTTTAGTCAGTTTAGTCAGTTATGCTGAGAGTTTAATATCATTTTAAAATACAGGTTTCTTGCTCCATTTTACAAGAACAAAACAAAGCAAAACAAACCAAACTAAACCCAAATATTTTTGTCCTGTTTCTCGTGTCCTTATCAATATGAAGTAAAAGAGTAATGGGATTTCCCACAATAAGATATCATATATTTTTTTTATCAGGTTATGTAAAGGTAAGAAACATTTTGTCACAACCATCCGTTATGTGTGTGATATCATTCCATGGACTGATCACAACCAGTCAATTACTGGATTATTGAAGCCACACACTTTTGAAATCACTGTTTTCTTTTTCACAGAATATATACTACCAAAACTTTAAAAATAATATTTACAATTAAACAATATTAAGAATTATAAAAGAAAAAAATGCAATATTTTTCTCACTGGAACAGGCTGCCCAGAGAGGTTGTGGAGTCTCCATGGCTGGAGACATTCAAAACCCACCTGGATGCGTTCCTGTGTGATGTACTCTAGGTGACCCTGCTCTGGCAGGGGGGTTGGACTAGATGATCCTTCGAGGTCCCTTCCAACCCTAGAATTCTGTGATTCTGTGATACCTTTTTTAGGACTAGATAATGAAACAGTTCCCAGGTCTCATATCCATTGATATACTGCTGACTGTTCTGTTATAAACAATACATGTAAAAGAATGGAAAGCAAAGATGACAATTGTGAGGTGACTTCAGGAACAGTACTTGACCAATCTCTTCTCCTGGGCACTCTTAGAGTCTTGTCAAAAGATGGAATTGCTGCTTATCAAGATCTTTTTACCTTCCCAACAATTTGTAGGATTCAATCATTGTCACTGACTTAAGATCGCAAGAAACTGTCCTACTGAGTAGATTCTATAGCTATCCTCTTCCTGGTACCTGGAATCCATGGAAGAAATACATGTCTTACTGTGCTTGGAATAAGCTTCTCAAATCTCTGATGTTTTGTACAAGTTCTTTGCTGAAGTTCTTTTGACTATTGCAGACATCGGCTTTCTGAACTTATTTTTCCAGAAGCCATGCAAATGAACAGTTGTATTCCAACATAAAATAGATTTCCATAGAGTCAGAAAAACCTGTCATTTTACTTAACTGACCAAACACAAAGGTCATTTGGAACACATAAATGTATAGAAGAGCAGTATGCCACAGGTTTCATGTCCTTTAATCTTTGCCTAAGTTCCTGTTGCAGCTCCCCTCATTCTGAACTAGAAGAAAAGATCCTTCCCAAATAAAGTCATTACTATCATCTTAGAACATCTGGTCTTTTCTTGCTCATTGCTTGTCTGGGGAGCAATTATAAAGCCATTGCAGATGATTTGTTAGACAAAATGGTCTATATCCATTGAATTAGTTCTTCTCAATTAGAAAAAAGCAATTACATAGAATATGTATTTTTAAGTAAAAAAACATTCTGCTTTAATTTCTAAACTTAGATACCAAATAATATGCTTTCAACCAAACGAGGCTAGCAAGTAAGAATAATCTAAGTGTCCCTTTAAGATGAAAATGGTATTAATTTTCCCTTTTTATAGTCCTCCATACTTATAACTGTTCTTTGGTTCTTCCAGTTACAGTATTTCTATATATACATTTATACTAGTTCAGCTCAATAAAGAGGAGGGTTTTCTTGGTTTCTGGCATAGTATTCTGAGGAGTTAGTTATCTGCATAGACTGAGAAAGAGTTGCAGAGACAAGACAGAGAAAATATTAGAAAAACACAGCCACAAACATTGTTGAAGTAAGACAACCTCTCTCTGTAGAGGTGTTGGATTGATTCAGCCAGCCCCTGAAGCCTTATCCTAAGTATGAAGGAACACATGTTTAAAAGGAAGTGGACAGTATAAAAGCAAAAGGCCATATAGAAAGCAAAACAGCACTGACAAATTGGTAAGAGAGTTCATAATTTCATATAGAACTCGTAAGGCAAGATTTTGCTAATTTTTAAAAGGAAAATTCACTCACATATCAGGAGAAAAGTAAGTAGTTCTGCATAATCATTTAATGTAACCTGCCACCTGCTAGCCAATTAAAAATTTTTGAATGCCATTAAATCTATATGGTAAAAGAAAGCAGTCTGCCACTGACCGGTCAGCTGTGGTGGGTACTTTTTGTGGTATGTACATGTCACTATGCACCATAGCTGAAAACAGCTGCCATTTATTCTTTACATCTTTCCTTGACTGAATCTTCATTGAAACTTTCCTTTTTATGTGTCCATTTGAACAACTCTTGTAGTGATGGTACTTAACTGTCCATGAACTACAATAGATACTGCAATCTTGTGTCACATTAGCTTTAGACATAGGCATTAATCTGCTGACACCTAAAATATATCCACTTTGAGGATTCTTACTCCTAAACTATATAAAAGAGAATGGTCAACTTCAAGAAATCTGCTTATTTTTGTCATTCAAAGATTTTTAATTTTTTCATACTTAGTCATAAAAAGACATTTTTGTTGTTTTGCAAAAGATTTAGTGTAAACCATAAACAATGTAACATCATAATATAAAAGTGACAAAATTGGCTCCGCATTTACAAAAGGCTGAGGTGTTTATTGAATTCTGAAAAAAACCCCACCTTGTTATTTTCCAGTTTACACAAAGACATTTCAATTATCACCTTCTATATGTCCAGGTTTTGATTCTTAATCAACAAAATACAACAAATGTATATTTGTTTGACTATCTCATTTCAGGAATGTGAAAGAGGAAGGAGGAGGCATGGAACCCATGGTAAGTCCTGAAAAGGAAAGGGAATAAGACAATTTAAAACTAGATGTTACTTCTACAAAATGCAAAACTTCTAAAAAGTAAAAGTGTAAATGTAGCTTACATATCCCCTTCAGTTCACCATTCCTGACAGGGAACTTATTTTTTTTTTTAACACGTCATCTGGAAAAGATGCTGATATAAAGGCATTTGAAGACTTTTTTGTGACATTCTTTCACGCCTTCTATCAGTCAATCGGACACTTTCAAGTGACAGGAAAATTAAATACTGAGATAAGAAGACACAAACAATGAAGAAAGCAAAAATATTGAATCATATAAGCATAGGTTAGATGCATTGATTTTCTCTTCAGAATATGAAAAATAGAAAGAAACATTGCTTTAGAACTACAAAGGGTGGAACGCAGCTTTTATCTGCCAATTTCATTGGCAGAAATTTCATATTTTATTAGTAAAAGGTATTTTTAAGTCAGATTCAAGAAAAATTATGTCCATCAGAACAATGGGAAGAGATTGACAAAGGGTGGTAGTCCCTCAAAAGGTTTGGTAGAGGCTGGAAAAGAATGTTATTACTGCCAAGACTCTGCTTGGACACTGATTACTCTTCAATGGCTGTCAAGGATGAGGAAGACTGCCATGCCTCGGTACAACAAAGTGAAAACTGATAAACATAAACCTAGAGAGATGTGTTTTCTGCTGATTATCTCCTGGCCAAGAGAGAAAATATGTACAAATCAAAATCCGTAAATGTAAGTACACATCCCTTGAGGACGTATATCCCTTCAGGATTTCTTTCATGTTCCATGACTTCAAGATTTATGATATCCATAGTGCAGTAAATATGTCTTTTGAAAAAATGTCTGTGTCACCTGTAGAATAAGCTGAGTATTTGGTACTCAGCTTGTTCCTCATGGAAAATAAGGCAGACCCCCTAGGTGTAGGAGAATAGAAGGGCTGATGATCTTGCTTTGTTTTCCTGTCAATGAGTTAATCAGACCATATTGTCAAAATATAAATTATGGTATTATGATTCTGAAATACTGTTCAGGTGTTCATATATTAAAAGTAAATATGTTCTTACATCAAATATACTTTTAAGCAAAGTGTTTTTAAAATTTAATTTGGAATCCTTGCTTGAAGTGTTAAATAACATGGAATAAAACAACGAATTTATAAATATTGTTTATAATTTCTTACACAAATTATTACTTTTATTTATTTAATATATGTATATTATAAAAGAAACTCTAAAAAACCTACATGTCTAACTGCATGTCAGTAATGGTACTCTTAAGGCATGGTAGATGATCAGTTTTTCTCTAAAAATTATGTGGGATAGAGAAGTAAATTGCAACTACACCTTGAACGTATTCCTAACGTTTACTAGTATATGTGTTGTACAGAGGTGTAAATTACACTTTGCCCTGATAATGGAGTTCTAACCTACTTTCATGATCAAATTCCATAGCACAGTTTATCTAAAACTTGTGGTTTGTGAATTTTTGCTTGTTCTTTTTTGAAAAATCAATGTAAATATATTTTCTGTTCTTAAGCATAAGATGATGAAAAACAAATGGGTTTACATTCTTAGAACTGTGCAAAGATTTCTATTTCAATATTGAATTTTGGGGCAAATTAAGTTTCACTGAGAAACAACACTAACAATGTCTTCAAAAGTAAATTCCTTTCTATTTATCCAAGTTAAGAATATTTAAAAATCACACATGGCAGGATTTTTCCTAAACACTTATCATTTGTTTCGCTGTTGCAGTGGAATTAATGGTGAGATGCTAGTTAAATTCAGTGCAAGCAAATTTTAAGCCCAGATTTTTAGTGTCATTCTATACAGACTTTTGCAGAAGATACAGGTAGATTTTAGAGTACCGCTGCAAAATTTGAAATGAGTCGGATCCAATTCCATCATAGTTTGTAGCATAACAGTTGTCTTTCTCTCAGTATGAACTAGCAGAAGCCATTTCATGTCTTTGTGTAATGAGGCAGGTGAAACTATAACAGCCATGAGTGAAAACACAAGCTCATGTGTTTAAGTAGAAGCTGAAATCATAGAATCATAGAATGGTTTGGGTTGGAAGGGACCTGAAAGTTCATCTAGTTCCAATTCCACTGCCATTGGCATGGACACCTCTCACTATACCAGGTTGTTTAATGCCCCATCCAACATAGCTTTGAACACTTCCAGGGAGGGACCATCCACAACCTCCCTGGGTAACCTGTTCCAGTGCCTTACCACCTGCACATTAAAGAACTTCTTCCTGATACCTAGTCTATATCTACCCTCCTTTAGTTTGAAACCTTTCCCCCATGTTCCATCACTACATGTCCTTGTAAAAAGTCCCTCTCCAGCCTTCCTGCAGGCCTCCTTCAGTTACTGGAAGGCTACTATAAGGTCTCACTGGAGCCTTCTCTCCTCCAGGCTGAAGAACCCCAAATCCCTCATCCTCTCTTCACAGGAGAGGTACTCCCACCCACTGATCATCTTTGTGGCCCTCTGGATTGTCTCCAACAGCTCCATGTCTTTCTTATGCTGGGGACTCCAGAAATGGACACAGTACTCCAGGTGGGGTCCCACAAGAGTGGAGCAGAGGGGGAGAAGCACCTCTCTCCACCTGCTGGTTACACTTCTTTTGATACAGCCCAGGATATTATTGGCTTTTTGAGCTACAAGCACACGCTGCTGGCTCATGTTGAGCTTCTCATCGACCAACACACCCATATCCTCTCCTCAGGGCTGTTCTCAATCCATTCTTTGCCCAGCCTGTATTTGTTCATATGATTGCCCCAACCCAGGTGCAGGACCGTTGCATTTGGCTTTCTTGAACTTCATGTAATACATGCATAATACATGTTACAATATGTGTAATACATGTCACAATATGTAATACATGAAGAATCATTGTAAGAATCATTACAGCAATGGCTTAAATGAAGTCAATGATTAGACCAGAAACAGCTGACAATCTGATACAGAAGGTACCAAAGTGGGAGGAGCAGGTGATATACCAGATGTGGTTGCTGCCATTCAGAGAAATCTGGAAAGGCTTGAAAACCAGGCTGACAGCAACCTTGTGAAATTCAATAAAAGAAAACGGCACCTGCTTCAAGTAAAGACAATACATCAGTACATGTTGATGGCACAGCAATTGGTGTGCAACTTCGCAGAGAAAGACCTTGTGGTCTTGGTGGTCAATAACATGGCCATGGGACAGCAATATGCCCTTGCAAAAAAGAAGTCCAGCACCATCCTGCTGCATTAGGCAGACCAAAGCAAGCAGAGGAGACAGTTCTTTCCCTATACTCAACTCAAATGAGACACATCTGGGTGCTGTGTCCAGTACTGGGCTGCTTCATACAAGAGAGACATGGATATACTGGAGTGAATCCTCTGGGGAACCAAGAAGATGGTGAAGTGACTGGAACATCTGTCACATGAGGAGAGGCTGAGAGAGCTGTGAGTGTTCATCCTGAAGAAGAGAAGGCACAGGGGGATCTTATTCTGGTGTATAAATACCTAAGGGACTGTGTGAAGAAGAAGAAACCAAACTTCTCAGTGGTGTCCAGAGACAGGACGAGACAATTGACAGAAAATGAGATAGATGAAAATAATTCTAAACAGAAGAAAAATTAGTTTTGTTGTGAGAATTGTCAAACAATGGAATGGGTTGCCCTGAGAGGTTTGATGTTCCTGTCCTTGGAGATATTTAGACCTGCATTGATACAACCCTGGGGAACGTGCTCTTCTGCTTGTCTGGGTGAACCTAGGTAACCTCCAGCCTCAGTCACTCTGTGATTCTGTGATAGGTCTATCAGGAGAACCACTGTCACAGAATGACTTAGAGCAGAGAGAGATATTGAAGGCACAGAATTCTGGATTCATGATTCTTCAAAAAAATACTTTTAAGCTTCTGGCTTTATAAGCTAGATTTGAAGCCACTAGTGAATTGAAAGCCACCTGTTGCTTGATGGTGGTTGCTCATGTGCTGATGCAGCAGGAAGTCTTTATTCACACGTCATTGCTGTCTACTTTACCTAGAGACACACATATTTCATCATCAGCATATCTTTTTAAGAAACTCACAAACCTGAATTGCTCAGATCAAGAAGTGATAACAGTATTTAGTTTGTGTCAGAAAATATCAAAGTATTTAATAAAATAGAGTTTGGATGAATCAAAACATGTTTGATCTACCTTCATCTGCCCAGCTGACATTCACACTATTGCTACCATGTTTGTTGTATTAGAGCTACAATAACTTTTTCTAGAAACACGTAAAGCTCTATCACTTTTTTTCTCTTTCTATTTCAGTGTCCTCATGTTTTGCCTTCTTATTTCTTGTGTGCTACAGGTATCTGGGAGGCAGAAGAGGAAAGGAAGAAAACAAGGTGGAGAACATTAGAAATGAGCATACAGTCTGTAAGCAATTTTTACAAGATTATAGGATATCTGGAATTCCACTCTATGCCGTGAGTCTGGATAAAGTATTTTGCATTAGAAATCTGGAGAAAATAGAATCTCCCTTTAAAATAAACTACAGTTGTAATTTCACTATATCAAGTTTATCAGAAGCTTACTTTTGGTAAAGTTCTGAAAAACAATTGACAATAACAGTATTGGAACAGAGTGCTGTTTTGTTTACATTTAGCAAATGCTGTATTGACATGTAGTTTCAATACCTTGATAATAAGCAGTTGCATTTGTTGTAAAGTTTACAATGGCATCCATCAGCTAACATATATTTCTCACCAAAAGAGCATGGAAATTATCTCCTCTACTCAAAAAGACTACATCAATTTTTAAAATATATGTCATAGATTGACTTACACTAACTGATGCTTCAGTCAGTTCATATTATAAGAAGGTAAGCAACCTACTCTTATCCCACATTTGCCAAGTAGTTAATTGGTAGTTAAGAAATGCCTAAGCACAAAAGGATAATCTCTTGGCTTGTTATGACATTGTTTCTTTTTAAATGAATATTTAACTTCATAGCTTATGTTACAAAACAAAGACTATCATGGGGAACTTGGGGTGGTATTTAAAACAGTACAAATTTTATACAGAAAGATGGTGTTTTGCAATCCACCAGTCACTGATGTCATCTGCAGGTGATAGGAACATTTTATTTTTTTAGTTTTCGTGAGATAAAGTATTTGCTGCAGTTGATGAACGTACAGATTATAAATATAATTCAATTAAAATGTAGAAACACAGGGAGTATTTAAAACATTTGTGATGCTTGCGGGGGGAAAAATACTGCTTGATTTCTGATACTAATAAGGCATCCTTGACAGGTTCATTTTCTTTGGTCCTCTAATAATTTCGACTCCACTGGGAAAGAAAATCTATTGGTTTTCTATAGATGTGTATAAAAATACCCAGTGGCTTTAAACTTCTATGTATTTTCCCCTTTATAGATATGGTATGCCCATGGAATGTTTTTCCTGTGAGCAGTTAGAATTTTTAAATTCTTATATAAGCCCACAGCAGTGAAGCAGCCTTTAGTATAAATAATAATCAATATGGACTGGCTTTGTGATGCAAAATAATCACCATCACAGGCCTTCTAAGAGAATATGTCACCAGTTTCAAATCAGAGGAGGTTTGTCCTTTGCTGTAAAATAAGAACAATTTTATGCCAAAGCTTTGAAGGGAGCTTTGCATTAGGAAAGGAAAGTGCTTGGAAATGCTACTAAACTGTTGTGCAAATTCACCAGGGAAAACAGACTTCTAACACAAATAACTTTTATCAGATACCTCTCACACCTTTTCTTCCATCTCATAGTCTGCTGATCAGTAAGGAGAGAAGACACACGGACACAAGGTGATTTAGGTCTTGTGTTTGACACCATGCATTTTTCATTCAACCAAATAAGTAATGAAACACCCTGAAGCAAATTTTTCTATATCACATTTTGATACATGAGGACACCAGTGATCCCATTGTTGCTTTCATTTCATTAAACTTCTTCGAGAGAGAGAGAAAGAGGGAAAGCAAATAGCAGTACAATACAACAGCCAACATATGTCTACCCTGCAGTAGAAGTAAAAGTTCCACTTTTTCATTAATACTGAAAACTTGCAGGGTGAGTTAAACCACTAATTACTTTGACAGTGTTTTTTTCCAATGATATCTTACATTTGGTTAATCATAGCATACAGAGTTTGATATTGCATAACACTTCCTGCAAAACAAACTTTGTGGAAGCAAAAAAGGTAGTGAAGAGTAAATAAAATACATAAACAAGCTGTAAGTTGTGGGAGAGGGCGTTCATTCCCCTCCACACACATGTATCCATTTGTCTCTCATTCTTCTTTATCTTATATCCTTTAAACCTTTAAGGCCTCATGTGCCCACAAAATACTGATGTTTTAGTTCATCTGTTTTATGATACTTCAAAAGGTCCTTGACATGATTTGGTTTGATTAATGGCTGGCAGTATTATGAAAGTATGTAACAAAGGGACTGCCCAAAGATAATCACAGGAATGAAGAGTCCATGTGATCCTATTTCTGCTGAGCTGTCAATACAGAAATCACCAATGAGTGGAGTGTTTAATTATAACTTGAGGCATTAATTTTGTGTTGTGCAGTGATTTGGACATCTTAGTCTAGAGAGGATTTTTCACAACACATGCCTTGCAAAATGAACATAATTTTCTCAGACTGGAAGGTTTATTTGTCATTTTGTTGGTTTTTAATTTTTTATATTTTTTCAGGTAATAAGAAAATAAACTGATATGAATCTTTAATCATTTAGAAAGATAGTGTCAGATGAGATACCCAAAGCCTTAAACTTGCAGCATAGTACACTGTTCTTGTCTGCCTCATTCTTGTCAAGAAACTAGATAATTAAATATAAACGTATTTTACTCTGTTTCAAAGGGCAGTAATCTTGTATATTTCATTATGCATTCACATGAGTAGAAAATGTCTTGGATATTCAGGGTGTCATTGAGCTTGTAACAATCAAGCAGGAGTGCCTGAGAAAGCAGGTCATGGAATAAACCCCATAACATTGAAAATGTGAACTAAACTAGATAAACTACATCTCCAAAAGCAGTTCTTCCCTTATTTCTGAATCCTGTATCATCAATGACATTAGTCCCAGATGGATGTGTCTACAGTGCAAGTAGCTTTTAAAATACAGTTAAGAGAAATATGTGCATCTGGCTTCGTGACCTATTACTTGAACAAAATTATTGAGTGATTATTAGATGAAGATGCAATCCCAGAGAGTGCAACGTGCTGTAAACAAGCCATAAAATAACTACTCTGAAGATAGTATTTCTGTAATACAGAATCATGGAAAAATATACTTCGGAAATTATTTCTAGTTGCCCTGGTTTGAGCCAGGACAGAACCAAATTTCCTTTCAGTAATTTTACTTTTCAATTAAGTCTCTTCTAAGTAATTGTGCTTTCTGACATTAACAGCACGTTTTTCAGTCAGTGTCTGCTTCTAGGAGTTTTAATGCTCATTTATAGTTACTGATGGAGAATGACATGCATTAAACTTTGAGAAAGGTGGTTATTTTGTTCCCTGCTCCAAGCAAGCAAAACTAGTTTAGGTTCTTCAGAGCTTTGTCCTGTTGATCTTTGAATACAACTGAGGATGGAGTTTACAGAGCCTTTCTGGGTAACCTGTTCAAATATCTGTGTAAAAAATTTCTACTTCTACCTATGCAAAACTTCCCTTTTGTATGTTCTTTCTCTTTTCACTGTACACCTCCATCTTCTCTATGCTCTTCCATTGGATAGATGAAGATATTGTGTTTCCTCTCAACCCTCATTTTCTTAAAATCTGAATGTACCCAGTTCCTGCAGCCTCTCCTTGGATGTCCCGTGCTCCAGCCCTGATTACCTCGGTATCCTCTGTGGGATTTGCACCAGTCTGTGTCATGTAGGGGAGTCCCAGCCTTGCCACAGTGCTCAGGATTGCCTCATGGGTTCCAGACTGCCAGTCAAGATCCCTTCCTGGACCTGCTGGCGGTACTCTTGCTTGTGTAGCCCTGGATAGGGGAGCTGCATTGCTGCACGAGGACACTATGAACCTGGTGTCTTCAGAGCCTGTACTGCAGAGCTACTCCCAACCATTTCAGCCCAGCCTATTGTGCTGCAGGGCTTTATCTATCCCACGGGTTGGGCTTTGCATTTGCCTTTGATGATTTTCATAGAGTTCCTGTCCACTTGCTTCACCAGTGTCTCTGGGTCTCTCTGCATATTGGCCTTGTCCTTCAGTGTATCCACCATTTAACCAGACTAGTCATCAACCACAGATTTACTGAGGGTGTAGCTCTTTCCATCATCTGGGTTGTAATAAAGATAATGAAATAGATAATTAAGTACTAGTGAAATAGTATTGATCCTATACCAGTGCTCTGACAGATTCCCTTTGTAACTGGCCTCCAGATGGGCTGTGCCACTGTTCATAGACCTTTGATCCTGATAGTCTTGCCAATTTTCACCCACATTAGATTTTATCTATCCTATTCATATCTCAGCATTTTTATTTAAAAGTTACTATGTGATACTATATTGAATATGACAGAATGCTTCTCATTTTTTCAGAGACTCTGAGCAAACAATAATTTAATCTACAATAAAAAAATAATTTGGACTAGACAGAATTTTCACAAAATATGTATAAAGATATGTTCTAAGCATATTTCTAAGAATTTCTGTGAAAGACCTTCAACAGCAGAGGAATTAGGGAGTCTTATGCTTTGTTCTCTGTGTTTTTTTCTTTTTGACTGCTGAGGTGATTCTTTTTTCTTCGTATACTGGGAAGCCACTTCTAGTTCTCTGAATTCATCATCTCATGATTGGCTTAGCTTTCCAGGAAGATATTTTACTGAAGGACAAACAGCAAAAAGTTAAACTTTGCAATGTTAAAAAAGCATTACAATGCTAACAACTGCCAAGGTTGTCTCCCCTTGTGACCTTAATCTTCCATTTGCCTCAGTTTCCTATCTATAAGGTTTAGATAACAATTTCCTTCATCATGGGGTAGTAATGTAGATGTAAATACTTAGGAAAAGAATCTGTAGATATTAATACGAGGAAACCTAGTAATTGCAAAATTTCATTGCCAAAACAAGATTTCTCTTTGAGATTGTGATTATTTTTGGATTCTTCAGCAGAAATATTTCATTCGTTTATATCATAACCTGATATACACTTTTTTTTAGAAGCTGGGGGATGTTATTCTGAAAAATATGTAAACAATTGAATTAAAACAAGCTTGAGAAGGCAGCAATTAAACTGCTGACAGACCCCTGCAGTAATACCATGCCTCTTTGAAAACAACCTATCAATTATAAGGAGATGTGAATTGAGAAAACTTTATGGCAAGTTTAACTGTAAAGTAATTGTTTTCTACGTGGGTAGAATTATTCAATAATCTCTATGGAATTTGGAAGTAAATGTTACAAATTCACTAAGCTCATTCTGGATGCCAGAATCAACATTAAGACAATCTAACACTAAACTGATGTCCTTGGAAGATGTAAAAATAACTTCATGTTCTGCCTGAACTACTAAGCAGAGAAACATTCTGTCTCGGGTTTCTATAGAGCATATCAATTTCCAGCTTCTATGTTTTCAGCTTTCAGTGCACACATTTCTTGAGAATGTGTGTTTCAAATTCTTGAGAATTTGAAAACAAATGCATCCTCTAGCAACAAGAAAGTTAAGCAGATGCCAAACTCCCCTGTGGACATTCTTAATAAAATAATAAAATACTGGTAGAAAACCACCATTCATTCCCTTGGAAGTCACAATGAGGAACTGAAAAAAGAAACATCTTGATGAGCCTACATGTTGCTAACTGTACCTTTTGCATAGAAGTTGTACCATTTGCATAAATGTTTGTATAGAGAAAGGTAGAGTTTTATGCTTAATATGATCCGTGCTCTTCCATCATGGAGATTAAGCCTCTATTTCTATGAGACAATGTTTCATCCACTTTGTTCAGATCAGTTTTCTTTATAAAGGAACAGATTTTTATGTCTCCAAAAGACATTGTATCTAATTTGTGGCATGACCTGAAAGGTCTGTTTAAGAGAGGTTAATTTTAAGTTAAAGTTTAGTTAGGAGAGGCAAGATCTTTCAGTTCTGGGGAAAGAGTTCTTACTAATTCTTGCCTATTAAAAATCAAGGTCAGTTACCAAAGCATGTCCTTCTTTCTGTTTTCAGTGAAGTAAAAAATCTGTCTAGCCAACAAGGACAAAATGTGTCCTTGTTGTTATGATGTTACGGTGCACAGGGTTGGGGCAAACTGTTGTCTAGCTTCATTTTAAGCATTGTCCAAGGTTTGTATTACAAACCACTTGTCTCCTTTGCTTTGAAAGATGTTTCTCCTAAAAATAACTTATGTTTCATTCTTTTATCTTTTCTTAGAAAAGTAACACGTGAGATGGTAAATTAAGCAATATTCCCTTTGTATATACAGTGTCAACTGTTTAACTTGCTAGTCACTTACACCTGATTTCTTTTATTGACCTTTCACTGGAGATTGTCACATCATAACATGATTGCATATATTAATGGATGAGTGCTGCTACTGTATTCTGTCTCTAAATCAGAAAACAGAAGCTGTCTTTGCACTAAATTGAACAGGATTCTCAGTCTGTCTTTATTCAGGGTAGGTCTTTTAAGAAGATAGTTGGTACGAGTGAGATGACTAGTGCAGGTCCATGCCAGTGTCCTTGTTTTCCTTCTATTTTAAAATTTTAGTTTTAAGTAAACTTTTAGTCTTCAATATATTGAATACTTCTATAATTAATGTTACTCCTGAGTAGCAATTAATCTGAGAAATAATCTTGAAGTACAGATAGTTTACTGTGGTGGTTAAATAAATTCGTAATCTGGCTCTTGAATGTGAGGAACAACTATTTTGTCAGATGGCATGTAAAGTGAACACAGTTAACCTCATCTTTGGTAAACAGGCAATAAATTGTTCCAAAAAGCAGTGTTCCTTCTTGCTCTTGATGGTTGTTCAGTTCTGACAACAAAACAATAAGGGTTTAATTATTTTTATTATTTTCATAGATTCAGCCTTCTTTACATAGGAGCAAAAGAGTAGGTAATTGTGACTATAAAGTCACAACTATGTTATCTGGTTGATTACAGTTTGTGTATTTCTCTCAGTATATGTTTGTAAAGTTTGAAAAATGTGACTTTTAAACATGCGTAATTACTTTCAGAAGTCTGTATTGGTTTCCCTCTCCCCCCATCTGTATTTCCGCTATCCCTAACTCTTTACTGGTTTTTAATTAAAACACTGATATCAAACCCCAAGATGCTAAGACCAACATAGGAAAGGAGAGGAGAGGAGAGGAGA
>VZRW01005696.1:184-23307 GCA_013398125.1 Aegotheles bennettii
CTCTTGCTCACTGTGTTGGCAACTTGGAAGACACAGCCATGGTCTGTGGGACACCTCACCCGCGTCTGTCCATGCTCATCCCTTTGGGCAAAGGAACTTTGTGTATTTTATAACCCCAGACAGAATTGTTCCTCGTCCTGAGAAGGTTTCTGCAACGAAATCTGAACTTGCTGTGTGTGGTGGAGCAGCTTGAGTTAACAGCAGTGTGTAACTTGCAACGCTGTGGAGGGCAAATGGAAATTGAGGCTTAAATTGTGTGTGGCCCTCAGAGAAAGCCAGCGTGGCTTTATTTTAAGCTTGCAGCTGAGAGCTTTGCTGGCTTTCCTAGGAAATTTTTGGTCTGGCAAACCTGTATTTACTCGTGCTCAGTGTTTTTAGGGAAGGGACACACCAACCTCCTCAGCCCGGTGCTCTGAAATGGGCAGCAGGGCTTTGTAGAGGCCAGGAGCTGTGAGCTGTGTCCTGACATCCACTGGAGTCAGTGAGATTCAGGTGCCCACGTTGGTTGTGGATCCTGGTTTTGGGATGGAGCAAAGCGTGGTCCTCCCTTGGTTTGTCAGCTCAGCTGTTTCTCTGTCCGAGGACCCGGAGGAGGAGTAGAAAGTGAAGTTGAGCTTTGCAAAGAGTTTATTTCTGGGGTGTGAACAACACCAACGCTCCCCTGGCCCTCTCAGGATTTGCTGTCAGGGGTTGTGGTCGCCCTCTCCACTTCCTCTCACCCCAAAAAGCTTCAATTCCTGCTGGAATTGAGCAGCTCCAACGTGTTGCTCTCACTTCAGCAAATTGGGGAAAGTTGGGGTGTTGTAGCCCAGAAATGCACAAGGAAATAGCAAGTAGTACTTGATGCTGCTCTCTGTGTTCACAGGGGAGTTCATGTTTAGGAGTTGGGTGAGAAAGCAGAGAAAGGAACAACCCTGAAGTTATTCAGGTTATTGTCTGCTGGGAGCAGGAGGTTTGTGTGTTGGTTAATTCCTGGTTCATTCAAGCTAGTGCAGATATCAGGGAGCAAGGCAAGCAAGAAACAAAATTAAAAGAGTGGTTGTTTGTTAGGTTGGGCTCTGAGTGTGTTGCCATGTGTTGGTATGGCCAAGGAGGATCACAAAGCCTGAGATTAAGGAATTTATGGCTTGGTGCTAGGCAAAGCCGATTTAATTTTGTCACCTTCAATTCACAGCTGCTTTCTCCTGCCCTTCTCAGCTTTTCTATGCCCTCAATGGGTCAAATACACTCCAGGCACTTGAGAGGAGGCTTTTATTTCACTCTGATCAGTGAGGATATCCAGGATGCTGCCTGCCAGACGTCGTCATCCCCACGGCAGAGTGGCCAGGAGTGGGAACACAACCACGTGTTCCGTGTTGCAGCCTGCATGGGTGGAGAGCTCTGGTTGCTTGTTTAGTCGTGGAGGAGCAGCCAAAAATAAAAAAGAGCTTTTTTTTCTCTGTGTTGAAGCTAAGTCTGGAGTAAGATTGTTCTAGGAGGAGAAAATCCTGGTGTGTAGGAGGTTTGTGTTACTCTTAGGGGCTGTGGGTGCTTTGGTTCCAGGTGAGCAGGGTGTTCACTGGTCTGTTCCTGGCATGCTTCATTAAATCACCCGGATTTTATGGGAACGTGGTAACTGCTGCTCACTTCTACCAGGAGAATGACAGGGAGGGAAGTGGGCGAGCTGCTGCAATCGGATGTTGCAAAGTTAATTGCCAGGAGGGTGTTGTTTTGTGCCCTTGAGTCTGACAAACCTGCTGCGACCTCACCACGTGGGTGCAGGAGGACGGAACACATCAAAACAGCTTCTCCCACCCCAAAACGATGCAGCCCCAGTGCTGGGACACAGCACGTGCAGAGTCAACCCCTGTGCTGGGTGGGTTCAGTGTCTCCAGCACAAAGAGGGGGTTTTTTGGTCCCAGAGGGGTTTTTTGGGTCCCAGATGTGCCTTTTGCAGCCAGGAGCTCCCAAAAGCCATCGGAGCACCTGAGAGTCGTAGTCTGGGCTCTTGGCACTGTGATGCTCCACATGGGAGGGGGTGGAAGATTGTTTAGGCTGGAGTATCTGGCAGCTTCACAGCAGCTCCTCGTTAATACGCCTCTGATTAAGCCCAGGCTCTGCCTGCCAGCCTGCTCTGGGAGTGTTTGTACATGTTGAGCTGGTTTTCCCGTCGCCTCCCGTGCGTGTGACGCCGCTTCCCTCTTGCCCGTGCTGGTGAGCTGGCTCACAGCCTGCTGCAGCCTCTGTTGCCGTGCCTTGGGTTTGTCAGGGCTGGGAGTTTTCGGGTGTTTATCCATAAACTTCCTCTCTGTGAAGTCCCACAGATTCCTGCCTCCTTAGGAATCTGTGTCTTTCTGTAATCAGTTTATTTACCTTCCACTTATCTTCTAGCAGACCTTTCCTGCTCCGTTTTGCATTGGAATCTGCCTCTGCTGCTGCATGGATGAGATTCCACTCGCTCTGAGAAGTTTCCTATCATTTAAAGCAAAGACTTTGATATTTATTTACTCGAAGTCTTGGTATCAAAGCTCTGCAGAGAGCAAATCACCACGTAGTGATGAGTCTGCAACCGGAGCCCTCGGTTACCTGTAGTTATGAAACTAGAAACCTGTAATTTCGGGTGCTGAGCAAGCCACTTTTCCAGTCTTTCCGGTTGCTTTTCACAATAACCTGGTAAAATCAACTTGCTGATCCTCGAGATCCTAAATCTGCCTCTGGGCACGCATACCTGGGAACGTCAGGATCATCTTAAATTGGATCCAGACCTCGTGTACCATATCCTTTAAGCAGGAGCACCCCAGCGGGTGCTAATCTGAGGGACAGCAACTCCAGCCACTAATCCCAGCACCCAGAAAGTCATTCCCCAGTTAATACTGGCTGTCTCGGTGCTTCATCATTTAATTTTGAGCTAGTCACAGTGGCTTTTATAATTTACTGCTTGTTCATGTGTTTGACCTTCTCCCCTCACTGCCTTAAATGAAGTTTTTTTTTTAAAGTAGGCCATGAATCTCGAAGCAACTCTGATGTTTTCATTCTGCCAGAGGCAGTTTGAAAGAGAAGAAAGCAATTAAATGTTTTCAGGATGTATCCAGCCCTTTCCTGAGTGGCTTTTAATGTTCTTGTGTATGTATCTTCTCTTTTTAAATGTAATAGAAAGAGGGGGTCGGAGGGTTTTTTTCTGCTCCAGAGCGACTTTATTGGCTGTTTCCAAGCTGCTCAGATATTTCTGGCAAAATATAAACCTTGTGCTTTGTGAATGTAATGTGGAGCAGATATTAAAGCAGCTGCAGGGAAGATGAAACACAACATGTGCTTTTCTGACACTTCAAAAACATCTGAGAGGTGAAAGTGGCGAAGGAGAAGCTGTTTTTTTGCTGAACACAGGATCTGTTGCGTGCAAAAGCAGCGATTCTTTGAAGGCTGATAACTAATCTAAGATATATTTATGCAAATTGGCTTCTTCCCTATCCAGAGCTGGGGCAGCACGGGCAAAAAGCGCCGCAGTTATGGAGTGAAGCATCCTTAAACGTTGGGATTTGCATATAAAATACTACATATTGTTGGGTTAAGGCTTGGCTTCAGTCCATCGCCTTGAGACATGGCAAGAAGGGAGCTGAGAGAACACAGGGAAGTCTCCATAATTCAGTGGAGTTGCGAGGAGTCCCTCGTAGGTGCTGCTGCTGTGCTGGAGAACGTGAGGTTGGCTTCATCTGCAGCGTGAGCAGCAGAGGCACGGAGGGTCTGCAGTCTGTAAATCTTCTTTCCTGTTTCTGGAAATGGTGGAGCCGGGCAGGGTGGATCAGGCTGGGCCAGGCAGGGTGGCTCGGGGCTGGGCAGGGTGACTTGGTGCTCAGCGGGTGACTCAGGGCTGAGCAGCCCACCAAACACTGTTTTTTCTTCTTGCCCAATCTCCTTTGCTCCCAACTGAAATGCCTGGGACAGTGAAGCACCCGATAGCACGTGTCCAGAGGGAAATTGTGCCAAGAGCAAACCAGTTTTCACCAGAATGCTCCAAAGACTTCTCTCCTGTTTTCCTGAAATCCTTCAGTGTTGATCCCCAGCTCAAGAGAACCCATTTTTAACCTCTTCCAACAGCAGCTGAGGCCGAGCGAGCTTGGCTTTAGCTCCTGGAAGAAAATGTTTCACCCTTTCCTGGGGATCAACCTGGTTTGCAGAGCTTAGAAACGGCAAAATGGACTTGGGTTGGCAAAGCTCAGGCTCTGCTGAGGATGTGTAATGCTCCAGCGAGAGCAGCAGAGCGTACAACGGGAGGTTGTTTGGATGGAAAATGACTGAAGGCTTTGTAGGCGCTCCGAAAAAAAAAAAAAGAGCCTTCTAATTGGTCACCACAGGCTTCATATTTTCCAGGGCTACGCAAGGAATTGTTAATATTGTTTTTCATTTTTATTGCAGCTTTGCTCGCCGTCATCTCTGCCCGCTGCCGTCACGTTGTGCTTCAGAAGGCTGCAACAAGAACGCTCCTTGCAGAATAACTGCTGCGTGGCTGCCTTTGCTTGGGGGTTTTTGGCCTCCCTTGCACATTTGTTGTTTTTTCCTAGAATCTGCAACGCCCACGAGCGTCACAGGCAGCCGTGCAGACGTGGCCAGAGGCTGCTCTGACCTCGGGGGGATGGCAGCAACGCGACTTGTGATGGAATAATCAAGCCCAGTGATGAGCAGGGGGGCTGAGAAAACCTTTTGTTTGTCACAGTCGTTGTTTTTCTGCTTGGAGAAAGGGAAAGTTTTGTTTCTCTTGAGCTGAAGGATGCCAAAGTTTGGCACAGGGCTTATCAAAATGCTTCGTTCTGGGTGGTTTTGGGTGCCAGGCTGCAGGCTGAGGGGCAGCTTTTGAACTCGCGTTTCTGAATTTATTTAAACTCGTTCCAAGCACGCTGGAAGCTTTTGTATTTAAATACGAATTCATCTTGTCAAAATACCTGTTTAAAATGAAAAACCCTGCCTCTGTGGCTGTTGTTTCAGATGCAGTCGTGGCTGTTTGTTCAGCCAGTTTCCTTTTCCTGAAGCTTTGTGTACTTGGGATAATGAGTTTTTGATTTAGAGGTGACTTTCCCATTGCTCTGCGCCGGAAATCCCTTGATTGTGTCTTTTATTTTAGGGTCATTCCAACCATGGTGTGTGGGGTAAATCCACCAAAACAAACGTTTCTCTGGAAGGGCTGTAAGATTGTTTGGATGCTGTTTGAAGTGATATAAGGAGCTGACAACCAGCACTGCTCCAGGGCGACGTCTGCGAGCTCAGGTTTGGCTTTCAAGGTCTACAGAGTGAGAGGTGTCACATTAATTAAAAAGACTGCAGTGGTTTTAGTTTCTCTGCATGATAATGACAGTCTCTTCTGTACAACTTTGTTCCTCTCACACTTACCTTAGGTACACGGGTGAATAGGAGGTGATTTTTCTTCTCCTGAACCCAATTTCAATGAATCAGACATGGAACAAAGGCCCCATTCCAGCGTTCACAGACACTTTTCCTATGGAGTCTGTTAGAAATACAGCTTTTCCCCTGCTAAATGTTGATAAGCAGGTAGCTGAAAGAAGACTTTTCAGCAAAGATATGTATTTTCATGTATTTAAAGTGTTTTTTCACCTCCTGAATGCTCTTTTGCTTCCTTCTGTGGCTGTTCACTAGTTCTGAGCAGAACCGATGGGGTTGGGGTGCCTGATTATGATCTCAAGCTCAGGATGAGCAAACGAAGCCATAGAAAAAACAACTCCTGTCCTCCTTTCCCCCGCCTGTTCCCAAGTGCCCACTGCCAGTGGGTTTTTGGGTTTTATGCCAGTGTTGGTGTTTTCAGATGGGGCTGTGAGCTGATTTAACTCGTTGGAATGCTTTTCTGCTGTTTTAGGGAGAAAAAGAAAGAACAATCCCTTGCTCTGCAAGCTCATGGCCTCACCAGAAGATCTGAGTGCTGTAGGGTGTGAGGAAGAGGTGGCAAACAAGCAGCTTGGAGCTGGAGGAGACTCCTTTCCCCCTGATTCTGGGTGGTAACGAACGTGATGTTGGCTGAGCTGCCTATAAAAAAGGATCCTGTAAAAGGATCCCCTCGTGACTAAACTCTGCCCTGGTGAAGTTGTCATGAGGCTCTTTTCCCTTAGTCACTGCAGAGGTTAAGAATTAACCAAACAGCCTCTTCCCAAGTGCTGTGTCAGGCTTCAGGGGCAGGGGAAGGTGCAGGGTCAGGCCTGGCCATGCAGGGAAGATCAAGTGATGGCTCACGTGCTGCTTCTGCTCTCCCCACTGAGACCCTGCAGGGCACCAGCAGCAGTTTGGGTGTGGGAACAGCATCAGCTTGACTCAGCGCTTCAGAGAAATTGTGCTGAGTCACCTGAAAGCACCCAAGGGGGGAGCAGCTTGTTTTGCTGACCAAAAAACACAAGTTCCCCATTTATTATGGTTTTTTTTAAGGGATGTGGGTTGAACTTCCTCGAGCAGGAGCTCGAAGGTAACGAGGAGTCGAAGTCTAGAAAGCAGAGGGGTGGGATGGGCTCTTCCACCAAATCCCATGGCAGGTGTCTGGAATGGCTTTGCCAACGTGGTCGTGGTCTTCTGCATCTGCAGAGCTCTGAGATACCCCCCACCAGCTGAGTGAGCTGTAGCACGTGTGTGTGGTGGTGGCCTGTGTGGGATTAGTCATGGACGAGCGGTGTCATTGACTGGACAAGAGGCTCAGAATTAAAATCCTGACTGCCTGGAGCTGGGAAATGTGCTCGGATCTTGCTTAGGTCCAGCAGGTCCAGGCAGGCTGCTCTGCCTTCTGTTTGCTGTGATAAAAAGTCCGTGAGCTCCATCTGTCCCAGGTACCAGTATTTTACCTTTGGGCTCTGGTGTGATCTGAGTGCTTTTGCTTTCACTTTCACAGGGTGTTGGTTTTGGAAATTTGTCCTTTTTCCACCCATCTCCTTTGTGGGCTGCAATAGAGGGGATTTGAACTTGCTTTGCCCTGTCCCAAGAAACAAAAACCACTGCCAGGGCTGTCCTGTCTATTCTGGAGCTGACTTTGTGCATGGTGTGCACCTGCAGCACATCCCTGGTCACCAAACCTGCTAGGAATGAGTTGGAAGCCACCTGGGAGCTGGAGAGCAGCTCGGTGGCTTTGTACAGCACCTCGGCTCAGCCCTCAGCTTTGCTGCAGTTGTTTTCCCCTGTGCTATAACACATCCTTTTAAGCCTCGGGAAGCTTTGTGTGTAGTGACTGTATCCAAATGAGCTCTGGCAAGGCTCATGGCTGTCCTCAGTACGAAAATGTTTGCCTTGTAGTGGGCAAGGCTGCGTTTCGCCTCCTTTGATGTTGAGAAGCAGCCGCAGAGGGAGGTCTGTGTTGTTGCAGGATCCATATAAAGCAGCTCAGTATTTCAGCAGCGCTGTCATATTTTTTTTTTTAGTATTATTATTATTTTTTCCCCTGCTGCCCTTCAAATAAAATCTGGACAGGAGGAGGCTGCACAGGAGAAACTCAAGCCCAGTTGGTTGCACCACTGGAGGTTCAGGTTTCAGAAGAGCCACCGAGGGCTTTGCCAAAATGAGTCAGATCCTTTAAGTCTAAAGCAGCTCTAACTATAGGGTGAGCTAGCAGCCTAAGGAGATTTAGCCTTACTCTGCAACTTACACAGGGGAGCAGCTTGCTGTAATTGGAGTGGGTGATGTTGCTTCTAGTTGGGGTTGTGTAATGGGGAGTGACAGGCTGCTGGTTGTAAAGACTTTGACAGGCTCCAAGCATGGGAGCGGGCAGTTCTGCACCCAGTGCCTCTTCAAATACCTCCCTGAAGTGTGACAAAAAGGTGGCAGTTTTTAGCACAAGATTAGGGAAGGGTGTGTGGGGTTTTTCCTGTGTCTTTACAGCTGTCACGTGGATGCTTTCATCCCTTTTCTTTTCCTCCTCTTTAATAAAGGAGCTGGGACTCGGTTATGGACTCGTCACCCAAGCCCAGGGCAATGCCTTTTGCTGTTCCTATTAAAGCCATCGTGAATTTGGCGTCTTAGAAAATATATATAAACTGTAGGTGCTCATATTTATTTGTAATCCCAGAAGTCCAGGGTTTGATTTAGGCCACCCTAAATGCTCAGTGACTGTGCTTTGACCTGAGTGGAAACTGCACATCCAGATCATCTGGGAGCTGAACTTCTACACCCCTTTACTCGAAAGACTTAGTTTGGAGGGGATTTGCATAAACACACTCTTTTTAAAGTGAACCAGAGGTAGGTTGGGGCTCAAAGACATGATGTGAGGTGCTGAGGACTGGAGGGGTCCTGTGTGTCTTGATTTAGGGCTCTCAAATCCTGTGGTGCTCTGTGCAGCGAGGTGCGCCGATTCGTGGTGTGCTGTGTGTGATGCTCTGAGAGCTGTGTGGGGAATTAAACACACTCAGTGGGCATGGATGGGGGTGTTCCAAACGGGGAATAGAAGGAGTTGTTGAGGGGAATCCATTCAGGGAGTGAAGTCCTTCCCGTGCCAGCCTGTAATGAGATCTGTGTCTTAAAGCAGAGGGTCTGGGGTGGCCGTGGAGGGGGCTGCTTGTGCAGGCAGCCGTTTGCTTTGGTGTTTCCCCTCTTCTTGGGTGTACATGGCCATGAAGTGTTGGTGTTCCCTGGCATTTGGTGTGGGGGTTAATGAGCTGTGTATTTATTAGGGACCTTTCTGCATTGCAGTGTGCTGCCTGGTACTGACTGCCCTTGCTGTCTGATCGAGCAGGTGTTCTGGCGCTCTGGGCCCTAATCACGCATGTGATGTATGTGCAGGATTACTGGAGGACCTGGTTAAAAGGGCTGAGGTTCTTCCTCTCCATCGGGATCCTCTTCTCAGCTCTCTCCGTGGTGGGATTCTGCGCATTCCTCGTCCTGGCCATCACCCAGCACCAGTGTAAGTGCTTTACGGTAGGAGCAATGGCTGGAGGTGTTGGGATTAACTGGGGTTGGGTGTGAAGGAGCAGAAGGGAGTGAGCCTGGGGGTGCTCCTGCCATCTCTTCTGGGAGGTGTGGGGAGACTTTTGGGGAGGAACTGCACGAATGCCATTGCATTTCATCTTTGATGTCTCGAGGAGATGCGAGCAATTCTGCTGCCCGATGAGTGCCACTCCCCTAGGGCACCTGCTAACATTTGATAACCACCCTGATAGGCCTGGACTGTCCATGTTTTCCACCATTTTTTCCTTAGGAACTGGAATTAACTGATTTCTCTGACAAATAAAGGGGGTGCTCTCAAACATTGTCGCTTCAGCACTCATAAAGCAGGTGGGTGAGGATCTGGAAATCCAAACACGAGTCAGCGGGGGTGAAGATGCCTTCTCAGCCCAGTCAGCATATAAAGCTCTGCAGCTATAAAATATTTCACGTTGTCAGAGGAAGGTTCACGTAATTTCTCTCAGTATTTGCTTGGCCGTAGACCAAAGAGAGGAAGTTTGGGGAGTTTTGTGTTTTTTTTAGAAGTTGTCCATGTTTGTTGCTTGCTGCATTTGGGCTGACAGCCACCGGGTGTCCTGCGGTGGTTGTGCTCGTGGTGGTGGGCAAGCTGTGTTGGGGTCATAACCCCCCAAAAGTCCTTCGTGTAGCTGAAGTACATCCCCCATGGGGACTCGAGTGCTTCAGCCTCGTTGAAGGGCATGAAAATACTTGTGTGCAGTCATTAGAAACACAAATGTCAAAAGAAAACCAAATATTTTTCATCCCCTCCTTTCTTGGAGGCACAAGGAAAAAGTGTTTTTTTGGAAAATTTGGGGTTTTTTATAGGGGAATAAATGTATTTTAGGCAAAGCCCTAATTTTAGGAGGAAAGTAGAACACCAGCAGTGGTTATTTATGTATGGAAAGTTTAGGAAATGTACATTTAATGAGTAGGATTTCTCGAGTGAGTGCTGCTTTGTGGATTCTTCAAGAAAAAGCAGCTGTAGTTTTTAGTAACAACCGAGCAGCTCGGTCACTGGTGCTCAGAGGTGGAATTGTTTCATGCATTAGGTTATGTAAGAGTATTTCAAAATAGTTGGCATCTCCAGAGCACAAAAAACCCTGAACGTTGAAAGCAAACATGAAGGCAGCTGACAGGCACTCAAAAAGCAGAACTGTATCCATTTGACTTCAAAGCGATCTCGAAGCAGAGGCAGTTTCATAATAGATACAGGAGGAATGTGCTCGTTCACAAAGATGCTCTGAAAAGGGGCTGTTTGTGTCACCCACTAACGGGATTGTCACGGAGCTGTGCTCAAGGGCTGCAGTGCAGGTGGAGAGCAGCAGCATCACCGCTTGAATATTGGCCACAACAACTGGTGAGAGCACTTGTAGAAGGAATATGTGTTTCATTTTCTCTGTTTCCTCCCCAAGATGTGCAGATTTCCTCTCTCCCTGGCGTGGTGGGCAGAAGGAGTGATGGTAAGGCAGGGTGAGGGCAATAAACAACCACAGGTTGAGGTGGTTCTCTCGAGCCACATGTTTCTACCTCCAGGAATTCACCCAGACTTTGCCCTTTAGGAGAGGTTGGGTGGCCAACAGGGTTAGGATCTGCCTCTCCAGAGGTGGTAATGACCTTCAGACTGTGACCATGATGCTTCTGTGTGGCAGAGACGAGGGAATTTTACAATCTGAGTAGAGACAGGTGGGAATAAGGCACTGATAAGACCTCTTCTGCAAGAAGGTGAATGGGCACAGGCTGAAGAGCTGCTGGGAACTGAGCTGGGTTCTTCCTGGTGGGACTGCATGAGGAATAAATAGGATTTTTAATGTATCTGTGTCCTTTTCTCTCCTAGCCCTGACTGACCCCAGGAGCTACTACCTGTCGTGTGTCTGGAGTTTCATCTCCCTGAAATGGGCCTCCCTGCTCAGTGTGTACGCGTACCGGTACCGCAATGAGTTCGCAGACATCAGTATCCTCAGTGACTTCTGACGCTGGGACTCCAGGCCTGTGGGAAGGTGCTGGATGTTTGAGTTGCCCCCCGAAGGCACAGTGCACGCGACAGACGTACGAGAGGCGGAGAAGGAAGCCACCCAGTGCTGCTTGGTTTGTCTGTCTGCAGTAGGGGTTTTTCCTAGTTGCTTTTACTCAACCATTTAAAGTTTGGCTAATGATGTCAACCTCGTCTTTCTGTAACTTCCCCGGGAGTCCCTGTGTCTGGTAGTGAGGTGGAAGACTCCACGTGCTTACACACAGCAGGCCGAGGTCCACTCTGTGTTGCCCCCAAGTCCAGGGGAGCTTTCAGATGGGGAGGAAGCCCTGAGCCCTCCGGGATGTGTAGGTTCATCCCTCGTGGATGCAACACCCCAACATCTTGTCCTCCTGAGAGCATCTCCCTGAGAACATCACCCACCTGAGAGCTTCAGGTGGGTGCCCCAGATGTGTGTAGTGAAGGACCTTGCTGTGTGCAGCTCTGCTCCTTTTGCACTGCTCTGCTCCTTCAAGAGAAAGGGAGAGATGAGCCCTTTGCTGTGGTGGGAAGTCCCCATGTCCCTTTCAGCCAGCACCCCGCATCTTCCAGTATTTTCTTTTTACACATTGTGTGCAAAGTCAGCTCTCTCCCGTGGTCTGGATGAGCCCTGAGGGACAGGCTGGCAGCAGAGGAGCACTGGTCATCTCCAGGCTTTGTCAGAGGTGGGGAATGCTGATCCTGGCTGCTCTCCAGGAGCACTTTCAGAAGGAACTGGATATCATGTTCAACGCTCGGATTCGTAGCGTGTAGAATCGGGCGTTGGGGTGAAAGCTGAGCTGGGTGAAGGTTTGCCTGCCTGAACCCCTGGAGAAACGAACGTGATTCTTCACTCCTGGTGGCAGCAAAGCCTTCCCTCTGCATTTCAGCCCTGCGTGGCACTGCTTCCACAAACTGGACACAAGAGTGGGTTTAGTGACCTCTTCAATCCCTGGGCTTTGCTCCCTGCCAGCAGCTGCCCTGAGAAGCTCGAGACCTCCAGGCGTTTGCATCTTCCCTTGTTCTCTGTGTGCACCTCAGACCAGTGGAGGGGTTTGAGCTGCTGCTCTGGCAGGAGCCAGGCCGGTGTTTTGTCAGACAGATGGTGCTGGAGATGGCAACTTCCATGCTTAATCCTGTAGGTGGGTGAGAGGAGGGTCAGGAGTAGTGCCCTTCCCTTGCAGGCTGGTGGAAGATGAGCAAGGCAGGTGTTGGAAGGAGCTTCCCAGGCTCACTTGTCCCCCCACTTCTCCAGGTGCTGCTGGAGCCTTCGCTGAAGTGCCTTTGGCAATCTGTGAGGGAGGTGACGGGACCTGCACGGGGTTTTGTGACCTGAGGAGGTGTGGGTGGAAGGTTCTCCATGCTCTGGTACCAGCCCAGCTTCCTCTCATGCCACACACAACTCCCAGCCTGGTTTTGTGTCTGCTGGGGAGTGTCTTGGTCTGTCCTTTCTGTCCCCTTACCCTCGTGGGGAGCTCTGTGCTCTCTGCTCTCCATACTCAGAGGTTCCATCTACACCTTCACTGCTCCGTTTTGCTTTGGAGGATGAGCAGTTCCAGCACACAGATTGGTTTGGGCTGGTGAGGGGATCCTGGACGTGTCTGATGGCACCTGCTGACAGCATTCCCTGCCTGGGGGGTAGGGAGATCCTCCAGTGACTGAGCTGGATCGAGGAGCATCTTGGGGTCAGTTTGTACAGCGAGGTTGTAGCCAGGGGGTCACTAAACCCAGCCAGAGGCTGTGAGTGAAATGCACTTGCTCAAGGCATTAATCCTCAGGCTTTTAAGTACTAAAATCTCCCTCTCTGCTGCTGCCAGGCTGCCTGTGTGCCCCGAGAGCCCACCTGGCTCCTCTGCCTGGAGCTGCGGTGCCCACGGTGGGGACCATGAGTGGTTTTAGGGTCAGTCCTGCTAAGCCACCTCTCACCTTTACCTCTCCCCACCACAACACTGCCCATGTGAGCCCCAGCTCTGCTGCCAGGGCCATGTGGACACAAATCCCAGCCCTGCTCAAGCCCATGGAGCTCTGCTACCACCGCACGGCCAAGCCTTGTCCCTGTCTGTCACTAAACCATGGAGCCCTCCTGCCTGCATCTTGGAGCAGATCTCGGGGGGGCTCCTTTCTTCTCCACATGCTCAAGAGTCCCATCGGCTTCCCCTGGAGACTTTTTAAGGTTTATTTTTGTGACTGGAAGATCTGCCTGCAGACAGCTCACAGGACCCAGCCCCCATCTCCTCCCTGACGTGTTTTAGCTCTGGAATTTATACTCGCAGCATCTCAGCTTTTTAAAAGATGGTGTCTGTAAATATATAATCTATTTTTACATTGTTTGCACGCTCGGTGTGAGGTCTGGTCCTGCAGGGGGGGTGGTGGAACTCACGGTGGGGTTCATTCCTGTGTATCCCAGTGTCTCCTCCTACTAAACTGCACTCTAACCTGTACGTGACGCCACAGTAAGCAGAAATACACTCGTCTTTCTCACCAAACCCGTGTCTGGAGTGATTTTCCACATCAACTTGTTCGATTCTGGCTCCCTCCCTGCCTCGGTGATGACCCAGCGGAGCCATCACGCTCTGTGGGGGAGGATGGGGGCAAATTGGACCAAAGATTCTGCTTTTTGGGGGCAGTGTGGAGCCTCAGCGTTTTTTAACTGTTGTGCTCTGTCCCTTGTGTCTTTAGCAATGCCCTCAACACCTGGATCCATGAGGAGTGATGTCTAAGGTGGTTCCCCCACTCCAGAGGTCCCTTTGTGGTCCCTTTGCATCCCAGAGATGTGAGGCAACACCTTAAATCTGTGCAGAAGGGCTTGGTGGGAGCCATGGCTCTGCTCTTCCAACCAAGCACCTGCCATGAAGATGCCTGCAAGTCCTCGGCATGGGCTGAGGCTGGTGGAGATCTGTCCTCTCCCACCCTGGCTGCGGGGTGGGCATGGGCTGAAGCTGGTGGAGATCTGTCCTCTCCAACCCTGGCTGCAGGGTGGGCATGGGCTGAGTGAGCCCCTGAGCAGCTCTTCCCATCCCAGCCCCTGTTGCTGCCACTACAATCACAAATGAAATGAGTTTGCCGGGCTCAGCCACATCCTCGGTGGCCTCCTGCCCTGGAGGAGCTTCTCGGGGGGCTTCTGGGGTGAGTGGTCCCCTCTGGGGCAGGGAGTGGGGCGGGAGGGGTCCCTCTGCCCCGGCACAAGCTGCTTTCGGGATGGAGGGAGGGATGGATGGATGGATGCAGGAGAGGGGGCTGAGCCCCCATCCCAGCTGGGAGCACCCATGGGTGCAGGGTGGGCAGTGGCCAGAGGAGGGCAGCAGCGGCCCGGCCATGTCTATGGGGGAGCTGCCCCCCCCTTCCCAGGAGCAAGATCCTGCATCCCATGTCACCCACATCATGGGATCGTGTGTCCAGTGTGGGGCTTCTTGGTGCTGAGGTGGGGGGGGACAAGGCTGGACCCTTTTGGGGACCACCAGCTCCCACCGACCTGGCCGGGACCCGGGTTCCTCGCAGGCTGAGGGCTGGGGGAGTCCTTGGTTGACACCTACACCCCATCCAGGCCAACACGAGGGTCCTGTGGGTGATGGGTGGTGGGTTTGGGGTGCTCCTTCCTTCGCTGGGGTCCTGGAGCCACTCCTGGAGCCACTCCTGCACTGGGAGGTTGCTCCTGGCACCCTTCCCCGCTCCTTCACGCTGAAGTCCCAGCTGGTTTCGTTCTGCTGAGGAGCCACCAAGTCTCAGCCATCGATGGGGAGGTGACAAGGGCTGACAGCCTCGTGGGGACACCACATGAACCCTTCCAGGGGGGGATTTCTTCCCCCAGCCTTGTCCTCTGCGTCAGGTCCAGGGGCTGAGCTCGGAGCAGATCCAGCACTGTGTCACCAGGTGTCCCCTGGGCTGGGGACCTCATGGGGGCCACCAAGGAGCCTGGTCCTGCAGTGCCTCTCGCTGTGGTGGATGCTCAGGGATGGAGGAACTCATGGGACATCACCAGTGCTGCTCCTGGGTGGTGCTGGCTGCCACACGATGCTCTCTAGTCCTTCTGCCTCTCTTGGTGGCTTCACAGCCCCCCAACTGTCCCTTGGGGTGGCTGCAAGGGCCCAGGGGTCAGGTGTGAAGGGAAGGGATCTTCATTCTCTGCTTGGATTGCAGTGGGGCTGTCCCCTAGGTGACAATCCCCCCACCTGGGGCTACAGGGTGGACAGAACAACCCCCTGGGCTGACTCAGGTCCATCACCTTGCCACGAGAGCCCTTCTCTACCTTCAGGCTCCCCAGAATCTTGGTGGTCCCAGCCCTGCTCTCAGGTCGGGCCAGGCTTCATCATCCAAGAGGACATTTTTTGTGCAATTGCCCCATTTCCACCTCCTCAGCAGCGCTGGAGTCACGGGAGGAGGTCTTCAGGAATGGGACAGGGTCTGCTGGATGTGGTGCACGTGTTGGGGCTTGGAGAGGACCTTTGGGTTTGGAAGGAGCCTGCTGTGAGCCTCAGCTCTACCTGGTCTCCACCAGTGCAGACCTCCACCAGCTTCCCAAGCGCCACTGTCCCAGCACCCTCCTGGGGGTCGGTGGCCCTGAGCCCACCTTCCTGCCCGAGCAGATCTTGGAGACATCCAGAGCAGCATTAACCAAAACAACAGGTTTTTTGCATTTTAGCAATCTGCTCTCAAGATGTGGCCAGGACGGAAGCGGCGTTTCAAAGCCTTGGAGCTCTGCAGCCCCGCCAGACGTGGAGGCCTCCACAGATGAACCTCGCTGGAGCTGCTGAGCGTGGACCTTCAGAGGTGGGTTTGGGTGGAGAAGGTGCCTGCAGGCTGGGGTGATGCTGACCTCAGGGTCTCGTGTCCCTAAATCTTGGCTGTGGGCTCTGGGGCTGTGCCTGGGGGTGTCCAACAGCTCCAAGCCATGGGGCAGAGCTGGTGCTCCGTGCAGCCGGGGCAAAGAGGTCTTCAGCCATCCTTGAGGTGGACATGGATGGTCCCAGGCGTGGCTGGAGTGGGAGGGTGGTGCTGGAAGGGTCAAGCTGTGTAGACAGGGAGGGTCAAAGTCTCCCCAAGGGGACCACCCAGGTGCTGAGTCCCCTTTCCCTCGGGGATGTCCAGGTCCCCATTCCCTGGGGGATGTCCAGGTCCCCATTCCCTTGGGATGTCCAGGTCCCTGTCCCCTCAGGGATGCCCAGGTCCCTGTTCCCTCGGGGATGTCCAGGTCCCTGTCCCCTCAGGGATGTCCAATTCCTCTTGGCAGTGCCACACCAGGTCCCATCCTGCCCCTTGCCCCAGGCTGTCCTTGCAGGACGCATTGCCTGGTGGGGTGGGTATGAGAAGATGCCTCCAGCTGCAGCCCAGAGCAGAGGGGACCACGTTCCAACCCTTTCCTGCTGGGGAAGGGGGACCTCAGCCCAGTTTGGTGGCCCTGGGTCGCTGGGAGCGTGGTCCCCAGCCCTGCAGCAGAAGCAGCCGATTCAGCACATTTTTGCTCTTTGTTTACTGGCTGCTGCTTGTAAAATCAAATCATCATAAACCAAAAAGGAGCAGCAAATCCCCCAAACCCCACTGGAATGACTGCAGCCCTCGCACACCACGTCTGGGCGGGGGTGGAGGGAGCTCTGTGCCATCGTGTGCGGGATGGAGCAGCCACGGGGGGTCCCTGGACGTGGAGGAGGGGTTGGGGTGGTGCCACTTCCAAGGTGTTGCTGGGTGAAGCCAACGCAGCCATGAGCTGGAAGATCTGGGGTAGCCCTGGGCATGGGACAGTGGTAGAGGGTGGGTAGAGGGTGGCAGTGGATGTGGGGAGGTGACCCCTGGAGGTGGCAGCAGGGATTTGGCACGGCCAGGATGGGTGAAGAGTAGAATCAGGTTAGAAGGGACCTTCTGGTGGTCTTTGGTCTGGCACCTCCTCAAGGCAGGGACAACAGCAAGGTCTCATTGCATCCAGCCCCAATCCCAAGTGTGGCTCTGGGGCTGGACAAGGTGGAGCCAACAGGACAACCTGCCCAAGGGAAGCACAGTGAGGAAGGGTCCCTGCAGGAGACCTCTTTGCTGGAGCAAGTACCCCTCGAGATGTCTC
This sequence comes from Aegotheles bennettii, assembly GCA_013398125.1. Lineage (NCBI taxonomy): Eukaryota > Metazoa > Chordata > Aves > Caprimulgiformes > Aegothelidae > Aegotheles > Aegotheles bennettii. The sequence goes on from VZRW01005696.1 coordinate 17,116, forward strand.
CTTGCTTCCAAATGTCCTATCTCAAGCTGGATGGACCAGGTCCTCCTGGTCATCATCTCCAGCACTGAGTCCTGCCAGGGTGATGCTCTTCCAAAGGGAACTGGGGGTCCTGCTTTGTGCTCCTCACCAGCCAGCGGGCAGAGGTGAGGGTTTGGTAAAAATCAGCAGTGGGATTAAAAGTCCCCAAGTGAGCTGATTTAGTGTTGGGATGAACCAACTGGAGCAGAGAGGGAGCTGGGAGGGAGCCATGGGCTGAGGGGGGGGCTGAGCATCACACGCAGAACTGGGAATGGTTATTTTTAGGACATCTTGGAGCTTGGAGCACAACCAAGTGAATAAAATGGTTCAATATGGTCCCAGCCTTGAACAAGGAGGCTGAAAATTGCCGGGTTGAAGCAGAGTATCCAGGAAGAGCCCCTGAGACAATATTTATGGTGATGTGCAGCCCAAAGGAGCCCAACCACAGCTGTGCAGAGAGGTTATCGGGGAGTCCCAGCACCTCCACGGAGGTTACTCCAGTTTGGAACTGGGTGGAGGGCTCAGGTCTTCTCCTGGGACAGCCCACGCTGCAGGCTTGAGCTTCTCATGGCAGGGTCATTGCTTGTGTTCCTCCTAAACCAGGGATGAAGGAGTAAAGAGAGGGCTAAAAAGCCAAGAGTGAGCTGAAATAATCCTTGGGGAGTAAAGAATGAGGCGAGGGATGAGATGGGTGCCCTTCCCCTCCTCCTGGGAGCTCCTGGGCTGGGACATCCTCCACCAGATCCTGTTGACTCCACGCCTGATGTGGCTGGAAGCATCTCGCCGAGCCAGCGCCGTGCCAGGACATCTCTTGGCCCACAGCTCCTCGACACAGCTCAGTGGTTGAAGGGCCTCGTGGGGGAGAATTTATTCTGGGAATAATTCCATTCAAAATCCTGCGGGTTGGTAGCGAGGTCCCTGAGCCCAGGGCTCCAAAGCTGAAATTCAACCCTCAAAGAATGACAATTTCTCCCCTATCTGCCCCGTGCCTGGGTTGGGACGGGCACCCCAAAGCCCACCAGGCCACCACAAGCTCCTCCTGCTTCCCAAATGGGATTTTGCTTCATCTTCCCACCCTGGGGAAGATTTGGTGGGTGGAATCAGCCCAATCCAGCTTCACCCAGGAAGGGGACTGGGACAATGGGCTGCCCAGGTGACGAGTGGCAAGAAGCCTTGGCCCAGAGTCTTCTGTCTCCAGACACTGAATTTTCACTTGCTCTGGTTCCATTCTTGGTGGCTCACAGGTGGTTTGGGAGAGGATGAAGGGGGAGGTGTCAGTGCTGGGGCTCGGAGGCTCCATCCTGCTGCCCAGGGAGCACCTTCCCCTGTGGCTCTGCCTGCTGGTGCTCAAATCACCTCCTGGATTTCTCCAACCATTACCCAGCAGCTATTTGGGAATATGATGGGATAAAGGTTGGACTTGATGACCCTGGAGGTCCCTTCCAACCAGAATGATTCCATGATTCTATGACTCTATGATTATGATTCTATGACCTATGATTCTATGATGATTCTATGAGCCTTTAGCTCTGGTCCTCAGGCACCCACAGAGCTCAACGCCTGCTCAGAAACCCCCTGGGCAGTGACCGGGCTCTGCTGGGCTCAGTTTGACATTGGGTGACCCCATCCCACCACGGCACTGGGTGGGGGCAGAGGGGGAGCCCCATGGTGTTGGTGGCTACCAGGGCACTTGGCTCTGCAGCCCACGTGTGCTCCTGGCTCACTCCCATCCCTTCCTTTAATCCCCCCCTTGAAGTCATCTCCAGATTTTGCAGCTCGTGCCCTCGCCTTTCCCCCCTTTAAATCTTCCTTTGGAAGCTTTCAGCTGATGCATTCGCCCAATAAAGCCCAACAATTGGAGAGAAACCCAATCCTGCCCCCACCCTGCCCCCTCCTCTGTGGAGATCAAACAGGTTTTAATCGGAATAGAATTTCCTTTGACAAAATGAGGAAAATCTGTCGCTCGCATCCGCCCCGCGGCCGCTCCCCAGCCCTGGGCTCTGGCTGAGCAGGAGCCAGCATCTCCCCTCCGTGCTGCCCCCGTCCCACTGCCAGGGAGCCCACCCTCGCCCAGGGCTTGGTCACCCCAAGGGACCATGGGTTTGGGTTGAGCTGCACCAGGACCCCTCCCCTGCAGAGATACAGAGGGTGAGAGAACATCTAGGGAGCCCATGGCTTGGTCACCCCCAAGGGACCATGGGGTTGGGCTGAGCTGTGCTGAGTCCCCTCCCCTGCAGAGATACAGAGGGTGAGAGAACATCTGAGGAGCCCATGGCTTGGTCACCCCCAAGGGACCATGGGATTGGGTTGAGCTGTGCTGGGTCCCCTCCCCTGCAGAGATACAGAGGGTGAGGGAGCATCCAGGTGGCCCACCCTTGCCCATGGCTTTGTCACCCCCAAGGAACCATGGGGTTGGGTTGAGCTGCACCAGGACCCCTCCCCAGCAGAGTTACAGAGGGTGAGGGAGCACCCAGGTGGCCTCTCCTGCCCAGCCTGGTGTCCCACTGACGGGGACAGGGATGACCCAAGGGCCATGGATGGTTGGGCCATCTGCTGGCGTGGCAGCCCCGGGGCTCGTTAAGCAAAGTCCCTCTGCAAATGAAAGCTCCTGCCATGGTGCTCAGGAAATGGGCCCCAAACCCGACTCCAAAGCACCAGCAACTCGTTCCAGCCGCCGAGGGGGGAGTTTTGTTTCATCTCCAGCCAGGAGTTGAACCGGCCCTTTCGGCTCCCCCAGACGGGGCTTTGAAGGCTTGGAAGGGTCCTCCCACATGTGCTGCTGGGGCTGGGAGTGGTGTCAGCTCCAGGGAGGGAGGGAGGAGAGGGTGGGAAACAGCAGGGGAGAACAACGTCCTTCCACTTGGGAAGTGCCCGAACGGGGCAACTGCAGGGGCTCCTGCAAGCCACCTCCCCCCTGGGTGGTGGTGAAGAGCAGGGGACATCCATGGGCTGGGGGCATCCATGGGCTGGGGACATCCATGGGCTCCTGGTGGTTTCAAACTTCTGCAAAGTCTCTTCCCCAGTAACTGAAAAGGTTTTGGAGCTCTTTGGGATGGAGGCAGAGATGCTGCCCACTGCTTTCCCAAGCTTTTGGAGGGTCTTTGGGCTCAGAGGGTCGGGACTGCTCAGGACTGTGCTGTGGGGGGAGCAAAGGTCTTTTCTGCAGGTTGTGAAGATGGAGTCTGGTTCTCACTGACAGCAAAGCATCAGTGATGTGGGGAGGGATCAGAGCTCTACAACCCTCAACTCCAGCACTCACTCAATTGTCCTTCTCCAAAGCCCTTCCTCCACTCCCTGGATCTCAGGGAGTTTGGTAGCAGAGCAGGGCATGGTGGGATGGTGGTGGAGGATAATGCTACGGGGTCTGGGGGCTGGGGGGTGGGACAGAGCCCATCCTGTCGTCCCCCATCCCACCCAAGTCAGCACTCAGCTGTTGCTCCTCTCTCTGCTGTGCCAAGCATGGGCCAGCTGGGAGCCATGGGAAGCCACCAGGCTCTACGTGCCAGCTTCCAGTTTGCTCCAAGATGCTGGTGGCTCTCATGCAGAGAGATCCAACACGGTGGCTTTTCTGAGACCCCTTTTTCCTTCATCCCTCGGGCTGGCCTGGCTCCAGCTTGGCCCAGAGCTCGAAGGGAGGAGATGCAGAAAACTGAGTCAGCTTTGAGCTCCGACGCAGTCGCACACATAAAAATAACTCAGCGTTCCTGGGGATGTGCATCACCAGTGCCATCTGTCTGTCTGTCTGCTGGTTGGCTTTGTGGTGTTCGAGTAACAGCCCAAGGAAAGCTGCTATGAAATGTGGGTGCTCACCAGTGCCTTCCTTTTTTTGCTTCCCTGGCCCAGGGAAAAAAACCAAACCCAAGGGTTTTTCCCCTATTTCCACTCCCTCCCAGTTCCTGAACCTGAGTCTTTGGTCACTTTGATGGGAGCAGGAGCACAAGGGGCCAAGACAGTCTGGTGGCTGCTTAGGAGTGACACCAAGTGCAATGTCCCCTCCCACCTGGGGCAGATGCTCTCGGGCAGGGACCCCCAGGGTAATTCCAACCTCTGCCCTTCCAGCACCTTCTTGCCCGGATTGTCCCAGACCCTGCCTTGCTCCCACATGGAACAAAACCTCTCAGAAATGTTTGGCTGGTGGCTGAGGGCAGTTTTGAAGTTCTCTTTCTCACAAATCCGTGAGCTGCTGCTGCTGGAGGGTCGCGTGGGTCCCCATGAAGGTCAGGGTGGCTTTGACTTCTTGGATCCTCTCCAGTTGTGTTGTGGATGGAGGGAACCACACAAAAATAATCCATCTTTGCCTCAATCAGGTTCCTTTTAAAGCCAGAGACCACGTTCAGTGCACTGGAGGAGAAAAGAGAGGAGATATTTTGGCTTTGTTGGGATTTCAGAAGGGAGAAGGGAGGGACAGCTCAGTGGTGGGACAGCAAAGCCCGTGGTCATGCACATGGGAGCCAGAGGGCAAAGGCTGGTGAAGGATGGATGAGTAGATGGCTGTGTACACATGGAGTTGGAGTTACAGCTGCAAGAAGTGTCCAGAAGTTGGATGCTGGAAGATCTGAGCTTGAAAGAGAGGGATGGGCACAAGGTGACCCACGGATGGGTCACCCTCAGGAGAAGGCAGCAGTGGGCTGTGCTGGAGCCCAGGGTGCAGGTCATGAAATGAGCATCAGAAACTGCTTCTAGGGCATTCACGGGGGGGCTTTGATGCCTTCTCAGGAATGAAGCAGGCCTGGAGCAGGGGGTTGGGCAGCATTTACGCATTCAGAGAGGATTAAGCCATGAAATTTCTTAAGAGCAGAAGACAACCCTTCAGTTTCCCTTCCCACAGACCGGGCTGGAGGCTGTAGGATCTCCTGGCTGGAAGTGACTCACTGCAGGAGTAGCTGAGCTGATGCACACTGGGATGGGAAGATGCTTCCTGCTAAGTCAGCCACAGCCACCAGGATCCTTGCTCCATCTGACAGTGACTCACCAACCTCCTGTCCTGGGCTTACTGGTGCTAGCCCTGGTCCAGCTGGGTACTGGGAAGCACTGGGATCATGCCCATAGTATGTCTTGTTTCCTTCTCCTTGGTGGCAGGTCCCTCTCTGCCAACTACTCCCAAGCTACAAAGATGATGGAGCCAAACAGAACACTGGGTGGAGGAGCTGGTCCAATAAATGTTTGCTGGAGGGATGAAGTAGACTCAGGGTTAGGCTGGAATGGGTTCAGCTCAATGGATGCAACTCAATGGGTTCAACACAATGGGTTCAACTCAATGGGTGCAACTCAATGGGTTCACTGCTCACAAGAGCACCTGGGCTGTCAGGCTCTTGCTCGCTCCTCCTGAAGAGTTTCTTTGCCTGCAAAGGCAGCATTTGTCCTCTTCATCCCACCTGGTGGGGCAAGGCTTGCTCAGTTATCCATCCACAGCCCCCCCCCTCACCCCATTGCCTGGGCTGCCCTCCCAGGGCAGCTCCATGCCCACGAGGCTTTGTGTGGGGTTTGCACAGCAGCTGGTGCCCTTGGAGGAGAAAACTGGAGGAACGAGGAGGAGCAACTCCTTGTGATGATCTTTTATTCCTAGCAGGAATAAAATTCCTGATGGGAAGGGGGTGGTGGTGTTGATCCACTTCAGTGCTGATGCAAATTCAAGGGCAGAGCAAGGTCTGCGAGCAGAGGCAGTGCAGGATCTTGAGCATCTCCATCAGCAGTGGAGGCTGGAGAAGGGCTCAGCCCGGCTGCTGGGAGCTCATCCCACCCAGCTTCCCCCTGAGCCTCGGCTCACGGCGCCAGGACCGGGCTGGTGGGGAGCGCGGGAGGCTCTTGGCAGCGGGACCCAGAGCAGGGCGCCTTGCTCCTTTGATGGCCAGATGGAAACAGATGGGGAAGAAAGGGATGGGGGGGGGCAAAAAAAACCCTTTCACATGTAAAAATTAACTGGAACAGGATGGTCTTCAGCACGGGGGGGTGGTGGGCATCTGCGGCAGCACTGGGGGTGTCCCAGCATTGCTTGGACCTGGTGCTGTGGCTCATCCCACCACCCCATCCCACTGCTCTGCTGCTGGGGACGAGGGAAAGTGAGGCAGAAAAGTGACACAGCCCCAGTGTCACCAGTAACACCACCGGCTGGCCGGACCTCATCCAGCACCACCAGTCCATTCTGGAGCAGGATGGAGGGGGGGAGTGGGATGG
>VZRW01005696.1:37019-56423 GCA_013398125.1 Aegotheles bennettii
AGTGGAAGCACCACCCCTGCTGTGGGGGTGATGGGGGTCAGCATTGTCACAGCTCCTCGGGGCAGTGGGTGGCTGAGATGGGCTCAAGGCACCTTGGTAACGTTCCATGGGACGTTCCCGAGATTCCCATGGAAAGAAGAGCACGTCAGGTTCACATTAGCACACGGCAATTGTATATAGTGCAAATCAGAGCCCTGGCACAGGGTTCCTGCTCTGCTTAGTGGTTAGGATGTCCCACGGGTGCAATCCTGGGCGTTGCAGATGCTCCAGCCCTTGCTCCTCCCCAACCATGGGGCATTGGTGCATCATCCACAGCTCTCCAGCCCTTTCTTGTGCAGAACGAGCTCACAACCCACGTCACCACCACCTTGTGCCCCACCAGAGGACAGGGAGCCAGGAAGCCCTCGTGAGAAGATGCAGAGAGCCTGTCCCTCCTGAGCTGCTTCTCCAAGGCATCGCTGCCCGGCCAGGGAGGAGCTCTGGGTTCAGTCCAGCTCCAACCACCCACAGCACGGCCACAACATCCATCCCAACACCCACCCCTTCCCCGGGGGGGAGGAAGGTCCCAGGAGAAGGGCAGGTCTGCGTCCCCAGGGGGGGTTCAGGTCCCAAAGGTTGGGGACTGGCTGCAGGCAGGGTCCCGTGACACCAGGTCATGCCATGCAGAGGGAGTTTGTGGTTCTCCATCGGTCCCGAGCAGGAGGACACCTTCCAGGTCCCTTCTGGGAGACCTGCAGAGGTGGCAGCCAAAGGTCCAGGCCGTTCCAGGCCCATGACTCGGGGAGTGAGGATGATGTGGCCATCGGGGAGCCAGGAGTGAAGAGTGAGCACTGGGCTCAGGAGAGTCCAACCACATCCTGGGGGCAGGGGAGCAGAGAACGTCACCGCTCATCACTGGTTCATGGGCTCCTCTTCCTCCATCGGCTCCTCTTGTGGCCTGAAATGGGGAAATAAGAGACATGAGACCAGGAGGAGACCTGTGTGAGACAACACATCCCTCCCAGCATTGAGGAGCTTTCTGGCAAGTCCAGCATCTACACCAGAAGCCTCCCAGTTCTTCCCACTCCACACTCTGGCTGAGCCCTGGTGAGGATGAGGAGGCCATGGGCAGGTGAAGACCCTGCTGAAAGGAGGTGATGAACCCCCACACCTCCAGCTTCCAAGGAAGGAAAGAGGATTTGGTCTTGGTTTCACCTTGTTTGGGGAGAACCCAGAAGCCAATCCAGGGCCTGCCCACGTGGACAGCAGGACCTCATCCCACCACCCACTGAATGCTGGGGCCAAACCTGCTGGGATGTGAGGGCTTCAGGCTCAGAGCTCTTGGTGGGGAGGATGGCTGCAATTTCCATCTCCCACAGCGCAAGACCTGCTCGAAGTCCTATCCTGACCTCCCAGAAGCCCATCTGGCTGTGGGACACGGCCTTTGCTGCCACCCCTGTGTCCCCAAGGCTGGGGACCAGACACACAGGGAGTGAGGGGCACCCACATCAGTTCAGAGCATCACCTCTTCTCCACCATCACGGCCACCGAGAGGGAGGCCAAGGCTGTGACCGTCTCCACCTCTTCTGCCTCGTGGTGCTGTGCCTCCAGGAAGGAGCAGCCCAGCTTGGAGGCAAAGCGCTGCACGGCCACCCAGTATTTACCTGCAGGAGAAGCCAAGGTCAGGAGGTGTGGGACAGGAGTGCCCCAAGGCTCCCTTGAGTACACACATGGGCCATCACCCTCCTGTGAGGAGGACGATGATGGGAGGGCTCCACTGGGGGCTTTTATGCCAAGTGCCCCCTTGGAGGTCCTGGGTGTTACTGGAGAGGGGAGGAAATGCCCACGTTTGGCCCTTCCACGTGGGTGAACGGAGCCCCCAGCCCTGGACACTCACTCTGGACCTGCACCACCGCCTCCAAGGAGCGCACGGCGTTGGCGTTGGGTTTCTGCCTCAGGCTTTCTTCTGGGAGAGGGTCCAGCTGCCGAAGGAAGACCCGGGGAGTCAAGAGGAGGGAGCTGTGCCCAGTACAGCCCCAAGGCCACCACCTGCCAGCCCCCAGCCCTCACCTCGTTGCCCAGCAGGGCGGACACGCAGGCCTCGGACGCGTCGCAGATGGCCGTAAGGTCATGGCCACCTTCTAGTGCCAGGACGATGGCTCCACCAGCCAGGCTCATCAGCTGCTTCGTCATGTAGCCAAAGCCTGGAGGGGGGAAGCCCAAGTGGTGGCCATCAGCCCTTGGTGCTGGGCCAGCACAACCCTAAAGATCTCAGAGAGCTTCCACCCCTACGCCGTGGTCCCAGCCCAGGTGGGAACAGTGAGACCAACCCAGCAGCACCATTTCCACCTCCTTACATTTAGCAGAGACTTTGTAGCCACCCAGGGGTGATGGGTAGCCATCAGCCCTTGATGCTGGGCCAGCACACCCCCAAAGATCTCAGAGAGCTTCCACCCCTACGCCGTGGTCCCAGCCCAGGTGGGAACAGTGAGACCAACCCAGCAGCACCATTTCCACCTCCTCACATTTAGCAGAGACTTTGTAGCCACCCAGGGGGGGTGGGTGGCCATCAGCTGCGTCGAAGCCGGCCGAGACCAGCACCAAGTCGGGGGAGAACTCGTGTGCAATTGGCATCACCACGGTCCTGAGGGGGGAGGAACAGACCAGGGGTGAGGTGCTGACACCAGGGGAGGGAGGAGATGAGCAGGAACAGGGGGAGCAGTACCTGAAAGCAGCCAGATACTCGGGGTCACCCATGGGGGGGTCGAGCCCTCCAGTCCAGGCTACGTTGACATTGAAGCCCTCACCGGGACCAGCACCAACCTGGGAGGGAGCAAGGAGAGCAGTGAGGGGCTGACCATGTCCCCCAGGGGTGCTGGGGCAGTGCCCTGAGTGGGCTCCATCCTGCCAGGTCCCGGACCCCCTCCCCGTGCCCCAGGGGCTGCCTGGGTTTGCAGAGCAGCAGAAGCCATGGAATTTCCCTGATGTTCCTCAAGAGCTTCGGAGCCATCAGTCCCTGTTCCTGTGCTGCTGGTTGGGATGGAGCCTCAGCTCTGCTCTGAGCCAGGCAGGATCAGGCATCCACGGGAAAGAAGCCCGCAAGGAATGGACACAAACCCACCCTCTGCTCAAAGCCACCAGTGCCCTCTTCTCCTGGTTGTCACCTTCGCCACCAGCCCCAGGCAGAGCAGCACAGCCCTGGCAGCCCATGGGTGCTCTCACCTCATCAGCGGCCCCGCTGCCAGGGAAGAAGTTGCCATCATCGTGACGATGCAAAGAGATGTAGAGAACATCAGGGTCTCTGTAGAAGATCTGCTGAGTCCCATTGCCATGGTGAACATCCTGGAGGGGGAGAGAGGGGTTGGGAGAACGCTCTTCATTTCAGCCTTGAGGATGTTCTAACAGCCCAATGGACCTAAAAGCTCTCCTGCTCCAGGGTCTGGTCCCAGGATTTGCTCCTCCTCCATCCCAACATTCCCAGCCACGTTCCTGTCGGCTGGTCCTCAAGAGACCTCAAAAGACCTCAAGAGACCTCCTCAAAGGAGGAGGTTTTCTTGCTCTCCAGTCCAGCTCCAAACCAGAGCTGGGAGGAGGCGCAGACCCCCACTCCTGGACACCATCCCCAGGATTTGCTCCTGCTCCCCCATCCCGACGTGCTGGGGGGTTCCCAGCCACATTCCTGCCAGCTGGTCCTCAAAGGTCCTCTAAGGACCTCCTCAAAGGAGGTTTTGCTGCTCTCCAGTCCAGCTCCAAACCAGAGCCGGGAGGAGGTGCAGACACCCACTCCTGGGGACATCCTGGGGAGGAGCAGGGACACACTGGGGGACAGAGGGGACTTACCCAGTCCACAATGAGGATCTTGCTGAGCTTCCCTTTCTGCTGCAGCTGCCTGGCAGCGATGGCCACCGAGTTGAAGAAGCAGAATCCCCTGCAAAGAGGGAGCCGGAGCCCGTGAATGCTCTGGGGCCCTTCCTGAGCACCCTGCTGGCCCAGGTGCTCCCTGCAGGGTGGGCTCACCCCCCCTCCTCCCCAACTGGGATATGGATGGGTCCTGGGGGAGCTCGGTCTGGAGTGGTTTTGGGCAAAGGAGCTGGGTTTTGGGGCTTCAAAGCCCTGTCATAGAATCATAGAACCATTATGGTTGGAAGGGTCATCAAGTTCATCCTTAATCCCATCATATTCCCAACCATTAGACCATGAGACCATGTATCCCAGTGTCCCAGGATCCCCAGCAGAATCATAGAATCATTATGGTTGGAAGGGACCTCCAGGGTCACCAAGTCCAACCTTTATCCCATCATATTGCTGACCATTAGACCATGTATCCCAGTGCTCCAGTATCCCCAGTATTCCCAGTAGAATCATGGAATCATTCTGGTTGGAAGGGACCTCCAGGGTCACCAAGTCCAACCTTTATCCCATCATATTCCCGACCACGAGCCCATGGCCTGTCCCTGGGGAAGGGGCCCTTACATGGCAGTGGAAGGATCCGCGTGGTGTCCAGGTGGCCGCACCACAGCGAAGCCGTTCTGGGGACAGAACCAAGGCGAGGGTCAGAGCTGCTGTGTCCCACCCCAGCTGGAAGGTCCTGCCCCATGGGGACAGCTGGGGACAGAGCCTGCAGCAGCACAGGGCTGGGAGCAAACCCCAATGGGGGGATCCCCATTGCCCCATGGGGTGATGCCCAGCTCGGGGAGCTCCAGGTGGAGCCAGCCTACCTTCAGCTCCCTGGTGGCCACCTTGAAGGCAAGCTCGGTGACACTGCCAGCAGCCCAGCGGGCAGCGTTGGAGGAATGCAGCTCATTCCAGATGGTGTCACTGTCCACCTGGGAACAAGGGCATGGGGTCACACGGGGACAAGGCAGCTCGGCCGCGGGACCCACGCTCTCTGCCAGCCCCAGGGGTTGAAGTCCCACGTGAGCTGCAGGGCTGTGGAGCTGCACCACCTCGCACGCCATGGGGCAACCTCCACAGCAGCTTCTGGGTGCTGCTGGCCACGATGGCAGCTCCTCCACCAGCCCCAGCCCCCAGAGCATCTCCCCCTGCCCCCGGGGGGGGGAAACGCTCGTTACCTTCTTTATCTTATTTTATTGTTTAACCCAACATCTTGGTTTGATCAGGAGCACGTCAAGGGCCGAGCCAGAGCCGGGAAACTCAAGTCTCTTCTGATCAACTCCATGTGTGCAACTCAAAGGCTCCTCCCTGCCCATGGGCAGGGGCAGCTCCAGCCCCCCCCCTGCCTGCGGGGCAGCGGCCAGAGGAGGGCAGGGAGGGGGGGGCAGAGCAGGGAAAGTGGATGCAAACGGAGCTGAGAAGAGCTGGTGCCCAGCAGCGGGGGCAAGGAGAGGAGAAGAACCAGAAGAGGCAGCAGGAAGGCACGGAGTGAGGCCCTTCCTGAAAGAGAGAGAGAAGGACAGAGAAAGGGGAGAGAGGAAGAGAGGAGAACGCAATGAATGGAGAGAAACCAGGGTGGCAAAGCTGGGAGATGGGAGGCCACAGAGTGTCTGCTGAGAAGCCATGAGCTGCTGCCCCAAGCCACCACCCTCCTCCATGGAGACCACGGCTTTCCCCAGCCCGCTGCCTTCTCATGCTCCAGGCCCTCAGAAATGGCTCTGAGGGGCTTTGGGTTGCTGGAGGATGGGGGTGGAAAGGGTCCCCTTGCAAGGGTGGGATGCTTAGGACCATCCTGAGGACAGGGGGAAGCTCTGCTACAACGACATCTTGCTCACAGATGGAGCAGTGCCGCCTGAGGCCACCCAACCTTGGCGAGGCCACCTACTTAGAATCATAGAACCTTTATGGTTGGAAGGGACCTCCTGGGTCATCAAGTCCAACCTTTATCCCATCATATTCCTGATCATTAGACCATGTATCCCAGTGTTCCAGTATCCCCAGTAGAATCATAGAACCATTAAGGTTGGAAGGGACCTCCAGGGTCATCAAGTCCAACCTCTATCCCATCATATTCCTACCACTTGGGGAGCTCCCTCTCCACTCAAGCCCACCAGGAGGCCCTCGGTGGGGACAGATGCAAGGAACAACCCCATCCAAAGCCAGGCAGAGCAGAGCTGGAGCACTTACCCCCACCCCTCCGCAGGGCAGCATGACAAACATCCGCTGGGACAGGATCCCTGCAGAGAGGGGACAGCAGGGACTTCAGTGTTGAGCAGCTGGGCAGTGGTGGGGGACAGGGTGCACGGTGTGGGGGCACCACCCGGGGAGATGTGACCCAGCTGCTTGGCCAGAATCAGGACACGTTCCCAGGGGAGCTCCTTGGTGTGGTCCCCAAGGCTGCTCTGTGAGCCAGGGTGGCCGTGTGGGCAGGGACAGGCAGGAGGGGGGACAGGACCCACCTGCCAGCTTCCCATTGTCCAGTTTGAGGCGGTTGAGGGGGTTGGTGCCGTAGAGGAAGACGTGGCGCTCCGTGTGGACACACTGCAGCTCCTCCAGGGTGGCTTTGCGTCCCCGCAGGCACTGCAGCACACAGGGGCTGTCACCAGGCCACCCTGGGTGGGAGGTGTTGGCTCTCCCCACCCACACACCCCAGTCTCCAAGGGTGGAGGTGGCACCTCCTGCTGCCTGAGGACACCCAGACCTTGTGCCACCACCGACCTCGTGGCACCGCTGCCGGGGAGGCAGCTGCAAGGCTGAGCATGGTGCTTCTTGCATTGCATTTGAACTTGAGCACCTCCCCATCACTCAGGGACCAGGCAGGGAGCAGGCAGGAGATGCCACCAGCCCCTTCCCAGAGCTCACCTCGCACTGGCTGCGCAGTCCCCTCTCCTGCAGGCGGGACCAGATGCTCTGGATCCTGCCCGCGTGCTCCGGGTGGTTGCTGTTGTCCCCGCAGGAGCACTGGTGCTTGAGCATCACCGAGTCGTACACCAGCCCTGTGGGCACCAGGAGAGCTGCTGGTCCCAGACCAGACTGGACACCCCGGCCTCGATGGTGCTGACCCAAACCCAGCTCCTTCCTGGGGCAGAGCAAGCCCCTGAACCCACATAACCCTTTGGTTTGACTGAAACCCCTCCTCAGCCTCTCGGACCAGGGACCAGATGGGCAAGTCCTGCTTGGAAAAGCCACCTTAGATAAGGGAAGAGGACCCTCATGGCTTGCTCTGCCCTTTTTGCAGCCAGCCAGAGCAATCCCAAGCATTTATGAGCCTGGGAATGCTGGGGACTGATGCTAAGCTGACCCTGGGCATCACCACCCCCCCTCCAGCTCTTGTCCCCAGCCCCTGCTGGTGCCCCAGCTGTGACAGCCCCACACAGGAGCCCGCAGTACCTGTGGTGAAGTGTGGCTTGGCTGGCTGCTCCTGCACGGGCAGGGAGAGCGTCTTGGGGGCCGCGTCCTGGGCAGGAAGGGAGATGGTCGCAGTGGCAGGAGATGACTGGGCCCTGGAGAGGGGTCTGTGCCCAGCATGGATGGTGGGGACCATGGGGGAGTCCGCCAAGGGCTGGCGCTTGAGGAGCTGCTGCTGCACACGCTGGTAGGAATCCCAGAGATAGGCCTGGTGGAGAGAGGGGGTGGTGAGCAGGAACAGCATCACCCAGCACATGGACCCTCCTGGGCTCTGGGTTCAACAGCCCCCTCCACGCTGGGGAGATGTTCTGTAGGAGCTGGATGGGACAGGTCAGGCAGCATCTGCTGCTCTCTGCTGGCTCAGCCCTGCAGTGCTGGGCAGGGTGCTGCAGGGTGCAGACATCTGGAGGATGCACCCAGCCAACTGGAGGATGCACCCAACCAAGTGGAGGATGGACCCCACAATCTGGAGGATGGACCCCACAATCTGAAGAATTCACACCGCAATCTGGAGGATGCACCCCACAATCTGGGGACCATGCCAAGCCTTGCTGACCCCAAGGGTGGCTCCAGCTCTCATCCCTGCCCATGGGAACCACCCTTGGGCTTGAGGAAGGGACAAACGTGGTGTCTGTGTCCTCACCACACTGCACCCCTTCACAGAGGTGGCTCTCAGGGTCTGAGCTGAATCTCCCCAGGCCCAGGGTGTCACCAGCTCCGCTGGGTTTGTGCAAAGCCCCAAATGAGAGCCACCAAGGGCTGGAGAAAGGAACTGCTCCAACCCTCAGGGCAGGGATCTCCGCACGCTGCCTGTTCAGGGCTGATGCTCACAGCCACGACTGGGCAGAGGGACAAGGCTGGGAACTCCACCTCTGAGCCTCCATGAAGGCTCAAACCACCCCAAGGGCTCCATGCAGCTCGAGACAACCAGAGAAGCCACCACCCCTGTTCCCATGGGCTCCTGGTGCCCAGCAGGGAAGGGTCTGCCCCAGGCTGGCAGCCCCTGCCCAGGGCTCTCCCACCCAGCTCTCTGTACCTGCTGCAGGACAAGCTCCTCTTGAGGCTGCATCATCTTCTGAGTCCTCTCGGGCTCCTTCAAGCTGCTCCCTGGCCGTGTGGGCTCCACACGTGCCCTGGCTGGGTCACTGCCCTCAGCCCCAGGCTCCTGGAGTGTCCCCTTGGCCTCCATGTCCTCCGAGGAGGGGATCTGCCGCAGCCGGGGCTTCTCGCTGGACTTGGCCATGCGCTGGGGGCAGGAGGGGTCAGGGGTGAGGACCACTGAGAGGGTGGTTGGGCACTGGAATGGGCTGCCCAGGGGGGTGGTGGAGTCACCATCCCCAGGGGTGTTCAAAAAACGGGTTGATGAGGCACTTGAGGCCATGGTCTGATGGTCTGATGGTGAGGAATATGATGGGATAAAGGTTGGGCTTGATGACCCTGGAGGTCCCTTCCAACCAGAATGATTCTATGATGGGATAAAGGTTGGGCTTGATGACCCTGGAGGTCTCTTCCAACCAGAATGATTCTATGATGGGATAAAGGTTGGACTTGATGACCCTGGAGGTCCCTTCCAACCAGAATGGTTCTATGAATGAGCACAGAGGGGTGGCAGGGGACAGGCCAGGCCAAGGAGGTCCTGGTGGGTGGCAGGAAACCTCCGGGCAGTCCCACCATGGATGTGGGAGCCTCAGCTTGCTGCTCCATGTCTGGGCACGGCCGCATCTCACCCGCCTGGCCAGGGCTTGGCATGGCACAGCTGGTTCTCCTTGCCCAGCATGAAGAGAGGCCACCACGAACCTCTCCAGCATCCTTCTCCCTGCGCCTCCTGCACTCCCTGGGACTCACCTTGCCCAGATGCGTCTGCTGCTTGAGCCTCTCCAGGAACTGGGTGTGATGCTGCTGGTACACCAGTTGCTGCTGGATGACCTTGGGGTTCTGGGGCAGGGGCTCCGAGCGGGTCCTGCCCAGGGGTTTGTGGTGGCCTGGGAGTGCCAGGCGCTCTGCAGGGATGAGGGAGGGGGCGAAGGAGAAGGGGACCGTTCCCAGACCTGGTACTGGAGAGGAGATGAAGGAGAGGTGAGGGGTGGCCCTGTCTGCTGGGCACGGCAAGCAGCAGCGTTCTCTGTACCCACGTTGCCCATGTCCAGACAGCCCTAAAAACGACTGATCCAGCCCTAAAACCAACGCTGATGCAGCCCTGGAGCCCAGGACCTGGTGGGCTGGGATGGATGGGCTGTGTCTCTATGGCTTCCCTTCTGTGCCCATCACCTTGGCCTTACACAGCCCTCAGGGCTCTGGGGACATGACCTAGCTGACCTCCATCATCTCAGCCTCCCCTCAGCTTCATCCTCCATGGGAGAAGCTTCCTTCACTGCAGGTGTCCCAGGGCAGGGAGAGGTGGAGCAGGAGCCAGTTCTGCTGTGATTAGAGAAGATCACTGGGGGGAACAAGGAGTGAGAGGCACAGCCAAGAGCTGCCCTGCTCAGGGCAGGGGCTGTCGTGAAATCTGCTGGCACAAGAGCCTAGGGAGAGGCAGGAAAGACCCCTTGGAAGAGAGCTGCTGGGCTGCAGAAGAGATGAATGGCTCCATTCACCCATGTGCAGAGCTCTGGTTCCATCCCTGGTGAGGATGTGCTCACTGGCCAGTCAGAACCAGGCTCAGCATCTTCTGTCCCCTCAGCCCCAGCTCACACAAATGTAAAAAAATTGAGGCCACTGGGATTTCCCAGCACCCAACCAACCCCCCTGCCCCGGGGAAAGGCTCCACGCCGAGCCCTGGCACAACCCCAGCGCCCATCACCCAGCCCCACACTTACCCGCCACCAGCGGAGCGTGGGTGACCGAGGGCTCGAGGATGATGAGGGGCTGGAGCCGAGGGGACAAGGGGCTGCCAGCCTCGTGCTGCTCCAAGCCAGCTGGGATGAACACGGGGGGGTGGGTGCCCGCCAGCACGGGGCCGTTGAGCACGGGCACTCGGTGTGCCAGGCTGGAGAGGGGCCGGCGCTCCCCCTCCCCCTGCGGAGAGGAGAGCACTGGGGGTCACACAGAATCCCAGAATCCCAGAATCCTAGGGGTTGGAAGGGACCTCGAAAGCTCATCCAGTCCAACCCCCCTGCCAGAGCAGGGTCACCTAGAGTCCATCACACAGGAACGCATCCAGGTGGGGTTTGAATGTCTCCAGCCAAGGAGACTCCACAGCCTCTCTGGGCAGCCTGGTCCAGTGCTCTGGCACTCTCACAGGAAAGAAGTTCTTCCTGAGATTCACATGGAACCTCCTGTGCTCCAGTTTGCATCCATTGCCCCTTGTCCTATCATTGGTCAGCACTGTAAAAAGCTTGGCTCCATCGTCCTGCCCCTCACCCTTTACAGATTTGTAACCATGGATGAGGTCCCCCCTCAGTCTCCTTTTCTCCAAGCTAAAGAGCCCCAGCTCCCTCAGCCTTTCCTCACAAGGGAGATGTTCCACTCCCTTCATCATCTCTGTGGCTCTGCCCTGGACTCTCCCAAGCAGTTCCCTGTCCTTCTTGAACTGGACACAGGACTCCAGATGTGGCCTCACCAAGGCAGAATAGAGGGGGAGGAGAACCTCTCTTGACCTACTGACCACCCCCTTTCTGACACACCCCAGGATGCCATGTCAACTGGGACACAGCACTGGGAAGGGGTGGCATGTCCCCACCATGCTCAGAGCCAGCGCACGCCTGGCATCACCCCAGGGAACCTCGGAAAGGGCTTTCCCTGCCCCACAGGGGACCTTCTAGCCCAGTTCTGGGGCTACCTACAACCTGGCCACCTACCCTGGCGCTAGTGGTAGCCGGCAATCCCAGTGTGATGGCCGGGAGGGAGGCTGCACTCTGCAGGGCAAACTGGGCCAGTGAGCTCTCCTGCATCATCAGGCGCTGGGCCAGGGGGGTCTGCACCAAACACAACTCGTTAAAGTCTTCTGCTCCAGCAGCAGCAGAGCTCAGCGTGGGACAAGCAGCTGGGGCACGGGCAGGAGAAGAGGGGGACTGAGCCTCGGGTGCCCAGGGGGACACCTGGGGCCAGGGCAAGGGGCATCAGGGACTCATGGGGACAGCAGATACACTGGGGGACAAGAAATGAACACTGCCAAGGGGGGCAGAAGGTCCCACCATGCATGGAGAGAGGAGCCAAGGGCAGTTCCTGGGCAGTGGGGTTCAGGGCTGGGGTCCCTGGGGGGGGGATGCTACCTTCACCTGAGCCTAGGGGGGGAGCAGGAGGTCAGGGCACCCAAGCCCAGGGTCAGGAAGCCCCGAGGTCAGGAAGCCCCAACCCCAGGAGGTTGCAAGGCCAGGGGAGCTCACCTCGTGGGCCATGCTGGAGGAGGCAGGGAGGGCCCCGTGCTCGGCAGGGAGGCTGTCGTTGGGGGAGCTGCAGCCAGACACGGGGGTGCTGCTGCTGCTCGGGGAGGAGTCTGCACCAGGGAGAGAAGTGGGGGTGATGGGCACAGGCACCCAGAGAAAGGCTGCACAGCCCTCCCTCCCTCGAGCAGCTGCCCACCACCCTTTGAGGGCCAAATGTCCCTTTGGCCACGTGGCACGGTGGAGATGGAGCCACTCTGCCAGCGTGGGGGCACCTCACCATGGCCAGGAAGCCTGACCAGCTCAGCCTTGGACCCTTCCAGCCTTGCAGGTCCATCAGGGGCCCAAAAAGCAGCACAGCACAGCTGCAGCAGTGTCCCCCCCCTCATCCATGCACCCCTGCACCCCCCTGGCAGAGATCCCCCCATGGGCTGTGCCCCAGGAGGACACCCAGAAGGTGTCAAGCCCCAGAGATGTGACTGCCCAATCCAGGGCTGCTCCAGCCTGGCCCCAAGGTCCCTGCAAACCCCTGAGGTATCACAAAGCAGACGAAGCCCTCACCGATGGCCTCTGGGGGCCGTCTCTTGAGCGAGGGGGGGGCGCTCTCCTTCCGTGTCAGGGGGTTCTTGCGTCGGTCCAGGCACTTCCTGGGCTTGCAGCGAACCTTCAGGTTGGGCTCAGATGCTGCCAGAGGACAAGGGGATCAGTCCCAGTCCCACTGCCCATGGGGTGAAGCTGGACTGGGTTTGTGGGGCCAGGACAACCCCACTTCTCAGCTCCAGACACCCCCCCTGAGGGCATCACCAGGGGGGGAGGTGATGTTGGACCTCACCTGTCTTCCGCAGTGGGAAATGCTCGGGGGGGTCAAGAGCAGTGCTGGGTACGGGGGGCAGGAAGGTGCTGAGCACAGGAGGGGAAGGGCCCTCAGGATCCAGAGGCTCCAGGGACCTACAGGGAAAAGCCACTTTATTGGAGACCTTCTCCAGCTGGCAGCCATGCACCACCCACACAACCCTTCCAAGGAGAGGGTGGCCCATGGGCCAGGGCCTTTCCTGGCTGTGGGGCAGCTCTTCTGCCAGTGGCCAGAAAGGCTTGTCCTGGCCACTACCACAAACACCCAGAGCAGGGACCCAGCTGCTGGTTTGGCCTCGTCTTGTGACAAAAGCCAAGAAACCCAATGGGATTTTTTAAGTCTGGAGTTGGACAAAGCATCAAAGGCCAACAAGGTCAGGGAAAACAACACGGGAACTTCACCTGCTTCCTGCAAACACTTAACCAAGCCACCACACCCCAACTGACATGAGCTGAACCTCTGAAGACCAGGAAGCAGAAGATAACAGCAAGATCTTGCCCAAGACAAACAGCAACGTTTGCTGGGTCCTGAGCACGTCCTGCTCAGGGCAGGGCAGGGGATGTCCTGGTTTCACCTGTACGGCATGGCTGAAGGGTTGGGGTTGCTGGTCCTCTCCAAAGCTGCCTGCTGCTTCTTCAGGATGACCTCAGCCAGCTTCTGCTTCACCACTGTGCTGGCCACAGCACCTGCAGAAAGACCAGCAGTGAGCACCCAGGGCTGAGAGCACCTTAAAGGACCTTTGCACACACGAGCATGGTCCCACAGCTCCCCATGGCTGCAACAAGTAATGCCAGGGGGGGTGGAGACCCCCTGTGAGCACAGACACTGATGAAAACCCCGTGGAGATGCTTGGTGCAGGTCTCAGGTCAAGGTTGGCTCAAGGAGAGAAAGGCCAGCTGGGACAACTGATGTTTCCCAGACAGTGAGGGAAGATCTGCCTGCTTCATCCCAGCCAGAGAGCAGGGACAAGCTGACCCCCACAGAATAAAGAGGGCACAAAAGCACAACGTGGCTTGTGCAGTGGTGACAAAGCTCTCGTGGGTGCATGGGAACCTTCTAGAGCCTCTCCAGAGGCTGTGCCCTGAGCTCTTAGGGCTTGTGTTCCACACTAATAACTTCCAGTTGATGTCCCACAGCTCTGCTCGTCCTGCACCTCAGTTCCCCATGAACCCATGCTCTGCCCCCAAACGGGGACAGCTTGCATGAGGGGCAGCACCTCCAAACAGCTCTGGGGACAGCTCTGAGGCTCCTCAAGCTCTTCATGGAGCTGTGGTTTGCCAGGAGAGCAGGAGACTTCCCACAACCTGCTGGCAAACAAACGGCAGTGACCCACGTTCAGCACCCGGCTCCACCACGGTGGTGGAACCCCCATGCAGGGCTCTGACTGCTCCAGGGTGCTGCCCCCACCAGCCCTGAGCCTCTCGTGCAGCTCCTCACCTCGGATCAAGGCCCATTCCCATGCTCCCACCCATGCCAGGCCACATCCCCACCCAGCTGGAACAATCTGTGGTTCCAACAGGGATGCTCCTGGGCCAGCACTCAGCACCTCCAAGCACAAGTTAATTAATAAATTGGCTTGATTAAGTCCCAGATTGCAGGAGGCGGCCACGCGTGGGCTGTTGTGCTCAGATGTGCTGAGCTGACCATGTCCATGGGACCTGTTTGCTCAGGAATGGCACGGGAATGGACAAATGGGAAAAGAGCAGCATCCCAATGGACCTCAGGCCAGCTGGGCTGGGGGCAATGGGCTCAGGGACACTGGGACCAGCACAGGGCAGGTGATGCACACGCTGCACACCCAACATCTCCAAGTGAGCTCCCAGTGAGCTCCCAGCAGGACTGGCACTAGATGGCGCCGGGAGATCGCTCCAGGATGGGGTTTGCAAACATTCCTGCCCTGGATGGATGCTCCAGCCTGGGGCTGCCGAGTTCAGGAGGCAAACTCAAGGCACTGAGCAGTCACAAGCCCCATGGGGCTGCAGTGGCCACAGGGCACAACGCAACACTGGCACAGGGAGCTGCTGTGACCATCTGGTTGGCTTCACTAGGAAGGACGTGAAGGACAAACACCACCAGGCCAGGGAGTCCCAGAAAAATCTCATGGCAGCTTCTAAGTGCTGCTCAGAGCTCCCCATGGACACGGAGCTGCTCCGAGCCCAGCACGGCTCAGTTGGATGCCCAGGGCAGAGATGCCCAGGGCTGTGGACACTGTCCCATGCCTTGTGACCAAGAGAAGGCAGAGCTGGGTCTGGACAAGGGCAGGGCCACCTGCTGAAGCTCCTCTGATCTCACTCCCTCCATGAGCCAGCTCTGGTTCTGGGGACACAGAGCCGTGGTGGCACACACGTGGTGGCACACACACACACACACACACACACAGGGAGGTTCTTACTTCGTTTGCTCTTGTCCTTGTTGAGGATCTGCCGCAGCTCCTGCTCCTGCTGCCCAGGCTCAGCTTCACGGTGTGGGGACTCCATGGTCACCTGTGAGAGGAGAGGGACATGAGCACCAGGAGACCCAGCCTCGCCCAGCACAAGCCAAAGCCCTCCTAACCCCTCCCCAAGCCCCAGGCACGACCACTCAGTGATGGAGCACGTCTGAACAGTCTGTTGGGTCATTTTTGGGCAGCCCTGGTCAACCAGAACGTGTTAAGTTGTTTCATCCCAGCAAACCAGACGTGTCTTGGTCTCCAGAGATGCTCTCCCCAGGGACACCACAAAATTCAAACCAGTCTGTTCCAGCTTGCTGCCCTTCATGGTGTTTTGACACATCTGTAGCCAGGGCATGTCATAAGACAACAAAAAATCAAAATCATGGTTGATTAAAAAGAGGAGAAAAGGAAAGAAACCATCACACAGTCTTAAAAGTTTGGATCTTGGTGTTTTCCAGAGCTGAGGTTTTTGGAGACAATTCCATCTCACAGGGGGGGTCAGAAAGCATCACATCTGCACAAATGCCTCCAAGGACCCAGCAGCAACTCCAACTCTCCTTGTGTGGACCAAGCTGGTGCTCAGCCTCTCCCAAAAAGCCTCAGTGGGATTCCCCCCAGGGCTTCCAGACAAGGTTACTGGGACCAGTGAGCCCATGTCAGCCACCAAGAGCCAGGCTGGTGCTCAGGGGCAGAGCACGTGGGACAGGAGAGGTGTGGATGAGGTCGGGCTTCTTTAGTCTGGAGGAGAAGGGGTACAGAGGCATCTTCCACCATCAAAGGGAGTTACAGAGCAGATGGAGCCAGGTTCCTCTGAGGAGCACCACGAAAGGATGAGCAGCAACAGGACAGATGCACCAGGAGGGGATCCCATCTGGAGATGGACTCCTGCCAGGAGCACGGTGCAGCCCTGCAACTGGGGCAGGCAGGGGGTGAGCTCTGTGCCTGGAGGAGGTCACAGCTCTCCTGGAGATGGTCACAGCTCCCCTGGACATGGTCCTCAGCCATCTGCCCTACCTCTGAAGCTGGCCCTGCTCTCAGCAGGGGTATCCAGAGGAACCCTTGGAGCTAAATCTTGCTGTAATTCAGTGACAATGCAGAGCCTGGCAGCAGAGGCTGTGCAGGGCAGGGCTGCCATTCCCAGTGACACCAGAGAATTCCAGTGAAGGCTTCCCAGAAAAGCCAATTGAGCTGGTGCAGTGAGCAAGCTGTGCCTCCAGGGCAGAGGAGCAGTGGTGGCCAAGCAGAGTGGCAGATCACAGCCACCAGGCATCCTGTCCAGCCTCCCTGGCTCCTTGCTCAGCACACATGGGATGAGGCTGGAAACATTTCCCAGCTCCGCACATCCCGGGAGGCCCCAGCCCTCCCACTGGCCTTGGCAGGACGGAGACTTGGCCTGAACGTAAGACATGAAACCCCCCCACCTGACTCCCCAGTCGGCCTCCTTATGGCAGAGAGGTCTCCAGGCTGGCTAAAGAGCAGCACAGAGTCTGCAGCTCGGGGGAAGAAGGAATCATGGAATCATTCTGGTTGGAAGGGACCTCCAGGGTCATCAAGTCCAACCTTTATCCCATCATATTCCTCACCATTAGACCATCAGACCATGTATCCCAGTATCCCCAGTATCCCCAGTAGAATCATAGAATCATTCTGGTTGGAAGGGACCTCCAGGGTCCTCAAGTCCAACCTTTATCCCATCATATTCCTCACCATTAGACCATGGCCATTCCCAACCGTTAGACCATTCACCTGGGAAGGTGATTTTGGGGTTGGGATTTCCACCCTGCTGGAGATGGGAACTTGGGCAAATCCAGCCCTGATGCAGACACACACAGGACCATGAGCAACGTGTTTTGGGGGCAAAATCACTTCTCCAGAGCCCCCAGTCCTCACCCAGCTGCTCCCCCAAGTGGGTACAGGTCCCCCTCCCCTGCACCCCGGGGTGCTCCTACCCTCACGTGCTGGTGGGCGAGCTGCTCCACTTGCTGCTGGTGCAGGCTGGCCAGGAAGAGCTGGTGCTGGAGCTGCTGCGTGTGCTTCAGGGCCAGCAAAGTGGTGTCCGAGCCGGGCTTGACCACGCGCTGCCCGATGCGCAGGTCCATGGGGGCGGCCTGGGGCACCCGTGGGGAGGTGCACGGGGTCACAGCAGCTGTGGAGATACAAAGAAGGGCACAGCTCAGTCCCTGTCCGGCTCAGACCACCCCCAGAAGGTAGGGAAAGCATCAGGATGGAGCACCCCAAGGCACGGGTGGGCACTGCAAGAACGTGCCCTGCCATGGAGAAGGGCTTTGCCAGGCACCAGCTGCTGCTGCAAAAGCCTCCTCCATCACCTGGGTGAAAACTCCCACACCACACACCCGTGGTGAGCCCCCAAGGTGCTGCAGGACCTCTCCCTGCCACCGTGCTTCAGAGCTGCTTTGCAAACTCCAGATGCTCCTGCCCTGCCTGGATGCACAGGGCTGTAAAACCTCCATCCTCCTGGGCACACCTAAAATGGGGCCAGTTACAGAGTGGTGGATCTTCCCCAACGGGCTCCTGGAGCCTTGCTTGATTTATCCTGCACGTGCCACGGGCTACTGCAAAGAAGAGTTGGCCACCTCCAGCTTCAATGAGCAGAAGGTGAACCTGCAGAAGAGCCAGGCAGCTGAGGGATGCCCACAGAGGGATGCCCACAGCTCCTCCTGGACCATGATGCTCCAAACAAGGCACCAAGGCAGCAGGGAACTCAACACGAGAAGATGCTGCAAGGGATGAGAAGATCCTGCAAGGGATGAGAAGATGCTCTTGCAGGACATGGGGCCAAGGCAGCCTAAGAGCTCATTGCTTTTCAAAGGCAATTAAAAAAAATTCAATTAAAAAAATAAAACCAAATGCAAATGGTATTTTATAGACGCAGAACCCCCCCCTGGGCTGTTCGAACCTCAGCCTCAATGGCATCAGGGAACACGTCCTGATGGCTGGAGGAGCACGAGCACCTTCACCCACGGAGGGCAGAAATGTCCCCAAGCTCAGCCCACAATGGAGAAGGACCCGATGTTCCCAGGAAACCCCAGGGTTCATCCTGTTCTTCCTCCATCTCGCTGATAACTGCCTGGAATTTAATTTGTCTCTGGCTAATTGGCTCTAATTGCTGCACCCTGCCTGCCCCACCACGACTGCCACGAGATGGAGGTTGAGGAAGATGAACAACCACAGCCTGAAAGCCACCGAGCTCCTCTGGAGCTGCTCTGCTGGACAAGGCGATGCCACGAGCTGGGCAGGATGAGCCCCACCACGAGGGTCAGGGCTGGCAGAGGCAGGGGACCACATTTCAGCTGCATTTTTATGAGGGAACAGAGCCCATGTGAAGTCACCCTAAGCAAGGAGACCCCAAGACTTCTCTCGATGTGCCTGCAAGAAGCCAGGGGTCCCAAAGGGGCTGATGTCCTCCACGGGGCTGATGTCCTCCATGGGGCTGACATTCCTCCCAGTGCCACCCAAGAGCTTGCAGTGCTTGGTCCCATCTCCTCGTAGCACGGTGCCAACACCTTGGGAGGTCCATACCTGCTCCAGAAACCTCCCAAGCTCCAGCCATCCCCCAAGGGCCCCAGATCTTGCTAAACATCAGCGACTTTGAAGGATGAAGGTGATGAGCTGAGCTGTCACCTCCTGCTTCTCCATCTCCCAGCATGGAGGAGGAGGAGGGTGATGGAGGGGTGGGTGCTGGGTGGGAGGTGCTGGGGGATGCTGGGTGGGAGGCAGAGGCACAGTGTGCATGGTGCTGCTGGCAGCCAGACAAGGACAGGCTGTAACCAGCAAAGCCCAGGATGAGACACGAGGGCTTCTGACAGCTCCCAGCTGAGCCAACCCCCGCCACGTGACCCTGTCTGTCCGCAGGAACTTGCTGAAGCTCAGCCATCCCCTGGTCCCCTCCAGCCAAATGTCACTGTCCTGCTGGACACCCCCAAGGGGCAGGAGCTGGGGAAGGAGCTGGGGAAGGCAGTGGGGCTGCTGAGGGCTCAGCTCTGAGACACCAAGAAGGGCTGTGGACACACAGAAGCATCGTTTGGAAGGGAAAGAGGGGTACGAGGAGGAAGGGACCAGCCCACCAAGCCACAGCCTCCACCCTCGGAGCTGATGGCATCCAGAGAAGAGTTGGCACAGCCTTCCTCTGCTCACGATGCTAAAGATGCCCACGGGGAGGTCCCACCAGCCCAGGCTCAGCAGCAGCAGCCTTGTTCTCACCTCCCTTGTTCTCACCTCCCCATCAGCAGCATCCTCAGGCCAGGGCAAAAAGGGGTGAGAAGGTCCCCAGGGCAACCACAGGAGCAGGAGGGGGTACCAGAGGCACCTCCAGGATGGAGGGGGAGACACAGAGGGTGGCACAGAGCCGAGGGGGAAGGCACTGGAGGGATCTCTGGGAATCTCTCTACCTCGTTTGAGTCTTTTTAAAAACAAACTCCGGAGCTGCGGAGGAGCAGAAGTGGGAGGGAATGGGAGGGGGGGCGGGAGGCCGGGCAGGCCAGCGCCACGAAAAACAC
>VZRW01005696.1:56492-75051 GCA_013398125.1 Aegotheles bennettii
CCCCGAGCCAGGAAAAAGGCTGTCGAGCATCCCCACGGCCAAGAGGCACCCGAGGAGCCAGGGAAGAGCCACAGGAGAGGCTGCGAGGACCCTCCTCCTGCCAC
This sequence comes from Aegotheles bennettii, assembly GCA_013398125.1. Classification (NCBI taxonomy): domain Eukaryota; kingdom Metazoa; phylum Chordata; class Aves; order Caprimulgiformes; family Aegothelidae; genus Aegotheles; species Aegotheles bennettii. The sequence continues at coordinate 56,597 of VZRW01005696.1, forward strand.
AGCCCCCCCAGCCCTGCACATCCAGGGTCCTGCTCAGCTGGGGATGCTTCAGCAAAGTTTTTGGGAGGTGGGAGAGAGGGAGGGTGGGAGAGAGGGAGGGTGGGATGCAAAGGTGGCACCGTGGGAGCAGGGACTGGCCTGAAGTGCCCCAGGGTGACTCAGGTGTCCCTGCCTGCACAGAACCCCGAGGTGACAGCCACACACCCGGGCAGCTCCTGCTAAAGCCACAAAACACTCCCAGCTGTTTTCCAGAGCTTTGGGACACATGGGGTGCCAGGACAGCAAGGGACAAGGGTCCCTCCTGCTCCTGAGCAGGAGCCTTGGCCACTGTCCCCACGCTAGGACACCTGCACGTGGCATCTCCCTGGGGGTGTCCCACACCCCTGCTCCAGCACAGGCTCCAGCAGCTCCAGACCCCTTCTCAAAGTCCTCCTTGCCCTGGGAGCTGTTTGTTTCAGCCGTGACCTCCTGCTGCAGCTTGAATTCATTTGGGGTTTCATGCCGGGACCTCGGCCAAGAGTTACAGTAAACAACTCCCCTCCCCGGCAGCCTCGGATGCTCACACAGGATCCAGGGGGCAGGCGGCCAGGCCAGCAGCTCCTCCTCTTCCCCTCACCCAAAGGAGGCCAAAAGCACGGCCCCAGCACAGCTCCTGGGGGGTCTGCCCAGTCCTCCAACCCAGCCCAGGGCTGCCTGGTTCCTCATGGACCTTCCTGAGCCACCAGCACCACAACACGGGGCCTTGGAGGGGCTGAGAGTGGGATGCACGGGATGAGAGTGGGATGCACGGGATGAGAACGGGATGCATGGGATGAGAGTGGGATGCATGGGGCAAGAACGGGATGCACNGAGTGGGATGCACGGGATGAGAGTGGGATGCACGGGATGAGAGTGGGATGCATGGGGCAAGAACGGGATGCACAGGATGAGGGTGGGATGCACGGGATGAGAATGGGATGTATGGGATGAGAGCAGGATGCATGGGGCAAGAACGGGATGCATGAGCCAAGAGCAGGATGCACCAGCCAAGAGCAGGATGAGAGCGGCATGCTCGGGATGCATGGGATGAGAGTGGGATGCATGGGATGCTCGGGATGAGAGCGGGATGCTTGGGATGAGAGCTGGATGCTCGGGATGAGAGCGGGATGCTCGGGATGAGAGCGGGATGCTCAGGATGAGAGCGGGATGCACGGGATGCTTGGGATGAGAGCTGGATGCTCGGGATGAGAGTGGGATGCTCTGCTGGCCCCGTGCAGCCTCAGGGGCCCGAATCCATCCCCCATCCCTCCCCACCGCACAGCCGGGAGCGGGGCCGAGCGCCAGGGCAGGGAGAAGGGAGCTGGGAGCACCCAGTGAGGGACGAGGCGGGAGGTTTCTGGGCCAGGCTCCTCTCCCGGCTGCATGTCCAGCTGCCAACATTTCTGAGAATTATTTTTAGTTCTCAAGAACGTTCGCATGGGAAGGGCCAGCACTGGTGGGAGCTCCTCCTCACACGAGTGCAGGGGCTGGCAGGGGCTCAGCAGCCACCATGGCACCAGCAGCCACCATGGCACCAGCAGTGGCACCAGGGCAGTGCTCCTGGGGCAAACAGCTTTGCAAACAACCCTGCCAGGAAAGCACAGCCAAACTCAGCCTCTTGGCAAAGACACAGCACCTTCTCCCTCTCCTCCTTGCTTCTGCTCCAACACTGCTCCAGTGGGAGGTGTCCCTGCCATGGGGTTGAAACGAGATGATCTCCAAGGTCTCATCCAAGCCAAACCATCCTATGAACTCATGAATCACCAAGCTGTTCTGTCAGCTCAGACAACCAGGAGGCACTTGCTGGTTCCTCATGGACCTTCATAAGCCACCAGCATCACACCATGAGGCTGTGGAGGGGCCGAGAGGGGGATGCATGGGGCAAGAATGGGATGCATGGGATGAGAGCGGGATGCTTGGGATGAGAGTGGGATGCTCGGGATGAGAGTGGGATGCTCGGGATGAGAGTGGGATGCATGGGATGAGAGCGGGATGCATGGGATGAGAGCGGGATGCATGGGATGAGAGCGGGATGCTTTGCTGGCCCCATGCAGCCTCAGGGGGCCAAATCCATCCCCCATCCCTCCCCACTGCACAGCCAGGAGCAGAGCAGGGGGGTTGAAACCAGATGATCTCCAAGCTCCCTTCCAACCCAGACCGTTCTATGAACAATGACGCCCAAGCTGTCCTGCTCAGCTCAGCCAGGAGGCACTCAGGGGGTGAAGCAAGGCAGCACCATCCTCCCATCCTTGCCCAGCAGCACCGGGGACATCACATCACCACTGGTTTTCTGGGTCACTTGAGGCAGCCAGGTCCCCAGGAGGAAAACACGGGAGGAAGCCAAAGCCAACTGTGCTGTGGTCCCAGCCTGTGGAGGGCACTGCCCGGGGCTGCTGAGCTCATGGCACGAACACCCCACACCTGGGCAGGGGACATCCACCACAGCTCCACCCTGGCTCCACGGGAAGGGCACATTGCAACACAGCACCGAGGAGCTTCCATCCCTCCTCAGCCCTGGGAAAGCCTCTGAGCTGAGTGTGAGCTCTGCTGGACAACCTGGCCTGGATCACCAGTGCTTCCCAGGCTTCCCAGGCACGGGACGGAGCGCTCCGAGGGGGCTCAGACGGTGCCATGCAAATGGGCAAACACCCCTTGGACACCTGCAAAGCTTCTGGCCGGGCTGAAATCAGGTGGCAGCAGGATTCCCAGGCTGGCAGTGGCAATCCCAGTGCTTGTGTCCCTCGTTTCCCAAAGGGAAGCCACTGGCCAAGCCGCTGCTCTCATCCAGACACCCAAAAAAGCAGCGCAGAAATCTCTGCTTTGGCATTTCCTGATTATTTTTCTTTTTTAAAGAGGCAAGAGCCCAGCTGCTATTTTTATAATAAGAGGGAAATAAAGCAAGAAGCAAACAAACCAGGGCGGGCAGATTATTGAGGAGCAAACCAGTGGCATCTCAGCTACCTCTGCCTTCAGCTGTGCTGTGCCCCAGCGCTGCCCATGAGGTGATGGCACATGGAGAGCAGCTCTGTCTGAGGCTGAGCAGCAGCTAAAGTTTGGGGTTTTGTTGTTTTTTTAAAAAAAACAAAACGTTTCCCATCTTATGTTGATTAGCTGTGAAAGGTTCAGAGTTCAGCCGGGTTGAAGAATGTGCGTGATTAAAAACATTCCTCTGTAATGAAAGGAAAAGGTCTTCTCCAGAGCCATGCACAAGTAACAGAAATTAGCTAGAGGGAATTTGTTCAAATTAAAAACACTTCAATGAGAAACCACACGAAAAGGGCTGTGTTGAAACAACACTGAAGATCACAAAGCCAGAACTCGAGAAATAGGAAATCCCAGAGTGGGGGTACCTCGCATAACCTCAGCCCTGGGGTGCACACACCATGGTGCTGGGCTTAATTACAGACCAAGCACTCTGCTCCCCTCAAAAACCAGCAAAAAATGGCACAAGCACTCTGCTCCCCTCAAAACCAAGCAAAAAATGGCAAAAGCAGCATCAGCCCCACATCTCTGCCCAGCTACACCAGGAGCAAAGACACAGGCACTGCTGTCAGGTCCCGCAGCTCTCAGGGGGACAGTGGGCACCCCAAACTCCACGCACCCCTCTCTCTGCTCCCCGTACCTCCACCTGCTTGCACATCCCTGGGGGGCTTCCAGGCAGGGCCCCAAGGAATCGGAGCATTTGGGGCATTTTCCTCCTTTCTTGACTCGCTGGGGGGCTGCTGGGGGAGAGCTGGGTGGGCACCGTGCAGCTCCGGGGAAAGCAGCAGCTCCAGGGAAAGCAGCAGCTCCAGGGAAAGCAGCTCCAGCTCCAGGGAAAGCAGCTCCAGCTCCAGGGAAAGCAGCTCCAGCTCCGGGGAAAGCCCTGCACAGCTGTCCCCGAGCACAGGGGCCGTAGCAGTGTCCCGCGTGAGCCATACGAGACCAGATGATGCTCAGGGAAGATGTAATGCTTGGAGCAGGCGGTTGCCAAGTTCTGATAACTCTTTCTGGAGCATGTTAAACTGGGAGTTTCAAGGGCTTTATGAACTGGCCAGATGTGGGTGGATCCCTCTCTCCTCCCTACCAGACAGCACATTCCTGCTCCAAAATAAGAAGGCGCTGATGCTTCTCTATGAAAAGCCCCCAAGACTTTTTCCACCAGGGCAAACCCATCTTTTTCTGCTCTGATTCCCAACTCTTTCTTCTGCAGAGAGTTCCCAGAACAAACACAGAGACAGAGGGTGATTCAAGCTGGGCACGTGCATCACAAAACCCTTCCTGCAACCCAAGCCATGAACCAGGATTCAAAGCAACGCAGCCGAACCCACCCAGACTCCACACATCCACCTGTGAGCAGAGCACATGATTTAGGCACTTCAAGCACATAAATCACAAAAAAGCAAAAAAAATCTCTGTTCCAGCCTGCAAATGAGATCCCCATCAGGCCTCGGGAAGCGGATCAGGGCAAGATACTTCCCCTGATTACTCTCGTTGGTTATTTGTGGCTCGTGACCTTTGAGTCAGACATTTAATAGCCCTCCCTGGAATTTTCTCCCCACAAATGTGCGTAGTTACGCTTTGAAACTCATGACTCTGGGACCCAAGAGAAAAAATAATCTCACAGTGCACTGAGGCCAGCCCACGCTCCAGGAACACAGAGCAAAAAAAAGCTTCCTCTGTGGATCTGCCAGGCTTGGTCACAGGGAGGGAGCCACCAAGAGAGCTGGGCACAGGCAGGATGAAGGCAACACAGTGGGTTAATAGTCTGATGGTTAGGAATAATGGTCAGGAATATGGTTAGGAATATGATGGGATAAAGGTTGGACTTGATGACCCTGGAGATCCAACCAGAATGATTCTATGGTTCCCAAGGGTACAGCATCCCCATCCCTGCTGGCTGATGTATCCCACCCTGATCCATGGCACCACCAGCCATGCCTATGCAGTCAGGTCTATGGGTGCTTGTGACCATCTAAAGCAAATAAATCAATAGTGTCTTTTACCAGTCTCTCTGCAGCAGGACCAGGTCCCTGTGCCACACAGCTTGAGCGTGGGCAGAGCTGCAAGGTGGGGTTGAAGACTCATCCGTAACCGCAGCCGGGACATGGGACCGGAGGGACAGCAAGTGGGCTCCATCCCCACCACGGCTCTGGCACAGCTGGAAACCTCTGGCAGTCATTTCCCGGCAGCAGTTGCATCCTCCCACCTCCACGGGTCACCAACCCCAGCCCAAACAGCAGCACCAGGTCCTCGGGGGAGGATGCTGTGCGGAGGAGTGCGAGGTATCCCCAGGAAACCTCGCAACAACCTCCATTTCCTCCAAAACAAGGGAAATTCATCACCAAGGGGCTCTGCTGGAGGAAAGTCAAGGCTGCCTGGCAGTGCCTCGTGCTCCTCAGGAGCTTCTGCTCCTGAAAACTTCCAAGCTTCAGGAAAAGGAAAGGAAACATCCCCCATAGCACAGCCCCCCCTCCCGGATTCCTTCCCCTCCGAGCACCCTCACCTGGTCCCACCGCCTGGACGGGGTCTGCTGGCTGCTCCCTGCTCCAAGCTCCAGCACTACCCCTCAGCCCACCTATTTATTCTTTTAATTGCTGTGTGAGAGCCCAGCTTGACTCATCAGCCCCCAGGGAGGAGCTCAGGGCTCCACAGTGGTGTCTTGCTTGATCTGGAAGTGCTGAGACAAAAAAGCCTGGGCTCCCACAATCCCCACTCTTGGTGAGTGCCCACTCCAGGGCTGCTCCATTAACTGGAGCACACAGGGAATCCCTTTGGCAAAGGCTGGCTGAGGTCCCAGGCTGGGCTAGCAGGCAGACACGGGCATGGAAAGAACATTAAAAATAAAAACAACAAAAAAAAACTTCAGGCCCCATAGAAGCAGAGAGCAAAACGAGGAGCTGGGAGAAACACCAGCATTCCCAGCTCCACGGGAATGAGATGCATCCCAAGGAAAGAGGTGCAAAGGGAATTCCCCGTGCGGATCTACAGCCATCAGCTGGGGCACAGCTGGAGTGCACCCCAAGCCCTGCCCCAGTCCTGAGCACTGGGTGGTTGAGCAAGGAGACCTCCAAAGCTGGGCAGAGCCAGGGGACAGCACCCAGTGGTCCCTGAGCACCGCCCGGGGTCTCAGCATCCCCTGGGGGCAGTGGCAGAGATCACGAGCAGGCAGAGCAGAGCCCTGGGGTTTAGAGAGCTATTTCTGTCGGGGGAAGGAAGCCACAGCATTCTCAGTTTCCTGCACAAACACACTTCTGGTCCCCTTCACTGCGGGGCCGTCTGGCACTGCCTCCCAGCCCTGGGTGCTCAGGAAGCAGCCAGGAACCACGGCCCTTGGGTCAAAGTTGGCCAAGGCACGGGCAGCAAACCCTGGACCCAACAAGCCCATGTGCCACACCATGGGGACACTGGGGACAGCCACCATGGGCGTCAATCCGGGTTAGGTCTTGTGCATGCAAGCAGCTGGGGGAGATGCTGGGAAGGGATCCGTGATGCTGAAGCTGGGGAATGCCACCTGGGCTGGAAAAGCCACAAGAACCAGCACGGCCAAGTCACCCAGCAGCACTTCTGGGGCTGTGAGAGCCAGGGGGAGTGAAGAAATGCAAGGAGGACCCAGTCCTACACCCAGCCCGAGCCTGCTAGGGGAAAAGCAATAATGAACAGAGTTGGCAGGGAGAAACCTTGGAGGAGGAGGAGGACACAGATCCGCTCCCAGCTGAGGCTGCAGAACGTGGGTGCCCCAAGGCAGCCAAAGCACCCAGCGGGGACGGAGGGTGCGGTGGGGCGTGTGCTCTGCACTCATGGAGCAACACTGCCCTGGGCATTTAACCCAGCAAGCAGGGTTAATCCTGCTGCTGAGCTGCTCAGGCATGGGGGGGAAAGGAAAATAAATAAACAAAGCAACCCCCGGCGAGCCCAGTGCAGCAGCAGGGACCCCGGAATTAGTGCACGTGCTGGGATTGGAGCCCTTGGCACCTCTTGGTGTCAACTCAACAAAACCACATCCCCATCCAGGACCCTAAAATTCACTTCATGATCAAACAAGCAATGGTGCCTGGCTGGATGCACCCCGGACCCAGCTCTGGCCAAAAGGATGCTCAAGGTGCATTTAATACAAACCCAGGGGTCCTGCAAGAGCTTTCCCAGCCCCTTGGCACGCTCACCTACAGATGTCATCGTGTCCCTCTGACTCCTCGGGGGGTCAACACATCCGAAGAGCTCGACCCTGCAGTGCTGGGCTGGGCTGATGGCATCGTATAAGCGGCACAAGGACGGCGGCGCGGGGTGCCGGGACCTCTCAGATCTTCACTCCCAGCAGCTGCCAAGCCAGGCGAGGCCACGCACCACACCCTTGCAGTTCCCACGGGCGAGGAGGAACCTTGGCAAAGCCCTGGGCTTGCTGGCAGCCAGCCCCATCAGACTCATCAAGTGCAATTAAGCCGGAGTGGGTATTCCCCCCCCCATCCCCTCCCCTCCCTTTGGGGGATGCTGCTTTTAGACAAAATAAACAGGGAGGCTTTGCGTGGGCTCGGGCAGGTGGATGGCACCCAGGTCCCACGCAGCAGCAGGTGGAAATGGCAAGGTCTTCATCAGGGAAGCAAAAGCCACGGTGGAGCAGAGGGGCTGGGTTCTTGGTGCCAGTGCTCCTCCAGCTCCCACGTGTGCCCACTCCAACTCCCTTCAGCTGCCAGAGACAACCAGAAGCCCCTCATTGCATTGCAAGCAGGAGCATGCAATAAGAGACCGTAACAAAGCTCATGCTCCAGCTTGCTCATATTTTTTAAAAAAATGGGGAAAAAAATCTCTGCCCCAACCTAAAGTGGTATTTTATTGCATCAGCTCCTCCAGCATCATCTCTAAGCCTGTTCGCAGAGGAACTGTGATGCTGCTGTGATCTCCATGCTCACAGCCTCCCTACGACCACAAAACCTTGGAGGAGGAGGGAGACAGCTGAACTGTGCATCTCCTCCTGCCCCCACGCCACCACCATCTCCTCCTGCCTCCATGCAACATCTCCTCCTGCCTCCACCCAACCTCTCCTCTCCAGCACAGGGTGGCCAATGCCAACACCTGCAATGGGACACACATGGCCAAAGGATCAGAAAGGCTTCAAACCACCCCAGACACACAGGCGAGGTCGCCAACCCGACCCCCCTGGGGCCACACAGTGCTCTCCCAGGCCTGCAGATCATTCCCAGCTCCCGCTGATGCAAAGACCTGGCTCCGACAGCCGCCAAGAAGTTGCTCCATCCCCCTGGCACTGCCGGACACCTCTGGCCAGCAGCGAAATCCGGGAGCTCCCGGTCTCCCTGGCAGGTCATCCGGGCTGGCCCCGACCCTGGGCTTTGTCAGAGACATCCAGTGGCTCCAAAGAGGGGCACGGGGGGTGTCCCCAGGAATGGCACCTGATGGGTACCACAGATTGTGCTGTTGGAGGAGGACAAATGGCCACGCTGTGTCCTGGTCCACTGCGGGACAAGCAAAGGAAACAGAGCCAAAAGGGATCTTTAAAGCTTTCTGCTTCCCCATGGAAAACTCAGCAGTGCTGCCGAGTCCTGGGGCTGTCCCAGGACAGACCCAACGCCAGCACACACGAGATCTGAATTTGGACTCTTCTGGCTGGCCCAGGGTGATCTCAAGCTGAGCTGGGATCCAGTTAAGTAAGAGATGGGCTTTTCCCAGCTTGGCTGCTACCGGGAAGCAACAATCACCCCAGTAAAACTGGTAAAACTCTCCCACACGGGCAGACCTTGGGGATGTGTCACTGGTGATTTCTCCACCTCTGAACGACGGCAGAGGTGTGGTCACACTCCGACCAAGATCTTTGATTCAAATGTTTGGGGTTTACTGGTGCTGAAAGGATTTAGCCAGAGCAAATTAATATCATTTCCCATCTTAATTAATCCTGCTTTCACTTTCTGGCACGTGGGAGCCCGGCCTCCTCTGGTACAGCAGAGCCTTGACTCTGCATGGCCACAGCAGTGGGAACTGTGCAAAGCCATGGGAAGGACTTTACAGCATTCCTTTGTCATCATCAGAGCCCTGTCCACAAGATGAAGAACTAAAAAGACCCCCAAAAAAGCCAGAACCCCCTTCCATGGCCATATTTCTTCACCTCAAAGCAAGAAGTGACCTTCCCCACACCCCTTCCCCACTGCACACTTCTCCTAATGCTCTCCGAGGCACCTGAGCCCATCCCCACCGAGGGGACAGAGATGACCCTCCCACTCCATGCAGCTCCACCACTCCATGCAGCACACATCCCCACCACGGTACTGACAGCATCAGGATCCCACTTTGCCTTCCCAAAGTACCTTCTGTTGAGCACCAGCAACCTCACCCCAGCCTCACCCCAGCGCTGGGAATGATGGATGTGGAGGCAGCAGCATCTCCCCCGGCATCGCTGAGCACCACGAGTGTGACCACGGCTCCGTGGCCACTAAAAGTCACCTTGCAGAAGCATCCGATGGGGCTCCGAGCCCCTGCCTTGCACAGGAGGATGTGGCTGCCAGTGGGGACACAGGACAGGACGCGTGGCCACTGCCAAGGTCGTGCAGAGGAGGGGAGACCTCGGGGATGTCTCAGGCCAAGATGCATCAGCCCCTCGCCTTGGGCGGAGCAGGACGGTGCTTGGAGAAGCAGGGATTGTGCCTGTTGCACAACTGCCAGCAAGAAAAATCGACTCCCCTCCCCTCTCCGCCCACCCCCACATCCCTTTGAGGCAAAAAGGAAGAAGGCTGGAAACATCCTTCCTCTCCTGTGGACAATGCGATGGAAATAGCAAGGGAGGAGCAGCGGTGGAGGCCGCCCGGGCTCGGCGAGGATGCGGTGCCTGGCCCGTGGCACGGAGCTGTGCACAGCTCCCAGCTTCCTCCCATTGTCCCAGTCGGAGCCCCACGCAGCTGCACACCCCAAATCACCTCTCTGCCCCAAAACACCAACCTGTGCAGCCACGGGCACAGCCTCCACCTCCCCGCGGGACCCCCCGGCTGGGTCTCGGATTTAACGCCGTGGGAACGCGGAGCCCTCTGTGCATGGTCCCACAGAGGGGCTGGAACCCAGAATCCCTGCAACAGGCACAAACACCGGGATAAAACCCACTGTGAGACCGGTGGGATTTTCCACTGCACGGGGAACAAAAAAAAAACCAACAAGACAACAGAAGACACTTTCTCTGGATCCAGCCCAGAGGGTGAAACAAAGCCCCCGGGGAGCCAGTCCCACCCTAAATTCCTATTTTCTCCTCCAAATGGGAGGTGCACGTGTTCAGGCTCCTCCAGCACCCACGTCAGCAGGCGGAAACCCTGCAAGGACCAACGCAAGGCTGTGCTGCCAGCACGGCTCTGACGGCAGCCCCAGCACATGAGGGTGGCAGCAGAACCTGGCCAGGACAGAACCACCCTGAGTTCTGAACCAGTCCCCAAGCTCAGGATTGCAGCTCAAGTCGGTGCCAGTTTTGTTATTCACCTCCTGTGCTGGAGGGCTTTACAGGTTCTTGTTTGCAGCTCTTTTGCATGACCAAGGTGGTGACAGAAACCGATTTTCTTTAATATATAGAGATATATATCTAAATATCTATCTCCCAGTGTGTGTGTGTGTATATATATCTCTCCCAGTGTATGTGTCTATATATATATATTTTTATATATATATATATATATATATATCCCAGGCCAGGGGTCCCGTGTGGAGGTGGAGTCTGTGCCTACAGCTGCACAGGTTGGTGTTTTGGGGCAAAGAGGTGATTTGGGGTTTGCTGCTCCAGGTGTGCAGCTGCGTGGGGCTCCAACTGGGACATATATATATATATATATACACACACACACTTAAAAGGCTTGAGATGCTTCTAGGACTTGAGCTGGATTTCAGGACCCAACCAAGCATCACGGAGTCAGCGATGCAGTGGGACCCACCAACCCTTCCGTGCTCCCCCCTGCCTGTGCAGCCTCAAAAAGCCACTGCAGGGAGGGCAACGGGAGGCAGACAAGGAAGGACGAGGGCAGACGTCCCACCACTGCCGAGCCCTGTGACCCTGGAGGCCTCTCCACCTGCTGGAAAGTGAGGCCAGGCACTCTCAGAGCTCTCTGCCAGCACTGCAGAGCGGAGCTGCTCGGGCTCCCCGAAGGTTCCCGAGCACATTTTTACCCTGCCGATGTGTTAAAAATAGAAAGCATCAGTATTATTGTCCTCTAAGCAAATATAGAAAGATTACATCCTCACTGCTAGAAATCCACGAGGCTTATCCTAACAGAGACACACAGAAAGCTCTGTTTCTGGAGCAAACCACCCGGGAAGCCAGCGCAGCATCTTTCAGAGTATTCATTATATTGATGCACTGTGGCATTAAACACCGGCGGTGAACTCGCCTTCCCTCTCCTCTCCTCACTTCCCTGGGGTTTTTTTTTCAGCCTTTCATGCCTGTGTGCCTGCACTGGCCTCCAAGAAGGACACAGAGGCTCACACAACACTCCCAGAGCAGAACAAGCTGCCCTGGTGCTGCGCTGGGAACGCGAGCGCGATCCAGCTCGGGAGGGGGCTGCTCACCCTCCTCACTGAACACTTCCCAGCTCCAATGCTGCTGCAGGGAAGTGGGTACCTCCATCCCTACGGCATGGGGAGCTGGAGACAGCCCCACTCTCCATCCACACTTGGGTACCCAACAGGTAAAAGCCATCTGCATGCTTTGTCCTAAAGGGAAAAGCCACCCATGGTCTCCGTGGCAGGAGATCAGCTGAGCTTCCCCGTCCACCCTTCCCTGCTCCCATCCGTCATCCCTGCTGGCTCGGGAGGGAGGGAGGGAGGGAGGGGGGCCTCAGCCTGAACCTCATTCTTGGAAAGGGAAGATTTCTACGCAAGCTCGGCCTTTCCATGAGTGTTTGTGCTCATGCACTGGACCGCTCCCACCCAGCTGGGACCAGGCTCTAGATCCAATTTCATTTCTCAGAAAATCACACGGGAGATGGGAGGAATGTGTCGGGTCACTTCCAGCTCCAGGCAGGAACCCTGCATTCTGCAAAAGCAGCCCTAGGAGAGGAGGAAAAAAAAAGAACCACAACAAAACATCAGCAAGGGGATGTCTGTCCTTCCAGCAGCTCCCTGCAGAGGTGCCCAACAGTGGAGATGCATCACCAGGACCCACCACCATCCCATCCCATGCCAGGGACCCAGCAGGCAGGGTATCCCTGCAGGCATTTCTCAAGGGTTCACTCAACTTTCCAGCCTTCACCCACCTCGCCAGGGCCAGGAGCACCCCGGGGGAGGGCCTGGGAGGAGGCTGGGGTTGAGTGGTCACCCCATCATCCCCAACACACGGCGAACGTCTCCCACTCATCACCGCCACGGCCGTAAATCAACCCCTGCAGACACAGCGAATGGACCAAGCATAACTCACTTCACCCCCCTCCCTCTCCCCCCAAAACAAAACACACACCCAGAAACAGAAGGAAACCAGTCAGGAAAAACCCGACAGTAATTCAACAACTATTTCAAGCGTTTTCATTCCCAGGAGGAGGCTGCTCTGCTCCCTGCCACATCCCCGCCGTGCCGGGCTGGAGCTGCCCGGTGCCCCTTCGCCATCCCAATGCCCCTCGGCCATCCCGGTGGGCCAGGCTGTTGGGGTCATTCTCCCTTCATTCAACACCGTGCACATCTCAGCTGGCACCACAGGGCGAAGGCGATGCCAGATCGCTGCTCTCTGCCGAGCCAGCGCGCTTGGAAACGCATGACGACTGCAGCAGATTAATTGGAAACACAGCCCGGGTGTTGCAATCCCAGGAATGACTCCAGCTTCAGGAACAAATGTTTTCATCCCTAACTGGGAGCAGTCACCCAAGTGGAAGGGTGCATTTTTGTGGCTGTAGCTCACACCCCTCCCCTGGTGCACGGGCGGTGGGAAGAACGTTGCATCTCACCCCAACGGGGCTGCTGGTGCTGCAGGGATTCCTTCTTGCTCTGGCACCAGAGAGGGACAGCTCAAGGTTCTCCTGCATCCATCTTCTTCTACAGCATTGCATCCTTCCTGCCAGGGTCTGCAGGCTCCTCTGCGACAGCAAGAGATGGGAGAATAGGAAGGGACATGGGCGTCCCCTGTTGCAAGTTGTCAGCTCCATGGATGGCCACGGGGCCAGCTCTAGAGATCAGGGACCAGCTCTTCCACGAGGTCCTGCTGTAACACAGCACATATCGCTGAGGGCAACGTTTCCAGCTCTTGCACAGGTGGTTTCCCAAGAGGCCACTGCCCCTGCTCAAAGCCCCAGGAGGACCCGCTCCACTGCTCCCTCCATCAAGGCTGGAGAAGATGTCCCCTTACTGTGCAACTCTCACACCTTCCACACTCACACAGAAACTCTCACTCTGAAGAGTCCCAGACTGCTTCACCTGAAGGACATGGGCTTCAAGAGCTCCAGGATTCCATTTCTGTGCCCACAACACCTGGAGGTGACTCTTCAGCTCTACACCCACCAGCCTCGATGACCACACCACACACACCTCCAGCAGCACTGGGGAAGACACTGATGGCCAGGCCCACTCAGCTCCCCAAAGTTAAGACCAGGAGTTCAAGGAAGAAAGGACCTACACCCACAGCAAAGGTCCTGGCCTGAACTTGACAGAGGCTGAAGATAAATCCCCAGAAGACCACTCACTCTGCCTAGTGGCCATTCCCTTGCTTCCATAGTATTTTCCTCCCCTCTACAGCAACAACTCTCCCCCATCCAGGAGTTTCAACATCAGTTTGCTGCTCCTTTGCTCAGCCCTGGTTGCTGCCAACCTCCCGTGCTCTCTTAGATGGTCCCTCTGCAGCCATCACAGCTCCTGATGTTCCTCTCCCTTTGCTGCCAAACCCCAAAGCTCCTCTGCAGCTGCACAGCGGCTTCCCCGCTCCCGAGGCTCCAGGTGATAAGGGAAGGAGAAAAGCTGGTCTAGCCACTCTCAGAGCCCTGGCAGGGAAGCCTGCTCTGATATCCTGCTGCCAGGGCTCCTGCAACCCAAGAAAAGCTGTGTGGGCTGTGGAAAGGGCATGTGGCTGCTGCTGGAGGACAGAACACAGCGAGGTGGCAGCTCAGGGATGGGCTGAGGGAGGGGGCAGACCCATCACGCTGCTCCTGTGGGGTCAGCAAACACCCAGGAGGGAAGGAGGGACCAGCTCCTGCTTCCACCGACCCCACCTCTGCTGCAGCAGGACGTGGGGCTGTGCCTGGTTAAGTTCCTGACTTGGCAGAGGTGCAGGAGGCTTCTCCTGCAGCGAGTGGCAGGATCCGGAGCTCCCAGCGAGCCAGCACAGCCCCTGCCCTGCTCAGCCCTGACGGAGCTGGGATCTCAGCTCGACAAAAAGCATTTTAATCTTCCCAGATAAATCAGCTCCTGCAGGCCCCATCGCTGCCAGCGTCACCTCCTCTCCCAGCTCTTTGGCCTCCCAAAGCCCTGCCAGAGCTGCAGCCTGAACCAGGAGCGGGTGCATCCAGTGGGCACAGCCAGCCCTGAGCTGCCCAAACCCTTCCTGCACCCCCCCTGCCCCCCTCCAGGCTCAAACCCACTGACCCCAGTCCCAAACCCACCCCCCTTCTCAGTCTGTGCCTCGCAGTGGTCCTCTTTGCTGCCTGAAAGCCACAGCTCCCAGCCAGACCCTTGGGTTGGGATTTCTATTCCCTAAGCCCTTCCTTACTCAGTGAAACAGGGATTTCCAGACCCAGAGGAGCTGCAAACTTCACCTCTGCCCAAGACACCCCTGTCCCCTGCTCGTGACCGTGCTGTGCTCTCCCCCAGGTCTCCTGCTCCCCACATCAGCCACCTTCCAGCCCACTCCTCAATCGAGATGCTTGAAGACAACGTTTCAAACAGCTTCCTGAAACACAGATCTGCTGGAAACTGCTCGCCCGTGACCAAAGCCTGGCCCCAGTCACGTCAGCCACAGCCTCCCTGCCATCAATTCTCATATTCTGCCAGAATAAAACCACCAGGTTTTGTCACGAGAGGCCACTTACGGAGCTTTGCTCACCCCAGAGCCTGCTGTGAGATCTTCAGCCCTCTCTCTCCAACTGCTGTGTACACCAGAAAGCAACCAGCAGCACCCAACTGGGAACCTCTCTTCTGAACTGGGCTGGTCAGTAGATGGGTGGACTCTGGCAAAGTCTCACATCTCATTCCCAGGGTCAGGAGCTGCTGCAAGGAGATGAATGTGGAAATCACAGGAACAGAGGGGAAAGCCGTGGGGTTTTGCAAGGATCTTCTCAGGCAGGCAGCACTGGTGGGAGGCCTCCCCCACCGAGCCAGAAGATCAGACAGAAGGGAGGACATGCAGATCTGTGCAGATACAGCACACGCCCAAGCTCAAACCAGGCTTAGCCCACAAATCCTTCTGCGAGTTTCTCTGTCCCACCTCCAGATGTGCCAGCACCCCATCCTACACCCTGCACCCCTCCCAGGCTTCTCCTCAGACACACCTTGCACCTTCTTCACTTGCTTGGCACATTGTCCCAGACACGTCCGTGTGCTGAGAAACAGCCTCTCCGTGCCAGCATCCCAACCTCTCCAGCCAAGTGCTATCACTTCTTCCCATCACAGCCCATCACCCCGTCTGGGCTCCTGCAGAAGAAGGAGCAGACCTCCACCCAACCAGCACAGTTACTCATGAGTAAGCTAGACCCAACAAGACATCCAACCCTGACAGCAAGGTCCCGCTAAGGGGAAAAAAAATAAAAACCCTCCCAGTTGCTTGATCTTGACAGATCTTCCAAGGGTTCGTCATCAGCACTGTTCCAAATCCACACCTCCAAACACAAACAGAAGAGGCAGCCAAGAAAACCACCAGGAACCGCAAACGAGACTTGGAGATCTCTGGCCAGGGATGGAGCAGACTCCAGACATTTCTCCAGGGACTCCCTTCGGCTGTGATCCGACACAAGAAGAGATCAGATGTGGCATTGCTAGGATTGGTCACATAAGATGGACAGGGCCAACACAGAAACCGCAAGCTAACCTCTGCCTCCAACACATCATCGTTTTGGTCCAGCAGCCAAAGGGGCTGATGCCTCGAGTCTCCTTCGCTGACACAACCAGCCTGAACTCCACCACCCCCATCTCTCCCAGCAAGGCAGATCCCGTGGTTTTGTAGTTTTGAGTCTTTCCCATTCCTCCCTTATCTGGGATATACGTGACGGTGCCCTAACTATTGCCCAGGCAGTCCTTAAAAATCAAACTCTGAAGCCCAACCCTCAGGGTAAGATCCAAATCCACCAGCTCCAGCTGTGATTCATCCCCTGGAGTTGACATCTCGGTGCAGATGGCTGAGCTGGCTGCAGAGACACCACCAGAATCCCATCATGGACACCCCGGAGAGGTGCAGTTGTCTGCCCCAGCAGCTCCTGCACTGTGGTTCAGGCTCGGATGTGAACCCCATCCCTGCAGACACCCAAAACCTGGGCAGTTGCACCCAACGCAGCTCGGTTGGTGCCATGGACCTGCTCTCCCCCAGGGATGGTTTCATTTGTGCCAATCTCACAAGCTCTGAGAGATGAGGAGCTTAACAAAAACACTTCCTGCAAATTAAAGGAACTTTTGAAGGTCCCATGTTGCACCCATTGAATCATAGAATCATTCTGGTTGGAAGGGACCTCCAGGGGCATCAAGTCCAACCTTTATCCCATCATATTCCTGACCATCAGACCATCAGACCATGGCCTCAAGTGCCTCATCAACCCATTTTTTGAACACCCCCAGGGACGGTGACTCCACCACCTCCCTGGGCAGCCCATTCCAGTGCCCAACCACCCTCCCAGTAAAGAACTTCTTCCTAATATCCAACCTAAACTTCCCCTGATGGAACTTGAGGCCATTTCCTCTCGTCCTGTCATCAGCAATTGGAGAGAAGAGACCAACACCAGCCTCACCACAACCTCCTTTTAGAGGGTACCTGAGAGCTCCTGCAAAGCTGAATCCACAGCCTGAAGGCAAGAGCATCCTCCAGGCACACCAACCCAGGGGCACTTTGGGGGCTTGGCTGCTCTGAGCATCTTTGAAAGCCACAGCCAACCCAACTCACAGATGACACCAAACTCCACCCGTTCCCTCTGCCCCAGCATTCCCAGGTTTTGGGGCACTGCACAGCCCCACACGGGATTTTTCCAGCACAAAACCAGGTCCGGTGCTGTCCCAGTGACACCGAGTGCCTGGCTCAGCTGTGGCACCCCAGGAGGATGGAGGTTTGCAGGTGCTCCGTGTCCGTACAGGTGTAAGACTTGGACGTTTGCCCTCCTGGGTGTTTATCTCCGGGCTGTGTCTGCACACAAACTTATCTCCAAGGGGAGGGGTGTGTTGCTCCTGCACACACCGTTATCTCCAGGGATGTGGGACTTCCTCTGAGGCCAACGCTGTGTGGGTGAGCTTACCTGGAGAGCTCCTGCTCCTGGCCAGCCCTCCTGACCTCTACCTCGCTCAGCCTCACTCCCCTCTTTGCCACCCAAACAGGTGGCACTGGAAAACGCAGCAGGTCCTCCAAGGAAGGGAAGGAGCCATGGAAGGGAAGAGCAGGGAGGCAGGAGGGATGATGAATGGTGGGGTCCTAATGGAGGAGCACTGACCCCATCTGGACATGTTTGGGGTCTCCTCACAACTCCTCTTGACAGAACGACCTCAGAAGGAGCCCAAATGTCTACGGAAACACCTCATCTCTTACCATCTCACCAGAGCTCTCATGCACAGAGGGGACAATAAACTCAGCCATTCTAACGTGGCCAAACCCCCCAGAGAAACCTCCCAGCACATCCTCAGCCCTGGACCTTGGCCTGGCCCAGAGGGCAGCTCAGCCTGCTGCAGTGCAAGGCCACCATCTGACCTGGCAAGGGAACAACTTGCTCTCACATCACTGCACCATCATTTGGAGACCTCCACCTCGGTCTCCTGGCACTGCTTGGCTTCATGGGCTCCAGCCCTACCAGACACCTCTCAGTGACTCCACGTGTCTCCAGAACACCCAGAACAAGCTGGGGCAGAGGCTCCTGCAGCACACTGGGGGGGGAAGGATGGCTCTGAGCCTCCCAGACAGAGCTCTGGGCAGTGCCCCGGCGATGTTTGGCTTCTTCACACCACCAGGATATTGAGTCATGGCCAGCCCAAACCACAGCTCCAGCTCCCACTGCTCACACTCGACCCTCTCCCCGGGCTCAGCGGCTCCAACCCTGCCAAGAAGGAGGAAGCTGGGAAACTCCTCTTCTGGCAGAGCTCCCGGGTGGACACGGCTCGTGCATTCGCTGTCTCAGATCTCCCCAGTCCCCTCCAGTTTGCCCCAAAGNCCCGCCAGTTCAGCTGTCACGGGCTGTGGGAAACCTCAGCTTTGGAAAGGCTGTGCTCACCAGTGATGCAACTGGGGAGACATTCATCCTCTCCAGTTGTTTTTTAAGGGGTGGATTAAGCAGCCTGGTTTAGGAATTGACCCTTGATGGAGCCGGCGGTGGCCTCCAGGA
>VZRW01005698.1:0-50415 GCA_013398125.1 Aegotheles bennettii
AAATATAAATATAAATATAAATGATTTCTTTTGGGACTTCTTTCAATTACTGTTATTATTATTACCACTATAACAACACTCTATACTGTACTAATGGAGCAACCCACTGTTTTATTAAATACAAAAATGGTCTTTACCTCCAAATACTTACAGTATAAGAGATGATAGAAGTGAACTGGCTAATGGGAGAAAACAAGAGTATAGCAAGCTACCATAAAGGCTTATGACTGGGTGATGGCCTCAGTACATCAGCAGTGTATTATGGACTTTTTCATAGGGATTGTGACAATTTAGAATTTTATGGAGAAATCTGAAAAAAGACACTGAGGTAACTACAAATGTTTTCAAGTCACTTCTTCCTTGGAGAAGGAGCTGTTTCTAGGGAAATTCAGAGGTCTTTTTCTAAAACCTACTTGTTGAAAAGTGAAGATTTACAGACCTGGAGAGTTACTAATTGAGTATTCAGCAAAAGACTGCAGGTAAGATAAGGTTACCTATGAATCACCCAACAATGTAGATGAGTACCTTATGAACAGAACAGGAGGCTGGCAGAGTGCTCTTTACAGCAGCACTCTGCATGGATATGATCATGTTTGCTAGGATAACAAAAATGCAATAATCAAAACAAGGGATAATGAGTGCCTGAGAAAGACATTAAACTGTCTGGTTGGGGAAGGCAAGTCGTATCTTAAAGACATAATAAGTATCCAACTGACTTAGATTTATTCTATACCTAAGGAGATTAGAATGAGAACATACTGAAATAGCTATCCACTTATTATTTTTCTTTACTGTAGCAGAGAAAAACTAACTTTGCCCCCTGCCCCTTGTTCTAATGTGTAAGAATTAATAGTCTTGACAGTGGAATTTAATATTTATACTAGATAGACTGAATGCAGGAGGGAGAAAAATATTATTGTCAACCATGGAGTACAAGGCAGAATGACTTTACAAAGAAGTATTTGGGAGGACAGGGAATTATACCTCTTTTTCTCTGCTTTCCATCACCCTTCTGCACACACAAGGCTAGAAAATAATGTACTTTAAGCGTGGGCTATAATTTAGTATACATATAATGGGCTGGGTCCCAATTGTGTGCAATAAACAGAACCATCGGATATCAGATAGAAAGAGTGATAGGGCTGATGAAAAATTTCTAGCTCACATACTTTAATTTTTTACATAGAAAAGAATAAAAGTTTTTGCATTTGTTCATTAAATAGAGAAAAATTACTAAGGGTCTTGAGAACTACAATTAAGTTGGCTTGGGTAACTAGTCATGAACATGAGATAACAGAATTTGAAAAAAAAGCGTGCTTGTAGATTTAAGTGGCAGCTTCAACACATCTCACTAGCATATGATAAGAAAAATGAAGGAGACTGAAACGGAAATACAATGATTTTTTTCAGATCTCTGAGGCAAAACCCTTTTCAACCTTACACAAGAGATAAGTAGTTTAGTGGTGGTGTTGTCATTCTTAGAGGCCATCATGCACCCAAGACCTGAGTGAATAAGCAGGATAAGCAGGACTTAGGTTTTCTTCCTAAGTCCCCATCCTCTTCTTTCAGTCCTGATCTTTTCCAACTCAGGACAGAACATACCCGTACAATGCTATTTTCAGTCATCAGTTAGGTAGAAGAATGTGAGGAACAAGTTCTAACAGCCCAATCGACATGGGAAAGTTGGAGGAGTGAATTACTGTACCAGGTTCTCCTCTACAAAATAGTTCCATTACCAGCCAATGTACCTGTTGCATTAAAAACATTTCCCTATGTCAAGAAATAGCGGATAATTTCAGACTAGCCAGAAACATCTTCACCAAGAAAACAATAACACAATTCTGGAACATCACTAATATGATACCCTGATGAATACCAAGATGACCACCACTAAACAGTTGAGTTTTCCCAAAATGAGATTCAGAGTCAGCATCGATATAGCCATATGCTACAATGTACTTTGGAAAAGGATAATGATACACTCCTAAAAGATCATATGCAACATAATCTGAGACAGGATATAAAATACCTTTGCTTGAAAGAAGAAGAAATAAATTATTTTATGCCAGTCCCAAAAAGGAGGTTGGCAGGGCTCATCAGTAGCTGGCTTGTGAGAGACACACTGATACAGAGCTCTTTTCAGGGGAGTCATTTACAAGAAATGAGTTGCAATCAACAAGGTATAACAGGTGTATGGAAATATATTTGATTATGAAGGAGGTATATCAACTAAATTAATTGAAACACCTAGGAGATGAGTAGGTCTTAGCAAAACATTTAAGCAGATTCTTCTTTTTTAGTAGGACAAGGAGGTAGAAAGTATGAAGATAAAAAAAAGATACAAAGGTATCCCTGGAATCCTATTATTTTATTGACTAGCACCTGCATTCCTTGAAAAAAAGTAGTCTCCTTTATACTTTTTTCCATTATTTTTAATAAACCTAAACATAGACTTTATGCTTACCAGAAGTAGAGACATTTTGGGAAGTATGCTTACAGAAGCTGTCTAGTGGGTGGAGTGGGGTGTTTTGCCCTTGATGCTGGGAAAGTTGTTAATGTTTTCTGGTAAGTCATCTAAATTTACGGTCCCTGAAGGTATTTTATATATACTTTACCAAAGTAAAAATTACAGCAGCTTTGTACTTTTTTCCTGAGATCTTTTTCAGAGCTATATATGCAGATTATCTCTAATAAATTGATTTATATTTATCTGTTTTATAGCCGAATTACCTATTGTAAAAAAATATCTGTTGTCTTAAGCGCACCACATTTTATAAACAATGAGTCAGTAAATGTGTATACTTAACAAGATAGATTCTGCACTTTCAAACAGCAGTGCAGGTAAACACTTTTAATGGAACCTAGTTTACTAACTTCTTTAATAGAAAATATAATGAGTTCCCTTGCCTGTTAATAACTATTTTACTGTTTCCTTCTTATGATTTTGGAAAAGTTTTGGCTTCCCATGGGATCTTTATATGACCACAGTTTACTGAGCAACTAAGACTTTAAATGATCTAATAAACAACAACAACAACAACAAAATTAAACCCAAAACATTCTCTCTTTGTGCCTGACAGTACATATTTTTTCTGAGGGAACAATGGGGTGAATCCTAGTGTTTATATATTCCCCACAATTCTTCATTTTTAAAATAAATTTAGCTGCTCTCAGTGGACCCTCATTTAAGCAATGTTCTTCACTGTCATTTCAAAGTTATTAATACACCATATGTATTTCTTGCCTTTTTATTTGTTATCTCTCTCAGAGGAAAAAAAATAAAAGAACAACCTGAAAGAAAGTCATAGAAAACAACACATACTCAAATTTGATAAATCCCATATCACAGAGATAGCCAACCTTGACACTATGAATGTTATATGAGTTGTTTTACTCATATGTAGAAGTCTTTAAAGGACACAAGCCTGTAATACCTATCTACCTACAATAAGAGACTGTTACTGCAATATTTACTATAGGAGACAACGCAGTAAGGCACCCAAACACATAAAATTTCCTATGGAAGTCAACTGGCTATTCATGAAGATAAGTGCTTTACTAGATCAAGGTCTGGACTAGCACTGACAAATTTTCCAGCTGCAGGAAGCAGCTGTTTCTCCCTGTCCCTTGGGAGCTGGCTCCTCTGAGTGATTTTGAGAATTTATGCTTTAGCAATCCAGAACAAACGGGTTTTTCAGAGCTAGGGGCCTGAGAAGGCAAATAATGTAGTAGCTTGCAAAAAGCAACCCAAACTAAATGAATGTACACATTTAGAAAGGGGAGTGAGTGTGTAGACTTGTCTTCCACACAACAGCAAAAAGACTGGGTGCCTTGGCTGCCTTTTGAGTTTGGACTTAAATCACTTCTGCAGCTAAAGGTATACATCCAAAATATTGTATGTTGCACACAGTTTCAAATTTTACCTCCCCCCCTCCCTCATAAAGGCCTATGGAGAAAAACTGTGCAAAGCTTTCAACCAGTCATCCCTGGCATGCCTTAGTGGTTCCTGGTGTACTCTCCAAGGGGTGAGAAGCAACCTCTACATCACAAAACTGAAAAGAAAAAAATGGCAAAAAGAAGGCTTCAAAGTACCATCAGATTTTTACCACGGGAGTAATTAATACTGTCCTTAATTCTAATGAGCAATTAGAGTGCAGTCCACTTGTCTTGCAGCTCAAATGGTGAAGATCCTGAAACTTCCCTGGAGCAAGCCTAGGTCTGTATCACAGCACTGTTGTGTCAGGCAGCATGTGGTCTCATCCCTCCACAGAAGACCTCCAGCTTCCTTATGGTGCAGAAGTCAGAGGGAATCAGAGGGTAGTGTTCCCACTAGTGCTGTTTTGTAGAGAGGTAAAATAAAACATACATAGATTTATTCCAATTTACTTTTCAATTGTTTACACTGGCTGCACAAGACTTCCAAGTTCAAGAGATGCACAAAACTTCCTAACTCACTGCAATACTTTTGAAAATAAGTTTCATTATGGAGCTTAAACTGCAAGGTTACCTCTGTCCATGGAAGTAATGGCCTAATATTGTAAACACCTATACTATTAATGGCCTTAACTATCTTATGATCTCATAAGGAACAAGAATTTTTCTTCTGTTGAAAACTGACTTACTGTTTTTCCTGATTTGTGCAAAAAAAAAAGAGTTGTAGTTTAAAATTTTGTACCAGAGTGGGAAAGGAAAGAAAAAGGATTTGAAATCTAAAAACAGTCTTTAAATATATTGTCTTAATTTATTTAAAGTTCATTGTTGCATTTCATCAATTCATTAAATAATATTATATAGATAATTAAGATTTTGAAGAAAACCCGTATCTTTTGACAAGAACAGTTCAGCCAGAATATCAATTTTATCATTTAGATAGAAATTCCTTTGTCACCTGCAGGTGTATAATTACTTTCCTACTTAATTAATAAAAAGCTTACATATCCACTGAAGAAAAAATATGTGCTTATTTAATATCCATTATGGTATCAACTTCCAAAGCAGTAAATACAAAGCTGAGTTTTACTGTATTCTGATATGGTCTACAGATTTCTAGTTATATTTAGACAGAAACAGGAAAGAAGAGGTCAATACACAAAATTCTTTTCAATCATATTTATTCCTGTTTAGAAGAGCAGAGAAGAAAAATTTCCTCACACAAAACATTAGCAAAATGCACATGAGATGCTATGGTAAAACTCTTTAAAGAGATGGAAGTTCACAATTAGATTCTATGACAATTATGCCTATCATGAGATGAGGAAGAAAAAGAAATCCATCTAAAACCAATTAAATCAACTTAACTCTGCTGGATTTATTCCTGGTAAGAAGACATATTTATTCATGTTATTTGTTTATATGATGCCAGTCTACAGGAAAACCAAAGTGCTTCAACTCTTCCTGGAAGTCTCAAGAGAAACATTAAGGGGTAGGTCCCTCACTCTGTTGCTTGAAACATCCCAGTTTACACATTATAGTTTTGTGTCCAATGGAAGCAAACAGATCTGAAGAAGCTGTATCCCAAGCAATATACATATACAGGGGTCTTAACAGTAAAGCTGACCAGAGACAGTTAAATTTTTAACTTAGTGTTGTGGATGAGAACCTAACTGAGAGCTGATCCCTGCTCATCACTATGAGAAACATGAAAAAGTGTGTCTTTGATAAAGGGTGTATTTGTTATAACTACCTGTTGGAAGAAGACGGGAAAAATATGTATGCAGCTGTTCCACAACCTCCACATTGGCCATGCCGTGGTGCCTGGCCAATGCTCTAGGTGCAACCAGCTTTGATATCATGAGAAACTACAAGCCCACATGAGTGAACATCTGGTATAAAAGCAGGTCCCTTTTGTAGCTGAGCCAGAAGCCTCACCTATGGGTGGACGCATCACGTAGGAACTCTCCTGGCATTGGCTGCAACAGGGCTTCCCAGCTTGAAGGGTGGGCCTGGATTAGGTGGTAATTGATCACAGAATCACACAGAATCACAGAATCGTAGGGGTTGGAAGGGACCTCGAAAGATCATCTAGTCCACCCCCCCTGCCAGAGCAGGGTCATCTAGAGAACATCACACAGGAACGCATCCAGGCGGGTTTTGAATGTCTCCAGTGAAGGAGACTCCACAACCTCTCTGGGCAGCCTGTTCCAGTGCTCTGAATTGATGATGTATTTCTTCTTGATCACTGTTCTTTCTATGCAGTAATGATTTGATGCATTGCTAATTATATACCTATATACATTTATGTATCCTATTGGCTTTAGTGTGCTTGCCTAATAAACTTTTCATATTATATGACTACTGTGTGATCATTTTGTTGAGTACCCTGCCTGTTTACAAAATACTTAGAATTAGTGTTTTACCCAAACCAAAAATATTGATGAAAAAACATATTTGGTTTGCAGATTTTCATTTGTTCTAGAAACTTAACATTTCCACTGTCTTTTTTAAATGGTCTTTTCTTTGTTTTTACTTTTTCCCCTTTTATTCTACTAAAAGCAAAAAGAAATAGAAGAAAATGAGCGAGAGAGAAAGAGACATGAAACCCTTGAAAAATCTTGTGTTATTATCAAAAACTAAAACCTCTTCATTAAAGGGCAGAAGAAATCCATTTCAGATAGCTGAAATATTTCATTTTTGTGTTCCTTGCAGACTTTTCATCAGAGAGGGTGTCCATGAGTTGGCCAGCCCTGCCAGAGAGTATGAAAGAATAGACATCTTGATGCCATGGCTGCAGCATTCAAGGCAACGTTGGTTAGCTCTTGAACATAGGTATCAGCCTTGAAAAGAAGGAAATGGTAGCAAATTTTCTGACAATGCAAATCATAGAAGATTGCAAAAATCTGTTTCCTTGACAACATGACTGCCCTAGAGGATGTTTACTTTTTTTCATTTTGGTGAGGAGGGGATGGGAGATGGAGAATTTTGACAAATGAGGCTTGAAAAATGGAATGCTGAAATCAATACAAATATATATTTTGTATAGGTGTCTCTTCTTTTTGGTGCCTTAACTGACACTACAGTCTGAAATGGAGTTGAGTTTTATACATTTTAAATCTGGTCATGGAAATATATTTTGATATGTGAGTTACATTTCCTCCTTGTCAACAGAAGACAGCTACTAAGCCGAGGCTGCCCGCTGTTAATTAAACTATGTTCCACTAAAAACCTGCAGCACAAATACATGGTAGCAGAGCATGTTCTGTGTGTTGTTCCTCCTCATGTGATAAGCAGTGCATTTCCTCAATGGATGCACATTGCTTACATTTTTAGAGCTATTAAGCTAGGATAATTATGGAACAATCTAGGCAATGTTCAATAGCCCATGCAGATGCCTGACAGGGCATGTTGTCTCTTAATTAGGAATTTGAATGCCTAATGCTTGTATATTAACTGAAATAATTGGATAGATGTTTTACATTTTTTTCGCTTTTACTGACAACCAAGCAAGGGACTACAGGAATCAACATATCTTCCTAAACCAGCTCATTTAATTTGCACATTCTAGGTGATCTAATCTGTTGTTTAAGTGGAATTTTAAAGATAATTGATGCTGGTTACTGTGTAAATGTATTGTAAGTTGTTCCTCAGTGAGTTTAGCAGTTTTAGGCTGGTATCTTGTTGCTTCCCATATTATCATAGCCTACACAGTTTAATTACCTGGCTGTATCTTTTTTGTTCTTCAGAAGTCAAGAAAATTACAATAGCTGTTACCATTTTTTGACTGTTTCTAAGTGCTGGTAATGGTATATGTGTTGGTTCAAACCCAGTTCTGGTACTGTACTAGTACAATTTACTACCACTGGTGTGAAAATCGGCTTCACCCTGTACAAGGTTGCTTTACAAGAATTCAGGATGCCTTTCGGCAGTTGGGCTTCCTGGACTAGACTCTGCAGCTCTGGATGCAAAAGAGAGGCCTATTTGGACATCCCTACCCTTGATCTCACTTTCACTAAACACGGGGAGAGCCTTGTTTGCTCTGGTCAAGCTGTGTGGAAGCACGTAGGTCTTGAGGCATTGCATTCAGTGGCACCATCCATTAGCCTATTTCCATAGCTGAGACACCATTCATCTCATTTCAACATTATAAAAACAGCCAAAAATTTCCTCTGGGCTCCATGTTAGCAGAACTGGGCCCCAAATGAACAACTTCTTTAATCCTACTATGCGTGTGAGGAGTACTATGTTTGCCACTATATACATTGTTTATATTTTGGATGTCTGATAAATGTGTTTATTCACAACTATTAGTATAAAAGCTCCTTTAAAAGCAACAAATTGCTCTCTATTAGTAATGTGCATAATGACCTATTTCCATAAACATTTTTAGTAAGAGAAATTTTAATGTGCAAAACCCTGCAGACATTTTATGGAAATTTGACTGTACTCTACAGAAGTGCATCACAGTCATATTTTGTTCCTTAATATTTTGTTTTGAGAGGTGGATTATTTTAATTCTGATATATAGTACAAAAGAAGCAACCTGGCACAGGAAAAAGGAAAACTAGTTTTAATGTGTTTGCTTCTTGCTTATGTATATTTGATTGATTAATGTAAGGATGTTTTTTGCAGGAAATATACAGCCTCTGCTGGTTGGGGGTTTTTTGCATGTTTATTTAAAAATGGTGATAGAGGCTTTGAAAAAGCTCTTTAAATACAGTCATAGGGGAAAAGGATCATAAAGGAATGTCTTTGTGGTCAAAAGGATAAAGAGCTTTTGAGTCTCTATCTGTCGTATTGCACCTGATTTCTATACCTAAATGGAGGTCAAGTGTGCAAAAGTGTATTCACAAAATATTGTGATGCAGTTTTAGAGGCTCAGCTTATAAAATTAGCCTGAGGGGGTTAAACACATTAGCTTCATTTTTTTTCTTTGTTTGAAAAGCATGCAAACAAAGTGACTATGTGGAGTTCTAACAGCGTTTCTGTATCTTATGTACTAATTGCAACCTGAACAGCAGCAGAGTTTTCATAATAATTTACTATAACTTTGGAGCAAATAGTGTTTTTTTCTTCCATGCAGAGCTTAAAGCTTCTGAACTACCAACAATTCGAACTACAGTCTGTAAAAACAGCCTAACTCATGTCAGGTGCAAACCATCTCATTTGTAGTTCCACCATAATTATATGGGGAAAGAAAACAGGTTTTATTTTAAATTAAGCTAATGGCACAGCCATACAGAGGAGGTGGAAATGAAAAAAAAATATATTCTGTAGATCTTATACTAAAAAACCTTCAGTATTTCAACTCTGCTTTGAAGGTATTCTAGACAGCTTTTTTTTAAGGAAATGTTGCACTCTGTTAAAGCACAGGCAGAGCACAACTCTGTATTCAGTTCTGACTTTTACAATAATAGTGCGAATTTGAACAAAGATATTCACCTCTAGCATGATTACCCCATCCCCACTGCATACAGAGAATGCTTAGTTAGCTAATGAAGTACTCTGCAGATGTACAGAAAAAAACAAACCCAAAACAAAACAAAAAAACAAACAAAAAAACAAAATAAACAAAAAAAACAAACCCAAACATGATGAAAGAAGTCAAGGAAGGGCAAAATATTAAAACATGAACACCTCTAGAGCTATCTATGAGAAAAGCAGAATTCTGTATTTCTGATTTGGTCTTACAAATGTTAATATGGTTTGCAATGTCCATATCTTCCATTCAAAAAAATGAACATTTATCCCATCTTGAAAAAAAGCCTAAATTACAGCCTAGATTGATGAGGAAGTACATGGAATAGAAACATGGCATTGGATGATCATAATAGTTAAGTAGTTGCTTAACTTTTAGCATATGCTATTGGCTTCTATGACCCTTAAAAGATAAGTGGTTATAAATGTGATGAAGAGCTTGACTAAATACCTGACCAAGTATGAGGCTAGAACCTCCTGTTTTGGTGGAGAGTCAGCTGCAGCACATCAGTTTTGTAGCTGTAGTAATACAGTTGCTTTAAGATTCATTTTTTTTCTCAAAGCACTGAGGAACTCTTAGTAGATCCCTCCTACACATACAATGAGAACTGAGAGCACATAGATGTACCAAGGCCTACACAACAGCCCTTGTCTTACCTCACTGAAGTAAATGGCTATCTGTAATTAATTTCAGTGGGATCAGGAATGTGATACATAAAGCTTCCAAAGGAAAGCTTTTTTCTTCTCCCAGTCATTTTATATGATCTTTCCTGTCATTACCACTGCTGTATGTTCATGTAATAGACAGTTGTAAAAGATTATATGAGAATGAATGAAACTTCAAGTGCTGAATTAGTCAAATGAATTAATGACCATGATTTAGTGGTATTTTTACTGTAGGAAGGGTAAAGAATCAGTCAAGATTTTCTCCTGTGAGGGCTGTATTGTATTGATTTCTTTTTCAAATGACCAAGCAATTAGCATAGCAGAAACCTAGGTGCTCAGCACCTTCTTCATTGAACAGAACAAATGTCAAGTCCTATTAATACAGTCAGCTGTTCCATAGTGGCTGATCAGATGTTATCTATCATTATATGTTTATTATCTTGTTGAAATAGTATTATGAGTTTTTGCTGACAATAACTTTGGATGATGCGCTCTTTTTCATTTTAATCCTTCCTTGTAGTTCAAGCATACACAATTTTATCACGTCCAGGATGTTAAACCATTAATTGTGAGAGTCCAGATTTTCAGCAGTTCATGCCGGTACAATAAGTCTTCTTTCTCCATCTCCTCTCCCAAGTGAAAAGAATCTGTATTTTTAATAATAATAAAAAGACATAATCACTTAATGCAGAAATGTCCATTGCACCCGAACAGCAAATCCAGCTTAAGTGGAAATTTACACAAAGAATTATTTATAGGAATCAATCATAATTACATTTAATGCATGCTGCAGCTGTTTATAATTGTGGTTTTCCCAAGGTTATTCTCCTCCTACCATCCACCCCCACACACATGAAATTTGTTTCTGTGGAAATGCTTAGGAAGCATTATAATTTCCCCGTAACTTGTTACAATGACAGCCGACTGTTGTGAGGCAGACTACATCCTGATTAGCGAGTGCAATAAAAAAAGATGACTGTTTTGTTGACCAGTAAAAGAGTCGTGAGAAGCTGGTTGGTAATAACTATCAGGACAAATACTTTCCATGTCATTCTGTTTGCTATTTATTATGACATGCAAGTCTGGCTGCTAAATTAGAAAGTTAATTTTTGGTATTCATAAACTCAAGATAGTGTGGGCCAAACTGAGAAGCCATGCATAAAGTGATATAACTGGGACCTTCTCACTCTCAATTAGAAATTTACTTCCCAGAAAACTCATTGCTATAGAACTGATTGTAAAATGCATTTCTTTTTTTAAATACTGGAAAAGCTGATTTTTTCACAAAGAAAGAAAAAAAGATATTTAATTTGGAGTACTTCTCAGCTCTAGTTAGTTGATTAAAAAAATAAAGGCTTCGTAGGAAAGAAAATGCATGGCATACAATTTTTTTTTCTGTTGAAGGTCCACATGTCCAGCCAGAAAGTCTAGAAGGGGACACATCAGACAGCCATTTGATGTGAAATATATGGCTATCCATAAAGGACTCTGGGTTGCTTTTTCATACATAGCTTGAGCCGGAAGAAGATGTAAATTTAAAACGATCATTCTTTTTGGTCCATATGCTCGCCTCTTAGCCCACAAGTTCAAGTTTCATTGAATATTTATAGATTTCCCATAATGGTGATTACCTTTAAGGTAGTTCTCTGGAAAGTGTGACCTAGGTTATACTATTGTATTCATCCCTCTGAAGTATGCTTTGTGTCTGTAATACTAGTATTGGGGTTCGACCATCTCAGTCAGCCCAAACACTGCTGAAGGAAAACTCAATAAAGCTTGAAATGTCAAAATCCCCTGAGCTTTAGGGACAGTGATATTCATATTGTTGTTGTTGGGGGGTGTGTTGTTTTAATTTTATTTTATTTTAGTCCATCTTTACAAAATATCTCTTTGACATGTGAACCCTAGATTTTGGATGATAAGTTAGACACCTGAATTCAGACATGATGCATGTAGTAGTTGTAGCAATACTAGGCTCATATGCTGCAAAAAATTTCCAACTGTGGAAATAGTACATTACTAGGTGTGATTTTAGTTTTTCAATTCTGTCTTAGCTTCTGGAACACGACTGAGTGAATTTGTAATGAAAGACTAGTTATGTATTATACCAGATTATTAAATTTGTAATTAGATGTGGAAAATCTTGAGTCAAAAAAGTTTGGTAATTTAGGATGGAGACCTTCTCCTGAAACAGTTAACTGAAATATGACCAAGATTTGTCCCTTAGACATCAGAAACACATTACCAGGGGTGCTGAAGGGATCAAAACTGTTGGTGTTGATTTGACATAGATGCCCAAGTGACTAAGGAATTGCCTGTCCCTCTGGAGAGCTTTGTCAGTGAGCGAGGCACAGCAGAGAGCTATGGAGGTCCCAGCACCCAACCCAGACTTAGAGATTGAGAAAGTTGAGCCCCTTATGTATGAGCACCTGAGCTGCCTCAGTTTACAACGCAGCTTTTTAGGACAACTCAGAATCCCCACCCTCAGGTCACTTTTAGGGGAGTCTTGAAAATTCCTCCACCTCTGCTGTGTCCTGGGGCATAGAAATAGGTTCAAGCCCATTCCAAATCAATCCACTCACATGCTATTTGTGCTTTTATTTCTCCCCATATACCTTGTAGGACAGAATTTAACTGTAGCTGAGATACAGAATAAGTAAATAACCAATGGGGACCAATAATAATTGCAATAAACCTATAACATTGATGCTCAAGTATTTAACATTCTGGATCAAACTCTGCCCAGCCCTACACTCTGCAGAACCCCCCTGAGTGCAATAGGATTTCACAGGGTATAAATCAGGGCAGAATGAGGTGATTTCAGAGTAGGTGAAATTGCTGATGTAACTTCTCTATCTTAAAGAGACTTCGACCAACGAGTAGCGTAGTGAGAGCAATAGAGAAGAAGGTCACAGTAAGACATTTTAAAATGAACCAGAAAAATGTTTAGTTTATTGTTCTCTGCATACTAACTTATTTTTTGTAATGACTGGACCAGTTTGGAAAGAAAAAGAGGATTAACTGTATCAGTTGCTGTATAAAGAATATCTTCCAAAACAGGTGCTTGACTTTTTGTCTTGCTGGTGATACTCCACCTGAATGAAAAAACAGTCTGTCCAAGGTGTCTCAAGATAGCTGCTGTTTGATGCATTACTTCTTAGACTGACCAATTTCAGAACATTGTAACAATTTAACATTGACTCTAGAAAAAACTAACCATATTTTTACTGTTATAGGCAAGAGGCCTTGAGAATCTACAGATAAGTGAACATTAGAGTTTGAAGTGGGAGCTTGTTTCCCTGGAAAAACAGCTTCTTGTGTGGAGGAATAAATTGAAATCTCGTTTATTCCAAGAGAATTCTCAATATTAAACATGTTAAAAACTTATTTTTTAAATAAGCTTGTACTTCATAAGATTTTTTTAATTTTAGAATATGAAAGATCTAAACTGATATCTATGTTTATTTTTTAAATTATTCTCAGGAAATAGAAGTGGCTATAAATATTTTTGTTCTCATTTATTTTCTTGAAAAACACTGAAAGATTTCACCAGATGGCAGCTTCTCCTTAAAAAAAAAAAAAATCAATAGAAAAATAAGTTTGGCATAAAATATTTAACTGAACTAAAAGAACAGACTCATTTGGCTCCTAACAGAATTGGAGCAATGGAGAAACTTGCATCCAAAAGATGTCATTGCTATAACACCTGCAGAATAGAGCTGTTATCAGAGATTATTTTCCCTTCCAAAGTAAGGTACTACCACTTCAGGCCAATGAGCTTTCCCTAAGGAAGCAATCCATTATATTTTCTATGGTCTATGAGTATAAGATGACATTTTGCAAGTAAACCCCTGGTCTGTATTTTGTCTTGTGAGTGACATTCCACAACCACTCTTACCCAACGAGCTTTCTCAAAATCAACATTTTACTTTATTTTTTCCTTCGATAACTTTCCCTGCATATTCCAGTAGAAACAGACCTGGGAGGTGAGCCATGTACCTCTTCCATCATCACTGTTGAAGAAAGTGCTTTCGATATGTACTTGATTGCTCAGGGAGAACCGCCCTCCACAGCTGCATTGTGGGAGGGAACGATGATTCCAGAGGAGATGGGGATCAGGCACCCAGATTCCTAATGCTCTACACACTCCATCACCACTTGTGTTTCTACAAGAGAGGTTTAACACCAACACAGACCAGGAGACCACTAAAGTGATTTTATATTAATTTAAAATATACAGGGTACTGAAATCAGGTAATGCTTATGAGCGAGATACTAAACACAGCAGTTGTGGTGAGTAAGAAGGTGCCACAGAGGCTTAAAATGGTTAGTAGAGCAAATAAACCTCTCCAAAAGAAAGCTCTGGATGTCAAAAGAATTGATTTTCAATGTAACTATCTATATGCTGAGAATGCTCAAAGCAGCATTTTCACCTGCAGTTGAAAAGTGACTATTTTACTGCAATGATATGTTCTTTAGCACTAAAAAGTAAAGCTGTTTCAGCTGTCCTGATTCATGTAAAGTGACACACAATCTGAGATCAGGCTCTAGACACTGATTTTTGGTACTGGATGCCAGAAAGGCCATAAGCCAGTGCCAAACAACTATATTTAAATGATCTCTGTCATGTATAAAGATGTATTATTTGTGGTTTTCTGGTGCCCACAGACGCACAGCCAGGAAGCAGTCAGCATGCAAATCTAAACTCTGCCACTTTTGCTCTGTTGTGAACTAGAGTTTTCAAACCATAAAAAAAAAAAAAAAAAAAAAGGAGTCTTGATCTGCAGAGAAGCACTGAGTAGCATTAGGAGCCAGCACTCCTGCCACGTGCTGAAAAATAGACCTGGCATTCCTGCTCCAGTTCTAGCATTGGTCGCTCTCAGAAGGAAAGTGAGGTAGTTCCCATGCATCAACCAGAGCTGAGCTAAGTTCCCCTCCCCTATCCTCACCCACCATCACTTCAGTGCACACCTCAGATGGGTGTTATATAGAGGTCTGGATCTGCAAATAATTCCAGAAGTCTGTGACAATTTGAATGGCAGTGCTTTGCTCCTCATGGAAGCAGTGAGGAACACTGCTCCTCACAGTGTTGGTTCATGGTTGACAGTGGCTGGAGGACTGTGTTCGTATTGTTTTATATAGCAGGGTTGCTGCCAGAGCTAAGTAGATTTAAATTGTGACTTTTCTTTTATAGAAGCCTTGCTTAGTAGTGGTTGCTTGGCTAATTTCTAGACAAATTAAAGGAAATTAATAGTGACAGTATTCTGTATAACTGTATTAACGCATAGGGCCTTTCACACTGCCCTTTAGTTTTTAAGCCGGTATAGTGGGGACAACACAGGCTGCAAGCTGCATGTTTTGTCTTTCCTTAGCTCTCCTTCACCCATACTGAAAGCTGCCTTGCCTGGCTGCTGGGTCTTCCCAGGCTGAGTGTCCTTTCAGGATTGTAATTCTCTCCAGGGAAATTTTCCCATTACAGATGTCTTTAAACCCTGAGCTCAGATCAGGCCTACCTTGTGATTTAAATACCTGTTTCTGCCAGATGTGCGAAGTCACTGGCAACGACTAAAAAAAATTGTATCTCAAGAATTTCAAAGATATGGCCACTACAACCATATTAGCACAGAGAGGCAAGGCAGCTATAGATTAGTTAACTCATGTAACACTGGCCGTTCCACATAGAATAATCAACATAAGGTAAATTATACAGGCTCTTAAGCAGGTTTTACAATCCATGTTGAAATTCCTGCTGTTGAGTTTAGTATGAAAACCAGGTAGAAATTGCTGTGTTTCAGTAAAAGGTTGGAAGAACAAGAACTGACATATGTAAAATGTTCACTGTGGCCTTTCCTCTCGCTTCCCTGCAGAAATTTGCTTTCATGGGCTCTCCTCTGGGAAAAAAAAAAAAAATAAAAAAAAATTAGTCCATGCCATGTATACACAATTCTCCATGAAACAAAGAAAAACAAGCCATAGTACCCTAATGCTGAGTATATATTCAAAGGTTAAGAATCAAATCATTTGTAAATTAAAAAAAAACCAAAAACCTGCAAATGAGATTTTTTTTTCCATAAGAATTTTAAAGCATTATTTGTTGCTAGTGAATGCTTTACTGTTTTCCAGATACATAAACTAAGTCAAAGGTATAGTTAAGCCTTTCATATAACAAAAGTCTTCACACACTGCTACAGGATCTGGACCCAGAAGTCTTAGCATCAAAAATTGATTTATGTCATTACAACACACTCTGCCTCCATCAACTTCAAACTAAGGGTTCAACCTCCAAAATGCATTCACAGCATATACATAGTCCCTTCACGAAAGGAAAAGTTTGTTGCCCTAGAACATCATTCACAAAAATTGGCATGTTGAGCAAGAATCATACCAAGGAAGAAAGCTCAGGACAAGACTGTGATAAATTCCAATTTTCTCTTAGATGCCTTTCTTGGCAGTACTCAGTACTGTGGTTACCTAGGCCCTTTCCTTCTAGACAGTCACTTCTATCTTCAAAAATTAGGTTGTATAAGGCGGCACCATATTTTAAACAGGGGTTTAGGAGTCAGAGTGCTTATCCCAGTCACAAAAGTCATAGTTTCAGTCTCCTCCTCTGTCAGAGGTTCCAAATGCACTTCCATGTCTGTCAGACTTACTTAATTATCAGGATATAAGCAGGCTAAGGGACAAATAGGAGGAAGAAGATGGGATGAAAATTCTGGATTTTGATTCCCAAGTCCTGCTCTGCCTGTGTTGTTTTAGCTTCCAAACATGGACACTGATGACTGATTTTTAGGATATGTTGAGGCACACACAAATGCACCTGCTTCCCAGTGGTGAATCTGCATCTACATTTAGCCTATATCCAGGACTAAACCAAAGCGGTTTGATCTCTAACCTGACGAGCCCTCCCCAGCCAAGAAGGGGAATCAAGAAGAGGAAAGAAGCCCTATGGGCTGAAATACGGGTGGATTTCATGGAATAACAAGACTAATACAAACACCAAGAAAAAACATGCAAGCTTATACTCAACCTAGTCTGGGAGTAGCAGAGGCAGCAACAGACCAAAAGGGAAAAGCCCCAGGAAACTGAATTCCCCATTCTCAGCATACTTCCCCCTTTCATAATGAGAATGATGGAAGTGGTGTGGGATACACCTGTGAGTCAGCTTGGGTCAGCTGCCCTGACTCAAGCTCCCAGGTGACTCAGGGCTGCTAATGGTCTGCCCTCCATGGTCGGCCTATGATTCTGTCCCAGTGAATCCAGGACAATCTGGTAAATAAATCCACAGTGGCTTTTAGATCTGAGAGCAGGATAAATCCTTGTCTTTCTATCAAATGTGTTGTAAGTAAAGCCAGGAGGACTTGGTCCAGAAATCCTTTGTGTATGTCTAACTCTGGGAAAACCATGTCCCATGCCTGTTGGTAAATACAAAACCACGGTGGAAATTCTGGCATGTTGTTGGTTAACAGTAAAGGTTGATAGTACACATTTTGACAAATTACGGTTACATCCATGTAACACAGACTGCTTTCTCCACAAGCACACACTTGCACAAGCACGCACAGATACTAAAACTTGTGCACGTGCGTGCTGGTGTGTTGGCACATCTCTGAGTGTCTTAGGCTTATTTTTCCTGAGTAGTTAAAGCTGTGCCAAAAAGTCTCTCACTCTCAGCAAATCCAAGACCAAGGCTGGAAGCCACGAGAATTAGCTGCAGGTGCTTAGGGTTTAGAAAATGCTGAAGGGACGAAAGACCAAGGTGTTGGCTCCAGGTTAGTTCTTATGATCAACTATTCTTTTTATCTTCCCATAAGACCACCTCACTCTTTTGTTGGCAAGGGGGAGGGAGAAGGGGGGGCTAAAAAAGAGTTAGACTGTTTGATTTCAAATGGGAGGTGGAATTCCTCAGAAGACAAGCCTGTAGCGATCAGGAAAAGCAGATTAAGAGAAGCAGATGTGGGGAAGAGGGAAGATGGGGAGGGGGGTGAATTTATTCATGCAATTTAGGATATTAGCAATAAATTGGGAAGGTGGTTTGTTCTGCGTTTAGTCTTATACAAATTCTGCCCTCTTTTTCAGCACATTTTCCCTTTGTTTATCTCCTGAGAGATGCCCACATGTGTACAATACAAAGAATTGAGTCATAAAAGCACAGGCCTGTCAGCCTCCCTGAGGACCAATTAATGGTGTTCCAAATCTTGTGGGCAGGCAGATGAAAAGGATACAGAGGGAGAAGGGGAGGTAGATGAATACTCAACGAGAGCAAAGCAGGTTTTTCAGATGTTGGTAGGAACTTCTTTAGGTATTCTTAGCTAACTTATTTGGAGTTTGGGCTTTGCCGCTTCTGCGGTCCCCTGGTCATAATTGCAACAGAGGGAAAAGCTGCACTTCAAAATACCAATTAGGCTTTTATCCAAACCAATAACAACACAATACCAAAGCAGGAGAGGGGGCAGAAAAAGACCATTTGGAATTTTTCCAACCCCCCCTTCCATATATTGGCAGTTTTATTGATAGGTACTTGAGTTTATATTACCATTTGTATTTTCAAGCTGGGTATTGCTCTGAATGCAGCAGGCTTTGTAGTGCAACCTTTTACTCCTATCTCACCCCCTGTGTGTCCACAGGCCTTTGAACAGCAAGTGAGTGGCACTTTGAAATCAGGAGTTGAAAGTGTTTGACATGGAAAGCGGAGCATGAAAGTCTTGCTCTTTGAACCTTCTCTTTTCAAAGTCCTGCAGAAGGTAGAGGCAGGACAATAATGGACAGGCTGGGGGTTCTCAGGGTGAAGTGGGGATATATGGTAATGAGGTTTTAAGAGTTTTGGCAGTCGTTCCACCCCATGGTTTCCTCCCCTATGTACTCCCAGTGAATTAAATCTTCCTCAAGATATCACAGAAATCTTTAGCTATGTATATATTCTATCCCTGTTCAATTAATTCCTTGATTAAGTTCTGGAAATGAAATTGAGCTGATGAAAACAGGAAAGAACGGTCAAAATTATCATTAGGTTGCTGACCACAGAAGGAAAATCAATTTTATTTTCTTTCTTGTTTTTTTTGTTTGTTTGTTTTCTAATTAGATGAAGCCAGATGTACAGTAAATGCAAGTTGCATGAGAAATGCAGCCAGCTGTTGCTTCAAATATCGACGCAGGCCTCCCTGTGCTTGTACACAAACTCACTGTCTCTCACCTGTTGGGGTCAGGAGGGTGAATTAGTAACCTTGGCAGCTGTTAAGATTTGCTTCAGTTATTTTACCTGCATGTGAGATCACTTCACGTGGAGAGAATGAAAGAAACTTAGAGGCCCTGAAATGAAACATCTCATTGAAGAGCTTCATTATATTTAAGAAGAGAAGAAGTAGAAGGTTAAGTTATTATTTTGTGGGGTCCATGATCTAATCTTTTACTCTTTAGAGGAAGGTAAAAAAAACAAGCTCAGAAACCCCTTTATAATGCATCTTCTCAATTGTGTAATCCTCTACCTGGGAAGAAAAAAAATCCTTTCTGAGTGATGTAGCAATCATTTTACACACTCAAGCATGAAATTTCATCACCATTATCTTAGCTTGGTTGACTGTACAGATGTTGTTTGGTCATAAAATGTATTCAGCCTTTTTTTAAATCTAACTATAGTATCTGACTCAATGACCTCCTGCAGCAGTTGGTTCCGTGGGTTTGGACTATGCTTTGCTGAGGAAAAATAATTTGTATTGATTATAGAATTAGCCAAGGTAGGAAAGGAAGAGCTGAATAAAAACTCACTGTCAAAATGACTCATGTTTTTCTGATTGGTCTGTTTTGTCTCTGGTCTCTTTAGCTTCCTGTGTCATTAGGCCTGACCAACACAACCCCTTTTTGGAGCTAGATCCAGAGAAGGTAAAGAGGTACTGTTCTTTCAAAATGGCTGATGGCCTCCAGTCAAAAATCGCTTTTAAAAAAATCTGACCCTGAGTTTCAATTACTTCAGATGGACTGTTTTTCTTTCCTGTGTGGAGCATCCATAATGCAGACATTAATCTGACCTGATGCTGGCAGTCATTTTCAGAGAATATCAGTAAAGTTGGTGCCTCCACTTTGCTGCGAGTGTCACACACAACTCTAGGTTCCTTGTAGAACCTCAGTAATGCCTGTCGTGTAAAAGGAGAGAGGTAAAAGCCTCTGCAAGGTGCCTGGGGGAAAGCCCTCCTGTTGAGTCACAAGGTTCAAACCAGATCCCCTTGCATTCTGAACTCCTTCTCAGAGAGGAGTCTAGGTGCAGCTGGATCCAGTCCTAGTCCCAGACTTGGTCAGTGGTTTATATCTAAAGGGTTACGGGTGTGTACAGCCACCTGCCAGAGTCAATGTTTGCCTGTTTCAGAGTCTCACAAAGGACTTGTACTGAAACAGATTCAGAGACAACTTTGTCTGTCTCAGAGTCCCACCAAGGACTTGCACCAAAACAGATGCACAAAGTTGTAAAAATAGAGTTTATTAAAGTGACAGATATAACAAGCTCAGAATAGCTATTGACAAATGCACTGACTGCACAAGCACCACTAATTGATGTTAATATTACTAGCAACAATAGTAATAATACAACCCAGGGATACTTCCACCCAGAAGGTGAAAGGCACGGTGCTTACCCGGAGAGATGCCCCTGCCTGGGGTGGAGGAAGAGAACGCAGCCCATNAGTGTGATTTGGGTGGAGGGGCAACTGCTGCAGTCCTACATGTATAGCATGTTAGCTAAAATATTCATTAGCATAGATGGGAGTGTCAACATTAATATGCAAATAAGGGAAAAGGTCACCCTTCAGACAACGTGGCTCCTTGAACAAAGGACTGTTATCGAAGTCAAGGACTGTTATCAGTTTATCTTGCTAGCCAGAGCAGGAGTCCTTGCCCTTCACAAAGCCCCCTGCTGAGAAAGCATCCTGTGTTGAAGGAGAGAGGCACACAAGATTTAGCAAGATCATCCTTTGTGGGTTCTTTGTATAGGGCCCTAGGTTTTTCCTGAAATTCCACAATACCCCCAGGCACCCCTTGTGCTGCAGAGTTACTGTGCCATATTTGTGGGAGGATTGGTGACTAAGAGGCTGATACATAAGATCTCCTTTAGGAGGCTACCCCTGGAAGCCCCTCTTCTTCAAGGATTAGAAGCAGAAATAAGATTCTCTCTCTCCTTTTCTGAAGGTGTAGTTTTAGCCCTTCTCTTGGCAAAGTGAAGCTTGAGGCAGTGAGGGAAACAACACTTTCAAAGAGAAAGGTTTTCACTGACTTCTGTGACTCAAGGATATCTTTGGGGTCACAAGAATGCAAACCTCTTAAGACTTTTCAAAGGGCTGGTTACAGTTTGTGTGTTGACAAGTGCTGTGACTCACAGCACATCCAGAGCTAGACTTTTCTTCCATGTCAGCTGGAGCAGCTGCCCATGCACCATGTCCATGAGGCACAGGAAACTGTGTTGTGTGAGATAGAGTGGGGTATGGGAATTAACACAGGGTTGATGCTACTCCCTCTGCAGCCTAGATCAGCTTGCTTCACCTGCCTGCTTTGCTTCTTCCAGCTATCAGTCAAGGTTAGTAGTGACTGTCTGTGGTATAAGCCTAAATATATTGACTGACTAGTTGCTGCCTGTACAAGGGTAAGTTACACACAGCTATGCAAAATCACATACTAACTTCATCATCCGAGCCAGAGTTCTCATGACCTACCTGACCTCATGGGTCATGATTTGTTATTCTTAATTCCCATAATTCTGAAATACTATTTGTGGTCAGGAACTAACGTCTATTTCCTTTGAAATCAGGGCCAAAAT
Source organism: Aegotheles bennettii (assembly GCA_013398125.1). Classification (NCBI taxonomy): domain Eukaryota; kingdom Metazoa; phylum Chordata; class Aves; order Caprimulgiformes; family Aegothelidae; genus Aegotheles; species Aegotheles bennettii. The sequence continues at coordinate 21,875 of VZRW01005698.1, forward strand.
AATTATACATTATAACACTTTAAGTAATGAAATTAGGCTTAATAAATATGATGATTTAATGGCTATTTTTTATTTTGGAATACATACTCTCAATGTTTTTTTCTCAAATGGGTTTGTTTCTTTATATTTTGAAAATTTAAACACCTGATAATGTCATGTCCAGGAAGGTATTTAGTTTAGTGTTCTATAATCATGTACCTTTGGCATTCATATGACCAGACTGAATGGTAACGTTCAACAGATAGTAATATGAGCAACAGCGTTACATGCAATGCTTAACCATTTGGAGTGAAAAATTAAGAAATAAGAGAATGTTGTAAATACTTGAGTTCCTTCTTTGTGACCTGGCAGAGTAATGTAGGAAGCAATCACTGAAGCAGTTTCTGACATACCTCTGTCAAACCTCATCCTTGCCTCTCAAAGCATTGAACTATGTTGAGTAGCACCGAGTCTCACGTGGTTCTCCAAAACCTGCCTTTATGCATGCTTTTGATTTTTCTGTCAAAAGTCCTATTATTTTTTTTTAAATAATGATATAACGTGACTTAGCAACATGACAATCTCTGAAATACTGTGCCCTGATTTGGCTTGAAGAACTTCAGTGGAATATGCTCCCCTGAAGTTCCTAGCCCTCTACCTGTTCTCTACCTGTTCTCATATGTACACTTTCCTCACGAGTCAATTCCTCCACTGTACTGACTTCTTGGTTTTGTTTTTCAGTGTTTCCACTTCTTTTCTCTAAATTCCAGACATTCTGTTTCTCTGTCATGATTCAATACAGGTGGTATGCTACCTGACATGTGACACAAATTGGGCCTAAAATTTGTTCTGTTTTTTATTCTCTCCAGAAATTTATATAAACCCCATCAGAGCAACTTCAGGTATTTCAAAAGAGACTTCCACTCAGTCTAACCACCCCAACTTACCATCTATTTCGAAAGTGGAGGTTTTGAAACAGGCTTCTCTGGAGCATTCAGAGCTGTATCCCACAGGTAAACTTTCATACAACCCTAACAATGGGACTTTGTTCCCTCAGATTACACTTCACAGCCTTTCACATTTCACAGAACTGCTTTCCAGGGTGTTCTTTTGAAGACCCAAATGATTTTTTTTCTTCTTTACTTGCAGCTCCAGCTATATCCTCATTCCCACTTAATTTGTTCCTCCCCATTCTCTACACAAGATTAGGAACACTTGTAGAGTCTTAACATATATCATCTCTTAATTATCTCATAGCTGAGCCATACATACATAGCTCTTTTTATCTTCCCTCATATGTAAATTCCTCTGGTCCCCTGACCATTTTTGTTTCTCCTCTCTGAACTCTTTCTAATTTGTCAGTATGTTTTTGGTAATTAAGATTCCCGCAACTAAATGCAATGTTCCATCTGCCTTCATTCTATATCCCTACAGATTTTCAGGAGAGGTCACAGCTCACAGCTGGGGCCAGATTTCCAAAAACACTTTGAATGTTGAATGCTTTTGAAAATATGGCTATAAAACATCATTATGGGAGCTTTTGGTTAAGGAGCATTTTGAAAACCTTAGCTCTCATGTAGGTGTCTAAATGGACTAGGGACTGCTAAAAAATGATGCCATTGAAAATCTTGAGCATATGAATATCTGTCTCAAATGCCTTTTGGAAATTGAGGCTATAGAGGAGAATTTTTTTCCTTCTCCATATCTTCTATTTCACGTTATTAAGGTAGTGTTATCTGTTATGCTATATTCCTGTGTATGGTTTTAAACAAACAAAGTTTAGTTTTCAAGTCTACCCAAACAGATAATTTGTAAAGTTGCATTAAAAGTAGTTAATAGTCATGGAAAAATGGTGCCCAAAGATGCTTACTGATAAGGTGGATATCTGTACCAGCTTGCCATGTTTTTTGCACATCACAAACAGTGACGACATTGAGCAAAACTGGGTAAATAAGTCAGCCTGGTTCAGTGTTTTGTTTTGTTTTTTTCTATGAAAGGTCACCATTTTTACAAATCTGTTTATTTAGATATTTTCTCAGTGGAAAAAGACAAAATTGTCTTTCTTCTTTAAATATACATAGCTTAACCAACGCTGTGTTTACGCTAAGTTGTGGAGCTTCATACAGATGAGTTCACTTCTTAACTTGGTTCTTTGGGATCAGTTGGGATTTTATATTTTCTATTTGGGAATAGAAGGAAAGACTATTCCAATCTCTTTTTCTAACTCTTCAGAGCACCCGTATCTTTGACAGTATAGTTTGGGTCACAAGTTTTTAAAATCATATGTCTATGAGTCAAAAGTGATTGATGGGTGGTGCAGAACACAGTGCTTCAACAGAGCTTCACAGAAAAATTCTTGTTCTCCTCCACAGTTACCTCTATAAGCTTCGCACTGGACAGTACTGAGAGGAGCAAAAGGAGCAGAATTATCTTTTTTGTTTGTGGAGGGGGCTTAAAATTGCAAAAGAACTGCAATTGAAAAATAAATTACAGTAGGTTAAATAATCTGCATCCATTTCTGTGCTCCAGTAAACATATTCACTAGACAGTTAAAAAAATTGTTTGTGATGTGCCTAATAGAGCCATTCTAGTTTATCAGTTAAATATGTATTCATAATTTTTTAAAAGGAATATTATTTACCCAGAAGACCAGAACAGTTTCTAAAAGAGCTTTTCCAGTCCATCATGTAAATATGTATTTAGGACAAGTGCTGTGTGTACAGTATTAAAAAAAATCCTTAGAAAATCTCTTTGAAAAGTTATTACACATGTCCACTGCTGCAGCAAAGTTTTAAATATTCATATCTCAGCTGTTTCCTTTTTCAGATTTCTTAATTTGGTTTGAATATATTGTGGGTGAAATGCTCTGCTAGAGTTTCATTTGTTGAATGTTAACAGGCTTGTGTCCCAAAGGACTGCTCATGTGTGTTAAGCTACATATGTGCTTAAATCTTTACCAGATCAGAGATTTCATTTTGTTAGGTTAACTTAAATATCACATACAAGTGTAAAGAAGTATCTTCCTTACATGCTTACAAATCAGTGGAGATGATTTATCTGCCTCTTACCTGTCTCTCCCACCCATTTTTCCTCTGGCAAATCATCTGCAAAAAAAAAATAAATGTCTCCATTACTTGGATTCTGTGAGGTACATAGGAAAGTCTTCACTGTCCTGCAAATCATCATCAGATAGAGCCCTTCAGAAGTTGTTTCAGAAGTCCATAGGACACGATGCTAGAAGATGGCAAAAGCAGGTGCAATGAGAGGTGTGTATCTTTGTTATATTGGGGTTTTGAGCTTGTAACCATGTGCTGAACAGGCAAAAGCAGGTGACAGGGAGAATGCTTGAAGATGAGGAGGGCAAGTCACAGTGCCATAAGTCGTCTTTGTGACTGGCCTGAGTGGAAAGGTATAACAGTCTGCCACCAACTGTTCACCGCAACCAAGTCTCCCTGCTGCCAGCTCACCACTGGACACTTCTACACTGCCAACTCTCCACCAGGACAACTCTAGTGGATCAGCAGATGGCACATGGTCCTTCATGTGCCACTCCTTCCTGATGCTTGGGGCTGCACCGTTTCTCCCTGCCGTGTGGCACTGTGCTGGTCCTCCCTGCCACCTGGGTCTGCACCACACTTCCAAGCTGCATGATGCCATTCTGCTAGTCCTCTCTGCACCAGGGAAGATGTCTGCTCCTCAGCTTCCTGAGCAAAACCTTCCTGTGGTTTTCCTCACCCATCTTCCCTCATGTCTGCACATTAGCTGGCCCTCCTCATGCTCGCCAAAATTTAATTTTTTTTATTTCAAAACAGCAAGGATTCTATGACAAAATGGCAAGCTGTCCCACTAGACAGTGCTCAGGAGTCTGCCTTTCCTACCCCTGCCTCCCCCACTACCTCCCCCTCTGTCTGTGCACCTCCTCCATCTCCCCCTAATGTAGTGTATACTGCCGGCAGGCCAGGAATGAGTTTGCTGGTGCTCCCTCCTCCAACTCCCCGGACAGACTGCTCACTGCCAGGCAATCAAGACTCCCTGTAGTGCTGAACAGAGCCCCTGCTGATGTTCAAGGGCTTTGTGGAGATTGCAAGACACAGGGAGAACCAGCAGTGCAGTGCCATGCAGAGGGGAGCACCAACGTGGTGCTGTGCTGTGGGAAGAAACAGCATGGTGCCAGATGGCAGGGAGGACCAGCACAGTGTTGTGCAGCAGGGAGAAGTGACATGGCACCAGGCAGCAGGGAGTGGTGCAGGCAGGACATAAACAGCACCATGACGCAGCAAGGAGGACCAGTGCAGCATTGTGTGCCATCTGCAGATCTGTGTAGAATTGTGCCTAAAGATAACTGGCATTGTAGAAGCATCCAGTGAAGAGTTCACGGTGGACAACTGTCCTAGTCTGCCTAGGCGCCAGAGAACTGTCTGTGGAGACCTACCTATCCAGGGTATTAGATAGCGTCCAAAGGAGGGCCATGAGGATGGAGAGGGTCTGGAAGGGATGCCTTATGACGAGCAACTGAGGCCACTTGGTTTGTTCAGCTTGGAGAAGAGGAGGCTCAGAAGAGACCTCAATGCAATCTACGGCATTCTCATGAGGGGAAGAGAAAGGGGCAGGTACTCTTCACTCCTGTGACCAGTGACAGGACTTGCAGTAACAGTAGAAAGCTGAATTGGGGGAGGTTTAGGTTAGATATCAGGAAAAGGTTTTTTACCAGAAGGTAATTGAGCACTGGAACAAGGTCCCCAGCAAAGCGGTCACAGCACCAAGCCTGACTGAGTTCAAGAAGTGTTGGTACAATGCTCTCAGGTACACAGTGTGACTCTTGGGGTGTCCTGGACAGGGGCAGAAGTTGGACTCGAAGATCCTGGAGGGCATGTTTTATGTTCTATGTTCTATGATTCTATCATGTCTGAGTAGAAGTGAGGGTTGGTCAGGATGATCACTCTCATTTGCACAATATGTTGGGGATTTGGAAAATGTTTTTCCTTTCCTTTTCCACAATTATAAAAAAAAGAGGAGTTCTTTTAAGAAACACAGAACTATAATATTGCCTTCTGGAAATAAAAACAAAAAAAACCAACCACCAAACCTTCAAAAAATGACTGAAAGTCCAGCTTTGTGTTCCTCAGTATGTACTTTGCATGAGTTTGCTAGAAATTTAGTTACTAATTAATATAGTTGTAGGGGATAAAAACATTATTTCCGTATTGCTTTACATTCATATTTTTATTTGTTTTGTCAGCACAAGATGGGTGTACAGCAGTACCAAACCTGAGTTGGGGTATTTTGTATTAACTTGGCAGTGTCACAAATGGTTATGCAATGTGACAGATTAACTAGAGGATCAGTATTGTAACAGAGAATTATTTTCTCAAGTAGCCACTCTAACTTAGACTTGAATACATCTTAGATAAAATTCCTTTCTTATGTGTCTGTATGCAGGTGCAGAATATTTCTTTTAAATTCCATTAATTTTTACACTCTATTCAATTTTGCATTGATTTGCATTTTCTTGTATGCAGAGATTTCCTGTTTGCAGAGATTTAAAATCAAAAGTTAATTTTTCTTTTTATCTTCATGTTAAACTTGTTTGGGTTTCCTTTTTTCCCTTAGTAATGTAAAAATTTGATTCTTTAGGTCATTGAACCAAAGTTCCCATTGACTTCAGCAAAATTTTTAGCTGTTTCAATGATGGCAAGTTTTTTATCCAAAACAGCAAGGACAAAAGCACCAAAATTTGGAAAATTTAAATTTATAGAATCATAGCAGATACAAGAAGAAAGCAAGGAGTGTCAAAGCAAACATTTTGCATGTGTTGATTCTTTCACAGTGCAATAAATGTTGTTAAATTCTCAGCAGAACAAGGTGGGGTTTTTTATAAGAAAACTGACAGCTGTCTTGAATTTCAAAAATGCAAATATAGATCTGAATTTTGAAACAGTCTGAAGTTTTTCCAATAAAATAAAAGCAGTAAAAAATTGCATGTGCTTATTGCAAAATAATCAATCTGAACCTTTTTCAAAAATGAATATATTTACATACCAAATTCCCATCATTTCCAAAATTCTTGTTGTGGAATCTATTGTGATATTTTTTGTCAACATTTCTATTGAAATAACTGTCAAGGTCTAATTACATTAAAAAGGAGATGAAACAACAATTTTCTCTAAAATTCAAGCTAAAACCCTCTGAAAACCATGTTTAGCATTATGCAAACAGAATATTGAGAACTTCTTTAGAACTGCTTTTTCATTTTTGAGAAGGTTGATTTCGGAATGTATTTTTATCCAAATCTTGCTCATATTTAGAAATGTTACATTAATATACCTGAAGGTTTGCTTTTAAGCCACCTTCTACACATTGCATGGAACTTTGTTTTGATGATCACCTTAATTATTAATTTTTAACCAGGACATTATTAATAATGCTCTTAGCACCTCAGTGTCTTGATGTTTTTATGGCCCTTCAAAACTTTATCAGTGCTCTTAACATTTGATATTTCAATTCTTTCCCTTTCCTGTAGTTCTTGTCATGAATTGGCTGTGTTCTTCGCTTTTCCCAAAGGGAGAATCTGCTTAGTTATTCCTAGGAGGTTGCTGAGTCTATTTAAACACAAACATATTGCTCTATTTAATCAGTTTCTTGATCTTGTATTTCTTGTTTTCTGTTTGTTTTCGACTTTAGTAATTATTGTGAATAGCTTGAGGACATATTAAACTGCTAAATCTCTTTCTGCTAGGTCATTGGTTTTCATCTATATAAAGTTGATCACCATCAGATAGTAGATCTATACAGGAGAAAAAGTGATTTCCAACCAGTGGATAGTGTGAATTTATATCTGTTAAAATATAGAAATTGACAATAAGAACTAAGGGCTAATTAGACAATAAACAATAAATGGGAAAATTTTGTTCGTGTCACAAATAAGGAAATTAATGACAGAACTTCAGTTTCTTTCACTGGGAGCCGGTTTGGACTTGACTCCTCAGATGGCAAAGATACATATGCAGATTGTGTTGTAATTATTCCCATTTTACATACTTGGGAGAATCAATGTTTTTAGCTGATTCATTGTATGATGCATACAACTTATATTAAGTATTATACTTCAAAATCTGATTCCATTAAAACAACACCAGACTTAACATTTTTTAGTTATTCATTGTAAGACCTTTCCAGTCTATAAATGAAATGGTTTTGAATTTTAATTACTAGACTGACAAACTCAAAATCTGTTCTTACAATCACACAACTTCTCCCCTGTTAGTAGAAAGGTTTTCTGTGCCAAATTAAGCTGCTTCCCATGACACTTGTACTTCAGGTTCATTTATATGGTTTATGCCATTGATGTCATGACTTCTTTCAGCATTTTGTCTAGGTAGACCTTACTGGAATCAAAGCCATTCTGTTGATATTTCTTAACATGGAGTAGAGTCTAGGCTATTGATTTTAGCTAGCTCTCCCTACAGAGGTAAGAATGAACTATGAGTTTGTGTTTCATTTGATTAAGTTTGTAGAGTTTTTTCCTTTCTTTTATCCCTGCAAAAACAAAGATACCTCATAAAGCTCCATGTCTTCTAAGATATACTTCAGTGTTGGTTTTGTGCCGTTCCATTCCTTTGTTGTTGAGGTATATTCTTCATGGTTCCAGCAAGTGCTGTCAAGTGCAGGACATCTTGCTCTCTTGCTTTGTCAACCAACAAAAGTAAAAGACTTTAATGACAGCTGTGGGAGAGTTCTTGAAAGTGTGTACTTTGCCTTTTCCCGCCTGGTAGCTTTTGCCTTATTTTTGACTTTGTTTTCAGATGTGGACTGAAGTTCAATATAACTCTTCAAAGAATCTCCCTCACATTTTATGTTGTGGGTGTAAATAGTGGAGCCCTCCTTGTGATACTGCAGAGCTTTTGCCGCAGCACTGTCTCTTCAGAGAGAGGACTGGTAGAGTTAGATAAGGACTTTCATGACCACCACATTTCATAACAAAGGTGGCATCAATGTGCCTCATTTGCAGAAATATCAATCTTGCCATAATCTGCTCTCACACTTAAATAAAGAATGTTTTATTCAATAGCTAATTTGACTTTGGGAAAGCTCATTTTCTGCAGTTGAAAAAAAAATCCATGTCCTTTCTATCTTGTTACTTAATAATCCCATAAAATGTTTAAATTTTACTTCAGATGGAATACTTACTTCCATTACTTTAGTATATTCGCTCACCTATGTCTTATCATTTGTTTCAGCCAGCGGAATTTTGAATTTAATATATTAATTTAGATAGATCTAGAAGGAATCTGAAAACTGATCTTTCTATTGGTTTTCTCTCCAAAGTGGAGAGTTGGTCAAATTATTTTTTCATAGAAGATCTCAGTGAAAATAAAAACATACTAATTCTTAATACTTCTCCAAAAAGCTTTTGTATTTTAAAGTTGTAAGAAAAACAGTATTTTTGATACAAATAACAAATAATGTACAGAGATTCCTGTAGTTGAAAACAAAAACCCTACAGGAAAAAAAAAATGGGAAAATTTTGTTCATTTTAAAGTGGAATTATTAATACTTTAAATAATTTCAATGAGAATTTTATGAAAAAAAATTACGTGCCTTTTAGAATGCAATAAAAATTAATTCTTCCACCAGAGGTACTCCACAGAATACAACTATTCTGTACTTTTACTCTTTATTCTTAGCAGGAACAGCTAGAACTTTGATTTTTCACTATGTCCTACTTAGCTCTTTGAAAGTTACTTTTTTCAGTCATAGACTGCAGTAACAGTTATGTTCCTAGAATAGAAATTTCTACAAATATGGTAAATTTCAATAAATATTTAAGAATATCATGAAAGTATAAACAGTTTTTAAAAATCTTTCTGAAAAATGGATCAGTAAGTTTCTCACCATGCTACCTGCATAACAGTCTATTTTTCTCACTCGTGTTAGTATGAACCTTATTGCAGTGTGAAAATATCTGTGGCATAAAAAAGGTCTCATATATCTTTAGCTTTTTTTCCATGAACAGAATCACAATTTAATTTTTACAGTTTTTTTCCATACTGTTTAGTAGATTGAGGAACCCTTCAATACATTCTAGTGAGTGTTTTGGATTTTGCACAAAATAATCACTTGAAAAATTAGAGAGGATTGTTAGGAGTGAAAATTAAAACTGAAGTATCTCCCATATCTCTAGAGTATGACCCTTACCAGGAGCAGAGTCTCCAGAACCTGGCAGTACTAGAGACTTCCCATGGAAGTAGTATTCTGGGAGCACAAGGTAAAAGAACTATAGTTCCCACAGTGCACGAACATATTTACATTACATCTTGTAATGTGATGTGGGTGATGTAGTTTTGAATTTTCTTGTGCTGATACTGACTCCAGCTCTCACCTTCTGGGAAGTTATCCAGTCAATGGATTAAACAAAAGAGACGATGACAACCCTCTCAACACTTCTGACCAGATTTTTTAATCATAGATGATCAGATCATGTCTCCTACACTCAATAGTGTCAGTATGAATCAGTAATTCTTGACACACGCTGAATGGAAGAGGCTCCACGGGACTTCTGAACTGCTGATCTGTGATCCTCAGTGTCTTTACTCGACAGGGGGTGCTCACCTGAGCTGCAACATTCAGCTCAGCCAAGATGAGACAGGCTTGTTTTGATCAGTAGCAGAACTTTAGTAGTCTAAGTAAAAATTAATCCAGTTAATTAAAAAAATTAGTCAAAACACAGCTTCCTACAGTTTCTCACACATCAAACTGGAATATACAGAGGATTTGCAAACTCGAGCACTTACTTTCTAACAAGGCAGAACAAATGTTTTTCTGGGAGCTAACCTTACGTATCTCAGTTCCCCATCTGTATAACAGTCATAACTGTGCCTTATATAGGTGTTGTAAGGATAAATATTTTAATGAGAGATTTTGACATACCTCAGAAAGCAAACCTTTGGGGCATACAAATTTCTAAGATGCAATCTACCATGTTTTAATGTGTAACAACACCTGTAGATTGTTCTAAAGGAAATTTCTGTACTATGTGTTGACAGAGCTTAGAGGCTATCGTAAGGAGAGAAAAAAGATTATTCTTATGTACAAAGCTAATCAGTTCACACTGCTGGTGCATGTGATCCCTTGTATTGGTTTATTTAGGAGCCTTCAGGTGATTTTTTCAGGAGTCTCCTCAGGAAATGAAAGTATCCCAGATGCTAATACAAGTGGTAATACATTCATAGAGCTGGTCTTTCACAGACACATAGATAAGTTCTTTTTGTTCTATATTTTATAAAAGATCTTATTTACAAAAGAGATCTAATCAAATAATTATATATAATAAATGCAGCAACTAAGATATCAACAGAAAAGGTGATTGACACTACCACTGAGGAAAGAGATGTGATACCTTTTGACACCCCATACTGAAGCCAACTGATTGCACCACACAGAAGTAGCATAGCACAGCACAGCTTCGTAACGGCCAGTGTGGGACCACAGCATATGCTACCATTTTCCTCACAGTTGTTTGCTAAACAACCAAAAATAAATACATAGTGTCATCTACCCTTTGACCGTTCAAAAGTACTATAAGGACCTAAATTCTTAAATGGTTTATGGAGATCGAGGTCACAAAAACCTCACAGGCCTCAGGCCATTTAATCCCAATCTCATGCTTTCCCTTCTGCTGTGTGTTTTGGGGGCTACGTCTGAACTGGGTCAGGAAACCCATTAGGTTATAAATAACCTTCAAACAACCCCAAACAGTTGCATGAGCATTTAAGAGGGACAGCATGTGGTAATACTGGGAGGCAGAATGGCTGACCTGTTGCTGAAAGAAATGTTCTTCAAACTGCAGTTTAGGCCATCAGACTCTCTTCTGTCTCCTGCTCTGTACCATTTCATCCTGCTTGCTATTCATACAACCTGAAGCTGTGGCCAAGCTTAAAAACTTCAGTTGTCCAAATGGAATCAATAAAGACTGGATTTTTGTTGGTAGTGGTGTTTGGTTTGGGGTTTTTTTTGTTAAATTCAGTTTTCCCTAGTTGGCCTGTGGAATGTATTTTAACAGATGGTCATGGAATTTTAAAGGCTGTGAGTGGATTTTTAATAAGTCTGACTAATTTTATGATCATTGCAGTTCATGTGTGCTCAACATTCCCACTGACTTCAACAGGTGGGGTTGAATGTGCAAAAAATGTCATATTGCACTCTGCCAACGTAACTCTGGCAGTGTAGATAAATGAAGGAATTCTGGCCTCGTGCTCTGGGCTGCAAGTCAGGTTTGTTTATTTTCCTCCATTCAGTTGACTTAAATGTATTATGGGGCTATTTTCCGCTGTCTTGATAGCATCAGGTAACGGCCACAGCTGGAGGCAGAAGTTAGAGTAGTTGTCTGATCAGTGGTGACAAACCCCATGTTTCTTAAGCTGGTGTGATTTCTGGGTAGCTTCAGCTTCTTACTTCACTGCATAAAGAAATCCCACCAACGTTATTAAAAACAGCAGTTCATTTTTCCTCTTTCCAATATGAGGTTTTTCTCTCCCCCCCTCTTTAAATTCAGTGAATGAGATCATGATGTCTCTTTGAAACCTTACCTGTTATTGTCTCTATGCCAGAAGGTAATATGTCATGGAGAGTTGGCCTAAAGCTATGCCTTACAAAGCTGAGGGGGAAAAAGATACTCTGCCTATTGTCAAATATTCTTCCTGCAATATTACTGCAGCAGAGATGCACTGTCTTCCTGCATTTTCTTCTTGTTGACAAGTTCACATTTCAGGTCATCTCTCCTGATTTGATAAAGTGTTTGGTCACACCACAAGTCAGAGGGGATCATCAGTGCAGGTCCCCCTGAACTGGCTGCTTAGAAAATGTCTATCAACAAGTTCACAAAACAGTAAAATGTGATCGTTACCAAGAGAGGGCACCTTCAAATTTGTTTTCTGCACATTTGTTGAGGTTTTCTTGAATTTTGTTTACCACTGACAAGCATGATCTAGCAACACATTACAAACCCCCTTTTGGCAGCCACAGGAATATATATCAAACAGGTTTTGTTTGATATCTACAAGAAATCTCTGTTTGGTTTATGTAATAAGACAAATGTATGCAAATCTATCCTCCAACCTTGTAAATTATACACCTGGCATCAGTAAGCAATACAGTAAAAGCTCACTAAGTTGCATTTTACCTATCCACATATCCCATAAAACTGACATAAAAAACAATGTTTTCTTCACCATTTCTCAGCAAATATTTAATAGCAGATATAATATTTTGTAAGGTCTCACATTATTGCAACTTCCTGACTTTTTACAAAATATAGTTAGATTGATTCTTTAAAACAAAAAATACTTCACAACATTTATTATTACTTTACAGTGCAAATATGAGCATAAATAAATAAATTTGAACTGCATTATCAGGTAAATGTAGCAGTTGAGATGAATATGTTGGGTTTGTGTGAGTACTTCCTCATCTGTTCTGCCATTTTTCACAATTCAGTAATTAACTAGTAAACTATTATTCAGTCTCTTAGAACATTTTCAAAAAGGGATATATGCCCAGGGCTAGATCTACAGCCCTCATTTGGTCTAAATTCATGACAGACTGCAATGCTGATTGTTTCCATCACCTCCAGTCTCAAATGCCTGCTATCAGGATAATGTACAACAGTAACTGGACTGCAGGCTGCTTGAGATGAGTACAACTGGGTCCTAAAACCTAAGTTCAGAAAAGTAAAGAAAGATGGGTCATCCAAACTAGCCTCTTCAAACTACAGTGGATGCAGAAGGTTGAAACCCTGGTACTTTTCTGTGCCTTAACCAACCCTGAGTCTTATTGAGGTTGATACTGGTATCCAACCCACCTCACAACACGAAAAGCCACTTCTGCTCTCTGTTTGTATCACATTGGTAAATGACCAGAGGATTTAACATAGCCAGTGGAAGATCTGGATTTGTATTCCTGCTTTGTGAAAAAGAGTTTGAACCAGTGGCTCTCTATGAACCTGCAAACCAAATGTGTGTTGCTGTGTGGATCTCTCACTGCTCCATCCATGTCACACCGCGTGTCACAAATAAGAACCGTTTTTTTTTAACAAAAGGTGGTAAAAAAGCAAGGATTAGCATGACTGTTCTCTGTTGGCAATGGGAGCTATTGGGAAGTAGAGAAACCTGAGGGCTACTACCTGACAGTAAATACTTACCACAGTATTTCTACAAATCTACACACATGTGTAGATGCACATAGACTTGTGTGAGTCTGCTAACCGTCAGCTATGAAGTCTTGCTCACACACCGTTGTCCTCTATGGCCTAATGTATGTTTATTATTCCATGCAAAGCTTCAACAAGGATTGAGCAAGATCATCATTCTCGAACATGTGTTAGCATAATCGTTGGAGTTTTCCCCTGGAAGATGCAGGTTTGTTTATGCTTAGAGAGAGAAAAGAATTGAACCCACATTTCCCATATGAATGCTCTAATCAGTGAACCCATTTAACAGAAGAATGGAGCCAATCTAGCAGGCATGTTCAGAGAGTAAGTACTGGGACAGGTCCTGCCAGCAAGATACATAGAAAAGTGACTAGGTGTCTGCCTTTTGCTGCTACTGAATCTGACCCTTATTCCATGCTTTGATCAGGGATCATTCCTTCCTTCACTGAAGAAGAGTAACAGGCTGTTTTGCAATTGCAGCTTGTAAGAATTGACCCTACTTACAAGATTTTTCTTTGCTGCAGAGACTGAAATGGTAGACTTAGCATCTGCTGCACATTGCTGTTTTATCCCATTACTCCCTTCAGCATATTTATTTCAAAATAGCTCTAAGAATTAGTATTACAGCTACATCCAGAAAACCAGAGCTTGTCAACACTCTCTGGTGGAATATCTGCCATTGTTCAAATGCTGATTTACCAAAAACACACTGTCCATCATTTGTTTTGATCTAAGAAATAAAGCTAAAAAGGGCTTCTACTTTTCCAAGGTTTTTTGTTTGTTTTTTTTTAACAAAAGGTAAGGGTATTATAAAATTAAAATTAAATTAGAGAAAAGTGTTTTTGTTTTCTCACAGTTATGTAGGACTGTACATGACTGCCTTGTTTACCAGGTATATGTCTATAGCATCTTTTTCAGAAGCATTCCAAAATCATTTGGGATTAGATATTCTATTTCTTCAACTTGTTAAGTTTCATCATAAAATTAGTTAGTTGTTCTACATTAGTGTTTCTGGAAGCTGTTCCAACAACTTCCACTGGTGTTTAAAAAGATTCTCATAATTTTTCAGCTGAAGTTTTTCCCAGGGGCAGTTAGTGACCTTTTTTTCATTTTGCCAGAATACTATGTAACTTAAGAACTTTAGCTCATCTGGCTCTTCGGTATTCATCTTTTCACTGTATCTATAAAAATATCAAAACCCTTTAACTACTGTGTTAGACAAGTCAAGTTCATGATTTTGGGGAACTTGTGTTCTCACACATCAAGTTAATTGAAAAGTATCCAATTACAGTGGTGCAGTGTTCAACCTAATATACCCAGCCTCATGGAAGGACATGTTAGGTTCCTTCCAACACTGTACTAAGTTGTTGCTGCTGTGCTACAGAGCATCTTGGAGCACAGACACACAGGTTCTTAGAGCATTTTTAATTTTCTCCTATGAAGTAAGGTCTTCCTTCTGACTAACCTACTAGTACTTTGCTATATCAGTCCAATTTGCATTCATATTTCTTGTATGAGAATGACCTGAATTATATACAGCATTTCAGGTCTCACTAGGTGTTGTACACTTGTACAGTATCATTAATCACTTTTACTGCTCAAATGCCTTCTATATCCTATGACTGTATTTCCCTGTCTTGTTGCTGCTTGTGGTTCACAGTCCCTCTTCCTTCTCTTTGTCAAGTTCAGTGCAAAGCATACAGACCAATACTTTGTTATGGCTTCTAAAAACCTTGTATTTCTACTTGCTTGCTCATTGTTTTTTTTTCTAGATGTGTTCTAATCTTGATCAATATTGCTTATGTCTCTCAAATTTGTCATCAATCTTTTCTAGTGTTTTGTTCTTCTTTTTGTCTAGTTCACCAGAGAAAGCATGAAATTGAACCAACATAAAGCATTCCTTCTCAGAACAACCTCCAGCAGTCTTGGCATTAGAGATTACCTTGTCTGTAGTATTGTATTGGTAGGAATGGCTTCCCAGGTCTGTCTAAAAGCTACATTGCTCTTATGTTCAAATCTATGGGAAGCTATTTGCTCAAATCACTCATCATGTTACCCGTATTCAATAAAGGTAGTAATTTTATTATTTTCTGTATAAAAATGGTGGTTTACATTAAAGTTAACTCCATGTACCAGCTCTCTCCAGAGTCTGCTAGTGATCTTCTAGCTCTCTTTATCTGAGCATATTAATATCTTTAACTTTGCATCACTGAAATATATTAAAATACCTTTTCCTGACTGTACAAACACTAAGCCTCCTGCTTTGCCCTTATGTGCTCAATATTTTTATCTTTACTGGAGAGCTGATGTCCGTTTCTCACTTAGGTGATGGACTGCATTTTAAACTTGTTTTTCTGAAAAATAAAATGCATTTATTCCATTTCAGAATATCTGATTTTCTATAGGGAAAAAAATAATTCTGTTCTAAAAATCTAAAAAAGTTTGCATCCAGGTGTGTGTGTGTCTACTTGAAAATAATAATTATTCTTTGCAGAAGTTTACTAAAACTCAGGATGGCACAGATTTTTGAGTAGCATTCTGTGATCCAAAATACTATAAAATCTTACAAAACAAACTAGACAGGCAAGCTGGTAACACAATGTGCAATGTTTGTGTAGTTTTTGTTAAGCAAAACAGTGAAACATTCTATGGATATCTATTCTTTCCACTAACAAATAGCAGATTTCATAATTAGCTGATCAGCCGGCAACACCTACAGAAGACAGATGGTAACAATATTTGGTTACTTCCAAAAACCTTTGAAAGCCCAAATTTTGCAAATAAAGGCTTTGAAGTATAGCAGTCCCGGAAATATATTTCAAATAGCAGTCCCTGAAAACCTCTAGTACCCCATTATATACCAGAAATTTTTTTGGCAATTCTAAGAAGTGATATGGGAAATATTCAAATCTTTCCACAGGGCTTCAGCTACATATCTTACATTGACTTCAGTGGGAATCATGCAGTGAAATCCCCACTTATTGCTTTGAAAATGTACCCCTTAGTGTTTCATGTCATGCCGAGAGACAGAGCAGTGATCCAAGGTCCAGATACACAGCAGGTAGCAGTAGACATAATGTGCTGGAATCCTGTAAGGCACCACTGTGTTAAAATATGCAGGCTTTAACTTAAAATGACAGAAATCAAGGGCATTCCAAATTAAGATTCCTAAGAGCCTCCTCCCCTTTGTCCCATTTAGTGATGGTCATACCTTTAGAGCTCTAATATGTAAAGCTTTTTTTTTTGTCTTCTTCTTTTTCTCTTTTCTATCCTGCCCTCTATGTGACCTCTCTCCTAATTGGAATATATCTTGTTTTTCGATAATAGAATTTCCCCAGGAGATAGTCAATTTTTAGAGCTGAAAATTAATTTACGGACCCTGCTTGATTGTGTTCGTCAGATATATTTGCCTTTACTACATAGTGACCTTCTCCTCCCCTCTCCTTTTACATCTTCATAGCTAGGAATTCACTTCAGAGTCAGACAATATACCTTTCTACTTTGTGAACCAGGTACTTGTGTCAGCCATTTCATATGCTGATGTTTGTGTACCAATGGTACTCTGGGAGAGTTTTATCCCAGTCAGAAGATCTGAATTTCTATTATTCCTTGTACAGCAGCTTGCAGGACTGCAGCTTTTCTGATTTTGTAGCAGCTTCCACTTCATGTTGGTAGAAGTGCCCAGGGCTGAGAATGGGGTCCATACCACTCAGAGATACTTTTGCCTAGCAATTTGATACTTCAGTGTGAGTCTGTTCATGGCTCCACGTGACCTCTGTCCTGGGCTGTTTGAATGAGACTTAAAGTATACGTCTATGCAGTGTCTTGCCGCATTGTGTGGATACAGCAGATCTGTTTTCTTCAAGTCCTTCTAAAATTTACAAAATAAAAGCCTCTTCATTTCATATGATGTCTTAAAAATACTAACCTGACTATGCTGAGGGGTTTTATCAATTCCTCAGTTAAGATTTCTATTTTTCAAGTATACTAGCATGTTTCTACAAAATATGCTCCTATACAGAGCCAATCTTTTATTCTGTTCAACTGATGATGTGCTGGAGTGCTCAATTTGAAATGAAAAGTTGAGCAAACACAGATGCTATTCAGAGCTGTGCGTTTGCTCATGCTCGCTGTTAAGGACACTCTTTCAATGTTATTTTGATGAGTTTATTTAAGACAGTGAGTGTGGGATTCACCTCACCTAGGCTTAGATAGCTGCAGCATAAATTTTTACACCTCAGCCAGTCATCCTCAGTGCCCTTTCTACTTGCTAAAGAGGAATAAGCACACTTAGCTCATAACTCATCTGACCTATTTGAGACATTTCCAATCCTTGCATCCTAAAATGACTCCAGTGAATATAAAAGGAGTCTAAGTAGCTACATCAGATCTAGGTGTCAGCAACTGACACATTTACCACTGGTTAAATGGATCCCACTCATGTTACAGGGCAACATCTTTCACAAAGTGAAATCTATGTGGCACCCTTTGGTTTGGAAAACTTGATCAGCCAATTGAGTGATACCTATGAAGAAGTCTCTGCTGGGGCTTAGCTCGGAACTGACAATCTTTGGGTTAAAGAAACTTTTCAGAGCAATCTATAACAAGCCCATTTTAGTGATGGGTTTCTCTCGACTTTCAAATCATAACATGGTCAAGACGTCAGCCAATGAGCATGTTAAGGTTACAGGTTGCTGTAAATCAAATCCTGAAGTTTACATACATGCATACATGCACACATGTTTTGCACAGACTGAGTAATTTGCAACTGTAAAGCTCAGTAGGCCATCAAACATAAGAGAAGCTTACTCTTTAAATCAAATCATCCTGGCCTGTTTGGATACACACAGAAATTAAGTCAGTATACCACACCGAAAGGAAAGTCTTTAGGAGCATTGAGGGCAAGAGGGACAAACTATTCAAATATTGTAATAGCAGCAATAATCAAGTTGAAATAACATGGTAACCTCAAAGTGTGGGAAATGAGACAATGTGCATATATGCGTCCGTTACTGGGAAATATCCAACAGATCCAGGTTTTCAGCAGTTCTCAGATCTCTAGGCCTTATTTTGAATGTCTGTAGACCAGCACAGCACTGTTCTCTAACCAGAGAGCTCTGCCAATTTATTCCAGCTGAGAATCTCATCCATAGTTTTATTCTGGAAGGAAGGAAGGAAGAACAGATAGAAAAAAGAACCACAGTAGAATCTCTCCAAGCAAACTTTATCTGTTTAATGCAGGTGTGCCTAATCTTTCACAGTCTAAGAGCAAAGAAAATAAAATGTACAATGTTGAAATGCTGCAAGCTTTTAAAAAGCATTTAAATTAGTATTTCACGGATATTTTTATTGGAATTACCACTACAAGTAGACAATGCAACATGAAACTTTGCTGACCTTTGTCACAGACATAACGTTTATACATATTTTAGAAGACATTTGTATAATACTACAGTTTTGTTTAGTTTTTTTATTGGTAATCAACTTTTATTGGGAAAAAACAGCAGTAGCAAAATGTCATTACTTTGGACAATACTTAGCCAAGATATAACCTTATAACCAACCTCCTGACATAAGAGCTTTATGTCTACTGTCTTCATCCCCAGGCATAATCTCTTAGTTTCTATCTTGGCTGAAGACACAACCTGCTGTTTTACATAGATAGGAACAAAGTATTACTGATACCCTAAACACAAGTATTGACAGCCCCAGGTGAGTTCAGAGTCCATCACCATGAGCGTCAGCAACCCCAGGTAAATTCAGTCCATCACCACAATGGGTGTTGGGTGGCTTAGAAGCCGGACATGTCCCATTTCAGTTTATCTCATGGGGAAGACAGAAAAGCCTTGGTGAGAAATGGTGTTCTCATAAATGTGACAGCATACTGGAGAGGGGTAAAGATGGTAAGTTACAACTCAAGTTGTTCTATGCCGACTGCTATTTTATATCAATTGCTATTAACATTTGCTTCTCCTTGTTAGAAGTACACAAGTGAGGCTCATAGGTAGGTGTGGAAGTAATTCAGCTTATAGCTTCTTCTGTGCAGGCTGAAAGAAACAGAGGAAGTTTCACAGACGTATCTATTAATCTCCCAAATACAATCTTAGTCTCCTCCAGTACCTCTAAAATCTCCATTTTGGTACTTTAAAATCTGACAGTTTCAGCACAGGTGATAAAATGTCTGTTATGCAAAAAAAACACTTCTTATACTTTTTCCTCACTTTCCCACCTGCTGTCTTCCCATATGTCTGGGTTTTTTCTTGTCATAAATCTTTTTTTGCAATTCTGGCCCAAACGCTGTCCTCATTTGTAGAGTACCTGCCATAATAGGGTCTTAATCTCTGATTGTTAGTCCTCTAATGTTGTCCTATTACAAATAACTTATAAAAAAATTTCAAAATATCTGTCATTTGAAGAAATTACCTCAAGTGAGTTCAGATCTCCAGCTTTAAAAAAAATTGTTATTTCTTTAGAAATTCTTGTGGATAAAAATAAAATTAAAATTCAGTCCAAAAAGCTGGTTTTATATAACTCAGTGTGTTAGAAAATGTTTGCTTCTGGCTGACAATTTGTATGCAAATGAAAACAACAGAGCTATAGCTGATACTCTCCTGTAACCTTCATAGTGTTGCTCACTGGGTGCCTCTACTGTAAAGTGTGATGCTTTTGTCAGAATTACCAACACTTTCAGAGAAGTAATTCTGAGTAGAATTAAAATGACCTTCTGCACCTTAAAAGGGCAATGAAAGAAGAGGAGAGGGAAAAAAGAGAGTAAATCAGTGTATTCCTGTTCATTATGAGTAAAGTAGAATTATTTAAATCAAGCCACTCTGCAGAGTGAGACATGAGCTAATACTTCGTTGCCAGTATTTTGAAAGCCATGATCTCAAGGGGAAGAACATTTTCTCAGCAATTGTTGATTGAGTCTGCTGTGACAGCATCCTTGCATTATTTACAGAGAAATACATGGAGAACATGTAAAGGGGTAGACATCTAATTGTGCAAGAACCTGAATGCTCTCCATTGTCACTGAAGACTATGAAGGTTCAAGACATTTTGTAATTCACAGGATTTTGATCCTCAGGTGTTACCTTGCAGTAGCAAGTCTAGAAGTCTCTAGGGGAAAATTTTCTTGGTGTATACATCTCCTTCAGAGGATCCAGAGTGTCAGTGACTGCTTCTTCCTTGTTTCATCCTATAGTTTCCATTACTGACTTAAAGAAGTCATACACTGGGATCCAGAATAATATGTCTACAAAATATTGTTAGTGATCATGTTTCAAAACCAGCTGAGTTTACTTTGAATTTGATATTTGGAGTGTGTTCTCTGTCTCAGCTTCTGTTTCTCACAACCAGCCAGACCATTGTACCAATAACAGCAAATAGACAAACCTTAAAAAGACGTATAGACCTAAATTATTCCACTGGTTTTGTGGCATCCCAAAGCAAGATGAGTCCTTGATGTTTAAGGGGGTTGAGGTCCAAATTAACAAAGGATTATTCTGTATTGATATAACAGCTAGTTGAACAGAGCATGATCTGTGGGTGCTATTGAAATGCATACAAAATAACCCAGTGAAACCTGTGCAAAACTTTGGTACAGTTTAACGGTAAGGGTAATCAAACTAAATTACTCTCTGGAATGCAGACATACTAAAAAGACTTTGTGTTATGCTCAGGCACATTTCAAACATAGAATTGTTTGGGTTGGAAAGGACCTTAAAGATCATCTAGTTCCAACTCTCCTGCCATGGGCAGGGACACCTCCCACTAGACCAAGTTGCTCAAAGCCCCATCCAACCTGGCCTTGAACACTGCCAGGGAGGGGGCAGCCGCAACCTCGTTGGGCAATGTGTTCCAGTCTCTCACCACACTCAGAGTAAATAATTTCTTTCTAATATCCAATATAAATCTACCCTCTTTCAGTTTAAAAACATTGTCCCTCCTTCTGTTGCTACATTCCCTTGTACAAAGTCCCTCTCCAGCATTCCTGTAGGCTCCTTCAGGTACTGGAAAGCGGTTAGAACTTCTCTCCAGAGCCTCTTCTTCTCCAGGCTGAACAAACCCTACTCTCTCAGCCTGTTTTCATATGAGAGGTGCTCCAGCCCCTGATCATCTTCATGACCCTGTTCTTGAATCACTCCAACAACTCCATGTCCTTCTTATGTTGGAGACTCCAGAACTGGACATAGTACTCCAGGTGGGGTCTCATGAGAGCAGAGTACAGGGGGAGAATCACCTCCATCGACTTGATGGTCACGCTTCTTTTGATGAAGCCCAGGATACAGTTGGCCTTCTGGCCTGCAAATGAACCACGGCGATTTTGCTCTGACATCTGGCTGAGGCATTGGGTTGAGCTCATAGTCTGGTTTTAAAAACTGGCTGAAAATCAGCTCTCAAAGGTAGCGGGTGATGAAGAAGGACTAAGATAGTTCTATTCTTCAAGCTGAGCTGAGATACGTAGGGGACACTTGCCCATTTATGTTCCAGAATGTAAAAGTTCTGCCCAGTATTCTCTTTTCAGTGTTGTTATAATCGTAGGGTTGATCGAGGTATTTTATGGAGAGGGGAAAGCCAGTGTCGATGCCTTGCTCTTACATTCCTGCTGACACCCAGTGGCTCTCCAGCACAATTGCACACAGCCTTGCAGGCTGCCTAACCTTAGTAGCAATGAAATAACAAGAATCACTTCAGCAGTTCAGGGAATTTCAGTGAATCTAACTGATATCAACGTCCTCTCTTTTTTAGTCACTTTTTAGACTGAAAGTAAAGTAAACAAGAAAGATGTCTTATTTGAAAACATGCTACAGGACGGTGCCCAAGCACTGACAGTGCTGCTTCATCAGTTGATACCTGGATCCAGCTTTGGAAAGCATAAATGGTCTCAGCAAAACACCTGGAGAAGAATCTCTCTCTGACTTTTTATGCAAGAAGAGGTGAGGAATCGTTTTGTGCCTGCAAAAGGCATTTGAGCATAAACTAATTTTTCACAGTACAATATGTCATCACCTCCAACCCCCAAGAGCTTTCACGTGCAGTTTGAGGAAAAGAAAAAAACTTTCACACAACTTCAATTTTCTGTAAAATAAAGTGATATCTTATAGAAACAAATTTCATACCCTGCCAAGTATGAGTACCAGGCCCTTGATATTACTGGATATTTGTATTTTCTTTGGGTCCCTCTCTGGTAAAAGAAGTCCCAAAATAAAGGAGTCCTGCTAAGGATCTTAAACCTGGCCTATTATTGCATTCTTAACAACAGCCCTTTCTGCTCTGGGAGACAGCTGTCTTGTAACTCGTTCTGAGCAAAAGGGTAATGGGATTTGTATAAAACCCCAGGCATTTGTATAAAAACTGATTTATGTGCAGGATCCAGCCTTGTGAATGTAAACAGGCTAAAAACAGAATTCAAATTTTCTATTCCTGAAATATGGCAAAAAAGCAGCCTGTATAAAGCATGTGGAATTTTCTTAAACAAACTTGACCATCCAAATATATTAAAAATAAAATGAGTGAAATGAAGAAAACACAAAGCAATATCAAAAAACAATACCAAAACCCCTGAATGGCAGTTCACAGACTAAATGAAGCAGCAGTGAAAAGAATGTGCAGGCACAAGAAGTGCGCCCACACATCATGCATTTTAAGAACTCACCAGCTAATATTTCCTATCTTTTTCCAGAAGCCATACGGTAAACACATAGCACTAACAAAGTCAAATATTAATAACCAAGAACTGCACATCTCCAAATCCCCTTCCCCCAACCAGCAAAACCCATAGAAATTTACACTGACCAAAGCAAATAGAAAATAAAAGTCAAAGCACTTACATGGTTGACATTTAGGGATAGAACCAAGTACCCTTTCCATCCTTTTGAATTTCCTAAGTTATAACATTAACAGAAAATAAATACACATTGAAATGGAGTAACTTATGATCGTGACATATAGTCACTGAGAAGTTACAGTAATAAGGTGTTGAAACAGAACATCCCAAGAAGAAATTTTAAACTGTCTCCAGACAGCTCAGATCAATTTAACATTTTGTCACACTCTTAAGTGATCTGGTTAACCCAGAACAGCTTTCTCAGTATAATTACATTCTAACCATACATTTCTTTCTTTTGAGGAGCAGCATATTTTCAGCTCTCTCAACACTGTGATTGATTTCTCGTGCAATGGAAAGAGATACGGTTTGCAGAAGCATGAAAACAAATCTATGAAAATGTTGATGGAGGGGACTTGACTCAACCCTTCACCTAAAATCCAAACGATGCACAGGGTGAGGTGGGGGATTGGTGTAGGATTAAGGAGGAAAAAAAATACCTATTTCATATTTTCTCAATTTTTCTAAGCCCTGTCCAGCTTCAAAAGTAGATACTCCAGAGCAATACATAGAAAATCTTTCAGCATCAAGAAACCATTCCCTCTAATCCATGTAACTGAGCAAATGACACCAAAAACTGATCCCTGTGATTTCTTGGTTGTTCAAGAGTTAAAACCCACAAGGCTTGCTTACGGAAGTGTTAGTGACTGCTAACAGCTGTCTCAAATTTTCAAACTTTATTGTGTAAAAGAGAGATTCACTACATTATGTATTTTTCACCCTCTACCTTTGGCTCCTTGCTCCTTTTAATTGGAATGTGAACTGAAAACCGTCTTGCAAACTTATTTTCCATTAAATTGCATATTGAATTTAAATTCTGTAAGACTGAATGAAGATTAGTTCAGAATCCCCAGGCATTATTAATAATCAAACTAAGATTTTGTTAAGATGAAGGTTGGAGCAGGACTTGGGTGCCTTACAGATTTGTTGGTTCAGCAGTCGGTAGGACAACAACTACTGTTTACTGATATTAATAACTTATGTTCAGGCAGATGAGAAGCCTTTTCAAAAATAGATGCACCAAGATAAGACAGACTTTTTGTCTTAGAGGAAATATTATCTTTCCTTCCCTCTTGTTTATTAATTTCTATTGTCTCATTCCATGAGATATTTGTTTGAAAGGAGAAAATCTCAGTTTTTTACATCATGTTCAACAGTAAAAAGCGTAAGTATTTAGACAACAAAACATTAGATATACTTTTGTGAAAGATATTTCAGTCTTCTTCAGAGGCTGTGAATTTGATGAAAACTTTCTGTTTTTTCCTCCATTAAGTGAAAGAGATTTTTCTGTTTTTTTAGATTAACTCTGTAATTGAACATAATCTTTTTTCTCCTGTGGTAAGTTAGATGCTGCTAGTCTTTGTCTATATTGTCTCATGCAAAGAGATTAATTTTGCCACTGATTAATTGTTAGAAAAGCAGTAACTTAGTAAATCTGCACATACAAAAAATGGGTGTGAGAAACCCACAGCTGTGTGTGTCACCACTGCTCCATGCTGCTATACGAATACAAAAACATGCCAGATCCAGCCTCAGTAAGGAGGCAGAGCCAACCAGCAACAACATATATGTACCACAGCTAAACAAGGACTTTTTCCCACTGTCCCTTTTCTATTTTCTTGTTCATTATTATTGCAGGTTTTCCCTTATTTAGCATTGGCTTGTTGGTTCATAATTGGTTCCTTAGTTAGGATGGGATTGGTTCTACCTGGATAAATACATTTTCAGGCAGGAAAAAAAGGCTGTAAAATAATGACCACTCTTTTCTGTTGGAATAGCAGAGGATGTGGATGTAAGTGTTTATCCAGGCAGAAACTATCAAGGCCAGAGATCCAGAGCAAGCTGAGTGACACTGTGTAAACACTACTGAATACTACACAGGGGGCTTACATGAGCCGCAAGTCATGATACATCAACTGCAGAGCAAATGGTCCTCAGATGAAGGACAGCTTAAGCCACTAAGAATAGCAGTTTACCTGGTGACCAGGACAATAAACTTTATTTATGTGTCTGCTTGCAAATAACCAGCACAAAGAAGTAGAGTCAAGATCAACACAAATAGTCTTCCCTAGTTTGAAGGAACACCCATACCTAACTACTGGTGTATCATTCAGGTAATATTAATGCTTTATGGTGTATCATATTCCTCACTATATAGAGGCATTAAGTATACTTTTTGCACCCTTTGACATTTCTGAATCCACTAAAGTACCAATTGAGGAAGAAAGAAGAGAAGAGAAGAGAAGAGAAGAGAAGAGAAGAGAAGAGAAGAGAAGAGAAGAGAAGAGAAGAGAAGAGAAGAGAAGAGAAAGAGAAAGAGAAATCTTGGACTATACTGAAAACTTAGACTAAACTTGAAGAGTCTTTTTTTTACTGAACTTAATTCCATGTTGCCCTTTACACTTGCACCTTTCTCCTCTCTCTATGTATTTATCTGTGTTGGGGCAGTGCTTGTAAGTCCAAGACATTGATGAATAATAATTATGGCCATGATTCTGTGGCCAGAATTTTGCAAACCCACACAAAAAAATCTCTATGTGGCTTACAACATGAATATAAAATATTAAGTTGTTGTATGAATACAGACACAGGAGTGTAGAAGATAGTAAGACTGCTTATTCGCATCATCCTTATCTTTGTTTTTTAAAAAAGAGAAAGAAAAAGTTCTGCTATCTCAGAATTTTCAGCATGAACTGAACATGTAGTTATCTTGAAAGACTACTGGCCCCCTCTATGAAACTCCTAGGCTTCACATATTTTAAATGTCATTATAAACTAGATTTGCAAAGTCAGGATCTAAATTTGAATTTCTCCAGCATTTGGGACATGTTTGGCCTAAATTAGGAAATTAAGGCAAATATCAGTCAAAATTCATCACAGATATAATTGGGAGGTTATGTTATGCTCATATATTTAATATCAGTTATAAATTTCCTTGATTTTGTTGATAAGATTTTTGGTGTAGGAATGAAGTTTTCTCCTGACAGAGGAATGATGGATGCGACCAGTGCTCAACAAATTATGAATAATTACACTCAAACTAGCTGCTCTATTTCCTGTAAACTACACATAGGAGATGATAATAGTTTAGGAAAATGTGTTTAATGTGTGCCTCATTTTAGGGAAGGTATGTGTGAGACTGCATCTAATGTCCGAAAGGTGAATATATAAAGAGACTGAGTAACTGCCTGTGCAAATGAGACAAAGGAACTATCCTGGTATTTTGCATACGGGACGAGGTGCTTATTTATAAAAACAACAACAACAACATTAAAAACCCCACACGTCCCTGTGTTCTTGGACTAGAGAAATTTGTTGTCTGTGGTAAGCTGCTGTTGGATCCATTTGTCTGAATACATTTGGCTAATACATTATAACAGATACTGCTTTGCTTCCCATGACATGATTGAGATCTATAGCTGAACTGATTATATATTATTTCAGAACCAAATAAATGGAGAGAATCCCTATTTCTGGGTGACAGTACTCAAGCAGATAAGTAATAATAAGACAAATGCATGTGCTCTAGAAATCCATTTATTCAGAAAGATCCCAAAGCACTTATTAGATTATTAAGAGCAATCACTTGCACAACCACTTTAACAGTAGCAATGTAACAATACTACCCAGATGTCTGCAATGAGAAGAGAAGAATGTCTTATCACAGTGATTGTTCCACTGCAGTCTATAGATCATCAGTAACCTCTATGATCGTTACTGTTAGTAATTGGTCGTAAATATCTTTGTTAGAGTCTTAGACAATGTATAGAAGATGAAGTATGTCAAAAGCTTGATGCAAAACTCTTTGGAGTAAATATCCAGGGATTTTAATAGGCTTTGACTCAGTCTCTTAGCTTCTTTTATTTCAGTGGGACTACTTGATTGCTAGAATATAACTGTATTTTTCAGAGCAATACTGTTTGGCTGTGTCATATAAACCCTAGCTCAGAAATTCAAAATAGCAGTGAGAAGGAGATCTCAACAGCAGACTTGAAGTGAGCTGGAATGTCAAAGCCCTGCCTGCAGCAGAGGACAATGCTCTTGAAACATAGTAAGAAAGGTCATAGAAGTCTGGAGAAGTGCCTGTATATCCACAGGAGATAGGTAGGACAATAGTGTAAGTCTTTCTTAATGTAGGCAAATATAGAGGGTCTGCTGGTCACACACAGTTTCATTTTTGCCAAGGCTGCTTGTTACCTGCTCCCAGCCAAAGATTTTTATATATCTTGATGCTAGAAGTAGAATCTGGAGTGCCTGAAGTGTCTATGTAGTTCAAGTACTAAAGACAGGAGCTAGGAGCATAAATGTAAACTAAACCTGTCACAATCTGGTTGCAGTATGTTGTTGTTTTCTAGAGAAAAATTACATAATTACATGACTCATTGCAAATATGTGCCATTATCTTGCCTCTTTATCCCATTTAACTGCTCTACATGAAACCCTAGTTAGCATTTTTTCTACTACAGCATCAACTCTAACAAATCTGAAATGGTGACAGCATTGCCTCAGTTGTACCATCCCAGTGAGAGCACCAGTGTATATCAAAGGGCAGTTAAATTATCAATGTCCCTCTGATGTACCTCTGATTTTGGAAGACAAGTACAAGGCTCTAAAGTCAGATCAAGACTTGAGCAGATGTCCAGCTCCACTTCCCTCACTTGAACACTTGGAAACTTAAAGTGAGTTACCCCTGTCAATGGCTGCTCTCCCACAGGTACAACCACCCAGAAACTCACCAATCAGGCTTCTGAGCCTCCTTTGGAGGAAGACCACTGGAGAGCATCTTCCTCATCCTTCACACCTCAGCTGGCTGCTCCTTTACATGGGCCTGGTGTGGGATGCTCCGGCAGGGAGACCTCCCAACTGGTTTCTCAGTCTCTAGGAATACAAGGACTTCTTCCAAGCTCAAGATATGAGCATCCTAGTGGTTAGGAAATCAAGAAAGGGAGCGAGAAGACCTACATGATTAAATAGGGAACTGCTGGGCAAACTCGAGAGGAAGAAGAGAGTATACAGATCATAGAAGGAGGGGTGAGAGAGAAATAGAGAAGAAGAAATAGAAGACTGGGAGAAATAAAAGACTGTTGTTAGAGGATGTAGGGTGGCAACTAGAAAAGCTAAGGCCTCTTTGGAATTAAACCTTGCAAGTTAGGTCAAGGACAACAAAAAGGGCTTCTTCAAATACATTGGAGACAAAACTAACACCAGAGGCAATGTAGGCCCACTGCTAAATGAAGTGGGTGCCCTGGTGACAGAGGATTCAAAGAAGGCAGAGCTACTGAATGCCTTCTTTGTCTCTGTCTTCACTGCTGCAGACTGTCCTCAGGAGCCCCAGACCCCTGAAGCCCCAGGGGAAGTCAGGATAAAGGAGGAGTTTGCTTTGGTTGATGAGGACTGAGTTAGGGATCAATTAAGCAATCTGGACATCAACAAATCCAGGGGTCCTAAGGGAATGCACCCACAGGTGCTGAG